>OY720441.1:89213195-89637306 GCA_963082915.1 Dolichopus griseipennis | reverse complement strand
ATTTCAGACACTATTGAGGAATTAGCGGATGCTGTAATATCAATAAAAAATAAAAAACCCGATATTAAGGTTGAAAAAGTCAAAGAAAATAAGGAGGAAGAAGAATATAACTCAGAAAAAGAACATTCAGAAGATATATTTCAAACTCCAAAATCTCAAAAGTTCGAATTTGAAAATTCAAAAACCTCAATACCCAATACCTTTTTGCTTAATAAAACATTTAATGGTTCTGATGCTAATAAAACGTTAAAGCGATTTTCATTAGATAAGGTGTACGGACCTTATACTGATTTTAATACCAAAACTAGCAAACTGGGCTCTTTATCATTTAGTATTGATAGAGATAGTAATGATATTATAATTGACAACGAAGTTTTTAAGGAACAGAGGGATTACATAACCTTATATTTGAAAATATGCCTGAAAATTATACTAAAGAGGATTTAGCAGCGCATCAAAATATTTTGGAAAAAACTAGCGCTCATAAAATGCATCATAAACCATATGGGAAGATAAAAGCTAATAGAGGATTTAAATATAAAAATATCATAAGGAAGCTTTATGGAAATGAAAACTATATAGGAAATATTAAAAACGGAGGAGCATATGAATTTAATCAGTATCAACCACCAGGAATGCCCTATTCTGAGAACTTCATACAGTATGTTTATTGGAATGATCCAAACCAATTAGTTCATCGTTTAAGGGAACTAAACAATTCTGAAATAGCTGGTGACAATCATCAAATTGAATTCGAATGTATAATCGATGCGCTTCGCAAGGCTGATATAATTGTATAATATAAAAATATCATTATATTATGTAATATTTTATTATAGTTTGTAAAAGTTTTGGTTAAATATAATCCATTTCACATATAATTTTTATATTTTCAAATTGTTAACTATAAGTGTAGGTATATGGAAAAAAATTTAACTAATGAAACTGTTTGTGAACAAATTTTAAATAATACATATTGTAAATAGAATAAAAAATTTTGTTTTTTTTTTTGTTTTCTTTGTATTTCAGTCAAGGTTTTAAATTTTGAGAATCTCCTACGTCATTTCAACTATTTCACTTGATTTTTTTTTTTTTTTATTTACTCATTATACCGCCCCCCACCCCTATTTCAATTTCATAATACCACACTGCAATACTAATATATTTTTTGTTTTTTCTTTTTTAAATTAACAATAGGAATTCCCTGACGTCATTTCAGATTTTTTATTTTGCAACTTTCAAAATTTTCTTGAGCATTTTTAAATATTGAAGATTATTATGTACTATACAAATAAGAACTTTTTATTATTTCACAACCTAATTGCTCATATTTTTTCTTACCATCATAATTTCAAAATTCATAAATTTAGTAGGTATTAAATATTTCATTTTAATTCGCGTTTTTAATATTTCTTATCAGTATATTTCTTTTTTCAGTCCAAGTTTTAGCTAGCTTATCACTAATTTTTTCTTTATTTCAACAAATTCAAAAACCATAAAACTAAATTAATTTTTTATCGCAAAACGTAAACCTTCCCTTCAACTATAGGATAATCATATAATGTCAAAGAAATTTTCATAAAATCATTTTTATAAAATTCAATAATCAGTTTTTTGTTTTGTTATTGTTTTTTTTTGTTATGTTTTCTATAGTACGAAACATTTGGCGCCTATAATAAGCGAGCATAAAATCTACTAAAAATGATAATTTATTATATATATACTTATTTCAATTTGCTTTCAAAAATACAGTGAAAGCTCTCATAAACGGACACTCACGGTTCTAAAATTTTCTTCCGCTTATGGGAATTCTCTGGTTAATAGAAAAAAAATTTTTATAACTTTTCTTAAATTCTTTATTAATTTTTTTAATAACGTTTTTTCAAGGGTAAAATTATAATGGTAAAACAACATAAAACTAAATAACAAAAGAAAATAAAAATTACTACAAAAAACTAAACAAAAAATCAATAAATTCAATACAGATTTTTTTCACATTATTTGTTTAAATTACATGCTACTTCCATTCCAGAGTTTAAGAATTAGTAGTCTTTGAGAAAATTTGAAAACTTTGACTGCCGTATTTTTTCTTGATCAATTTTTCAAACATTATTTTTGAAATGTGTTTCTAAGTTTTTTATAAAATGGAATGCTGTAAGATTCTCTTTAAATGTTGCAAATTTTTTTAAGCTATCAATAGTTTTTAACACTTCACTGTAGGTTTTAGTTTCCAATTCTTCAAGAACTGGTGAACTTTACCTAAAACGTTTGCGTAATAAACCTAATACGTAATATTTTTAAAAAAAGGAAAAATTTTTGATTCTTAAGAGAGCGAGTTTGCATCTTATTAATAATACATACTAATACTATCTCTTCTTTGCTCAGAACCTTTTGAAAAATAAGCAATAAAAAGTACCTTTATGTATTAGGCATACATAATAGTATTATGTAATATTTTATTATAGTTTGTAAAAGTTTTTGGATTTCGATAAAAATATTCTATTTTTATATCTTATTCATAATATTTTATAAACTCTTAAATTTAAGAGGCGCAAAACATTTTCGGGAATCTCCTAAGTCTTTTGAATAAAAAATTACTAAATAAGTAGTTTTTCTTTACAAAATCCCCTTGGTGACCAAATATAGTGTAAGATATAAAATATATAATATAAACAAAATAAATAATATTAATTATATCATAATAATAGTATCGTAGCCCAAAGATCTTGCAGGTCAAGGGTTCTTAACATAATATGTATTATTTACTAATGCATATTATGAATAAAATAAATATATAAATAATCCTTTATATCTGTCTCTTTCCCTCTTCCAATTCTTAATTACAACCCATACTAAACTATACAAATTACTGAAAATACTCAATTAATAAAAAAACCGAAAACAATTTCTAAAAAATCATAAAATTCAAAGAAAATAATTATAAATATCAGAAAACGTTAAATAATAAATAAAAAGAAAATGTTGTAATACTAACATATTTTTTTATGTTTTTTCTTTTTTAAATTAACAATAGGAGCTCCTTGACGTCATTTCAAATTTTTATTTTACAACTTATATATATTATATATATTTCTTATCAGTATATTCTTTTTTTTTCACTCCAAGATTTAGCTCGCTTATCACAAATTTTTCTTTATTTTAACAAATTCAAAAACGACAAAAACTAAATTAATTTTTTTATTGCAAAACTCCCCTCTTCAACTATAGGATACTCATTTAATGTCAGCGAAATTTTCATAATATCATTCTCATAAAATTCAATAATCGGTACAAACAACTATATGAATACCATGAACTGTTTTAGAGTCAGGGTGCAGGAGTTGTGGTGCTCGGGCATGCGGGGAGTCATGGTACGGGATCGTGGTGTGGGGGTTCGGGGTGTGTGATTTATTTTTTTATTCAAACATTTGGTGTCTATAATAAGCAGGTATAAAATCTACTAAAAATGATCATTTATTATATATATATATATATATATATATATACTTATTTCAGTTTGCTTTCAGAAATATATATAATGAGATCCTCCATAACTGGATAACTAACATTAAAAAATAACTTGAGTCAGACGGGTGACGTCATCACTTTAGCCAAATTAACAAAATCCAAGATGGCGGAAAAAATATCAACTTTGTATGGAAAAAGTGGGCTAGAACCGGCATAGTATATCTAGTTATATTAAATAATATAAAGATTAGGAGTTTCTCATACCAACCACCGCTTTTATTAACCGCCGCAGCCAATGCTCCGCCGCTCGAAAAACTTTAAAAAATAAATAAAAAAACTTTGTAATACCAATATATTTTGTTTTTTCTTTTTAAAATTAACAATAGGAATCCCCTGACGTCATTTCAGATTTTTATTTTACAATTTAAATAATTTTAATTATTAAGTGATACATAATATAAGAACTTTTTTTGCTCTTTATACTTAAAAACTTTATTATCAAAAAAAAAAAAAAAAAAAAAACAAAAAAATTCAACTTTCAATTCTTTCATTCTACTGCAAAACAACATAAAATTTTTAATAAAATTTCTTATCTTTTATATAAAACATTAATTAAACAAAACCGCAAAAAAAAAAAAAATATTTCTTAAATTTTCCTTATCTCTAAACTGAACTTTATTCATACAACTATAGGATATTCTCAAAACTATAAAAAAATTCGAAATCTCAACAGCAACAGCTATCTTCGAATCTAGAATTCTAGAACTACGAATTTAGAATTGTCAAGTTCTATATTAAATAATATAAAGATTAGGAGTTTCTCATACCAACCGCCGATTTTATTAACCGCCGCAGCCAATGCTCCGCCGCTATTATTAACCGCCGCAATTATTGCCCTGTTGCACCTCTCCTTATCCTACCAAACCCCTATCTAGAATTCTATAATATAGATATTAGGAGTTTGTCAAACCAACCGCTGCAGTTATTACCCTGCTGCTACACCTACTCCTACTTACCCCCTACTCGTTCCTTACCCCCTACCAAACACAATACCTCATCACATTCTCATAATCCCACTATAAAAATTCTATTCCCTAATACGTCTCATTATTTCATTATTCACAACTGAAATTCTATTCCCTAATACGTCTCATTATTTCATTATTCACAACTGTCAAATATTTTACTACGTCATCTGACAGCGCCAGAACCCCCATATATACACTACTTTCATGTTAGATTGCTTGAAGTGGGCTAGTGTTAATCAAAGAATATACTACAATGTGATAGTAATGGTTTTCAAAATTAAAAATAAACTATTACCTAACTACTTATGTGATAGACTAATTTATGTAAGTGATGTACATCATCACCATTTGAGAAACAGAAATGATTTTAGATAGGCAAATATAAGAAGGGAAGGAACGAGAAATATGCTAATGTAAATATGCTAAAGGACTTAAACTATTTAAAGAATTACCACTTTATTTAAAGAATGAAATTAATATCAGTATTTTTAAAAAGAAACTCTTAATTCATATAAAAGCACATTTTGAATAATATACAAATTTAAACTTTATTATACTAATGTAAATAATTTGTAAATATTATATTCTTTGTTTTACATTTTTTGTTTTGTATTTTTTGTTTTATAGTATGTAAGAATAAAAGAAAAAATGAATTTTTATATAATAGTGAATTCACTAAATAAATAAATAAATAAATAAAATAATCATTTTTAGGTTTTTAACTACTAAAAAAATATAATTAAAAATTTTTGTTATTATCTTATTGAAAATTTGTTTATTATTTAATTTAGAATTCTTAAAGCGAAAAAGCCGAGTGACATATAAATAAGATTTCAAAATTCATATTCCACTCGGCATAAAAAACCCTTTAGGTATGTAAATACACATTTTAAATATACATATTGTTCTGCCGGAACTATAATCAGAAAAACCACTAGCTTCATCAGTGCACTGCTATAGTATAGGCACCTTCTAATGGCTATTTCATCGAATATTAATACAGCTTCTCATTCAATTAAATCTTTTTCTGAGAATATAATGCCTAATTCATTTATATTTTTGTCGTTAAGACCTATATTTAATCCTATAGACCTATATGGGGATCCATCTAATACGGGAACTAAAATGAGGCAAATTAAGCTTTACTCCATTTTTAAAAAATTTATAACCTTTTGGCACAGATAAATATATTATATAATATATTATAGTATTGATGGTTTAAACAGCTTTATATTGAAAAAAATTTCTTTTCAAATTGTTGATGTTCCCGTTCATTTGTTTAATCTAAGTGTGCTTCATGATTCTTTTCCGGACATCCTAAAACACGCCGAAGTTTTACCTTTATTCAAAAAGGGTGATCCACTATGTGTGTACTTATTTCACTCTCATCTGCCTTTTCTAAAGTTTTTGAAAAACTAATTAAACGAAGAATTATGTATTTCATATATAAAAATCAAATATTCAATAACTGTCAGTTCGGCTTTTTAAACAACAGAAAACAAAGAGTGAAAATTAACAATGCGACTAGTTCTTTCACACATATAACATGTGGAGTTCCGCAATGGTCTGTTCTCGGCCCTATCTTCTTTTTGATTTATGTTAATTCATTCTGTCTGCAGCTATTTAAAAGGCTTACCGACTGCATTTACTTAAGCTGCCTCTAACATCAATGAGCGTGCAGAGTTTATGAGTCATGATCTAATAGTACTTCCTAGTTGGTTTGGTAAACACAAACTCGCTATGAGTGAAAAAATCAAATTCATGATTTTTAATATCAATAGCTCTCCTTCACAAAATTTTGATATTTTCTATCATTTACCTTTCTGTCGCTCCCTCAATACTAATTCTGTCACCGATTGCAATTTTAATTGTTTTAAGGTTGAAAAGGTTGATCATTTTAAATATTTGGGTATATATATTGACTCTAATATGTCATGGATTGAACATATTGAATATCTAGAACAATATTTAAATAATGTTATTGGTAAATATATCTAGTAAGTCTCTACAGTTTTACTAAAGTTTGCTTAAGTATTTACATTCTAAACTGCAATACGGAATTACTTGTTGTGGTGATTCATATTTTAACAAATTACGTTGCTTGATTACGTCTCAAAAATTTGCAATAAGAGTGATCAGTAAGTGCAATAAACTAACACATACCCATTACTTATTTGTTTCTCTTGATATTCTTACAGTAAGAAACATATACTTCTACAAGACTCTGAAAACCTTTTTTATTAGATCAGGCTATCTTACCAACAGAGGCAATAGTTCTTATAATTTAAGAATTAATAATAGTAATCTTTTATATGATTCATTTTTTTCATTTTTATACAATAACAGTGCCAAAAATTTTTAACAAATTACCTTTAGATACTTAGAATACTTTCCAAATTTCTTTCTAAATTAAAGATCTAGCTTTTAAATTTCAATACTGAGAACTGCGAAAGATTGTTAAATGTTTAAAAATAAGAATCGAAATTTTATTCCTTTTTATTTGTAATTTATAATTTTAATTTTGCTTTATGATTTTGTAAAATAGTTTAATTCTTATTACTATTCTATTATTATTAAAAATATTTTGGTTTTATTCCTATTTTTTTTTCTTTTTTTTTACTTTATAATTGTAAAATTCCATAACACTATGTACCTATGGAAATTTTCACTAACACTGTTGTCAAGTAAAAGCAAATACTCCACCGACAACAAATTTTGAATTAAATATTATTTTTAAACTAGTATATAGACTAAAAATTTTTTTCAATCATTCGACTCATGTTAGCTTCGACAACTATGGAGCATCAGAATGATTCTTTGCCATTTGTATTTTATTCAAATCTATTATTTTTTCTTTAATCATGTTTTATTATATCTTAAATTTTAGTATAAGTTATTACTTTATAAGCTTAGTTTAAGAACTTTTAATAATAAAATAAAAATAATGAATTTAAAAAAAAAAAATTATATTATAATATATATAATATTGTACATCGTGCCCATGAATATTGTACGTATACCTACCACAGCAAAAACTTAAAAGAACATAACCAATAGTTTTTTATATCGTAAGTGGTATGTTTTTTACGTTGAAGTATTACTTCCTGAGCACAATTAGCGCAAAAGTAATGAACTTTTAACTTCTGCACTAATTTAACAGCTAATTATTTATGTTTTGTCATTTGTATTTATTATTACTTTTTTGTTCGAAATTGGAGAATAGAATTATGTATAAATAATAAATAAAACTTTTTTAGTTTCAGTTCACTGATTGAAAAATGAATTATGTTTATTGACTTAATTTTTTAAAATTAAATGTCAATTAACGATTTCAACATATTGAAAAATTTGATATGTATGTCAGTTAACAGTTAACGCTTTTTTTTAAATTTTGCAACTTTGATCCTGCGTCTGGCTACGATCATTGTGCCAAGGCATTAGTGATCTTCATTACACTATAGGGCTCCTCGTTTACTACCAAAAATAAAGAAAAATATTGTTTTGAAAATTCTAAAATCAAAACAATTTTATTACAGTCGTAATAAAACGTTGAATAAAAAGAAATGTTTCGTTAAAAGTTGTGATAATTTTAAAAAACACAAAAACAAAATATCTTTGTTTGGTTTTCCCAAACTATTAAAATCATGCTGTAAATTATAAACCTTGTCCCGTATTAGTCGAAGTATCCTACATTCTTGGAAATATCTTCCAATTTCAATTCATTTTTAGAACAAAATAATTTTATTTTGTTATCGTATTTAAAACAGAAAAATTTAAACATTTTCTTAAGTTCATTTTTAATTATCGATTTGCTTCTAAACTCATTTTCACAAAATATTTAGTTAATAGTTTTGAAAGAACAAAAACTATAAATATTTCAACTATTCTAACCCTACAATCATAAAGAAATCGTATACATAGAGAATTCATCTAGAATATAAATTATTAGTCAATTTTGTTGATTTGAAATCACCCCAATATCGTATTTGGTATATTTCGTAAAAAGATTACCGTGTTTTTGGTATACTTAGTATAATCAAATTGAGATTATTTCTTTGCTTTATTTTTCTTTTTATTTTGTTTGTATGTCAATCGATGTAAAATTGTTTATATTTCCTTATCAAGTAAAATTTCTTTTTAAAAAATTTTATTTAATATTTTGATTGTTGCTTTTTTTATGTGTATATTAATCGATGTTTGTATGAATATTTGTGTATTTTGTATATATGTAAATGGTATTGAAATAATAAAAACCACAGATTTTATACAAAAAATTAAAATAAATGTTTTATTATATATATATGAAATCATTAACTAAAAGTTAGACAATTGAAATTATTAACACTTAAATCCAAATTTGTTTAACAATATTTAATTCTTTAATAATTATCCAAAAGTTTCAAAAAAATCACAAATCAATATAAAAGAGATTATTTTATAATTCACCAAAACAATATTAAAAAGTTAAATTTAATAATTTATAAAAATTTTCAAAAAGTTTAATTTAATATTTAATAATAATTTATAAAAATGTTCAATAGTTTAATTTAATAAAACTTTTAATCTAAAACAATATTCAATTAATAATCAATTCCGAATAAAAATGTCCACGTCCACGTTTTAATCTTCTTCTTACTTTGGCTCTACTTCGAACAAGACTGCTCTTTAAAACAAATTTATATCATATGAAAAATAAATAACGGAATTTATTTACTATTTTACTTGCTATTAAATTATCCAAAAAAAATGCATTAAAAAACAAAAACAAATAAATAGCAAAAAGAATGCAAACTTTTAATCTACTAGTCGAATGAAATATAGTTGGTATGAAATTTAATTAATTCCCACATGTATTTTGTATACAATTTGGATGATTTTTATTTAGGTACATATTCTATTTCTGAGCTTTTTTCAAATGTAATGTAAGTATCGAACATTTGAAAAAAAAAATATTTGAATGTGAAGATCATTTGAGGAAACATTTTTGAGATATAGACTAAAAACTTGGGCGGTTCCTACCTTTATTTTGTCTGAAATAAATATTAATAAGGAAAACAGAAAACCTTTAAAAATAAATAATAATTATTCAAGCACTAAATGCTATTCTAACAAAAATGCAAGAAATTTTAATGTACCTTGACAAACTGTCTCGTCAGACGAAAAAAGTATTTTTGCACGTATTGTTTAAAATTTCAGAGGAATGCAGATTTTTATTTAAAAATGTATTCGACAGTTCATAAAAGGTTGGCTTTCTTTAAAAAAAAAAAATTTTATTTTAAAAAAAAACTTTATTTACTTAAAAAAATCAAAATAAAAAGTTAAGGCAAAAATTAAAAAAAGGAAAAAAGACTTTATCTTTATGTAGCATTATTAATAGGAAGTTGCAATTGAGTTATCGAAACCAAAATATTTTTATAAATGAATTTTATAAGTGTTGATTTTATAACCTGACTTACGTAAGTCTGATCTTATAACTTGAAACATTCTAATATATGTACATGCAATAAACACATACAGGGGAATAGATATTAGTTGTAGAAAAGTAAAATACTTAAAAACTAGTAAGTTAAAAATTTAATGTTAAAGTAAAATGTAAGAACTGATGAAATATTTTTGAAAGCAGTTTATAAGTAACAAATAGGCGCGCTTTTTTGAAAAAAGCTCAGAAATAGAATATGTACCTAAATAAAAATTATCCAAAAGGAATACAAAAATACATATATACAAAATACACAAATGTACATACAAACATCGTTTAATTACACATAAAAAAAGCAACAATCAAAATATTACATAAAATTTTTTAAAAAGAAATCGTCCAACTTGATAAGGAAATATAAACAATTGTACATACATCGATTGACATAAAAACAAAATAAAAAGAAAAATTAAAACAAGTAAAAAAATAGTTAGTCAACCGACTTAGAAATACCCTACACCTATTTGGTTCAAATTTAATGGGAAGTCCATAAGTCATTTTAAAACAATAAAAGCTGTTATTAATTTGGTCGTAAAACATAGCTAACCAAATTAACTTTATCATACTAAAAACATTTTCTAATTGATCTATTAATCTATAAAAAAATATTACAAAATCTTACTAATTTATCGATTTAAAAATATTGAAAAACAAAAAAACTTGAAAACTTGAAAAACTTGAAAACTTTTATCACTTTTTGTGATAAAAATTTAATATTTTTAATAATTAAAATTTTTCAAAATTGCAATTATTTTAAATTGCTAGTTCTTGTACCTATCGAAAAGCTTATAAACGGAAAATATGCAATAAATGTATTTCTAAAATATAATTACAAATTTGGAACTTTTCATATAATTCATTTAAATAAAACAATAAATTTTACACAAATGCAGCAAGTACCTTTGAATATAGCTTAAGTATTGTACACAATGTCTTAATTATATAACACCTATGGTAATAATTCAATTAAATACATGATATAATAAAAATTAAAAAAAAGGAATTTAATCGTTTATTAAACAAATAGTTTGTTTTTAATTTATAAAATATTATACAAAATATGTTTTATGGTAAAATTCTTAGCCTTTTAAAAATATAAAAGTGTTAAATAAAAACGGAAATAGGAAAGAACCGTCGTGTATCAAATTTAAAGTCCTCATGAATCTCGAAGATAAGCTTTTTAATTTTGGGATATCTTAGGAGCCACCTGAACCACCTCTACAATTAAATCTAAATTTCGGTGACACATAGGAAATATGAAATATATCCTTTGGCTTCGAAATTATACTCGTTTGGCCTCAGATCGATCAAAAGCTTCTAGAATCCGAACTCATTGTCCGAACTCGATTAGAACCAATTCCCATGGTACTTTCATTATTAGTAACCTAGAGTTTAAATTTCACCAAAATAGCGGCATTATTTTTTAAGTTATACTGCTTTTATATGTGTTCGTTAGCCTTTGAACTTTCAAAGGTTCAAGAACCCAAAACCATGGTCTGATTTCACCCATATTCAGTCCCCGTCATACTTTCAATACAAGTTAACCCTTGTACACAATTGGAACGTTCTATCTTAATTTTAAGTTACTATTTTTATTAATTTCGATGATAAGTTTTTAAACCTTGGAGGGTCTAAGAGGGGTTCTGAACCACCACTCTGGTTGATCTAAAATTAGGGGAACGCGCAGGAAATAGTAAAGAGCACTCATGTACGAAATTTGAAACTTCTAAATTTGTTTGAAGTTACTATCTTTATTAATTTCGAAAATATACATTAAGGTCTTCGGAACTGTGTGGCTGGTCTACTACTCCAATTGGTCCCAAATTTCAAGGACACTAAGGAAATAGAAAGAAACACCCTGATACCAAATTTGGAGGTTCTATCTTCATTGGTTTCGGAATTATGCTCGTTTGGCCTAAATTCGATCAAAAAGTTCTAAGTTCCGAACCCGTTGTACATTACCCACCGTACGCAATCACCGCCGTAGTTTCATTACCAGTACCCTACCCTATAGTGTAATGAAGATCACTAATGCCTTGGCCACAATGATCGTACCCAAACGCAGCATCGAAGTAGCAAAATTTAAAAAAAAAGCGTTAACATACATATCAAATTTTTCAATATGTTGAAATCGTTAATTGACATTTAATATTAAAAAATTAAGTAAATAAATATAATTCATTTTTCAATCAGTGAACTGAAAGTAAAAAAGTTTTATTTATTATTTATACATAATAAATAAATTTAATTTTTAAATTTTTATAATTCTCTATTCTCCAATTTCGAACTAAAAAGTAATAATAAATACAAATGACAAAACATAAATAATTAGCTGTTAAAGTAGTGCAGAAGTTAAAAGTTCATTAACTTTTGCGCCAAGGCTGCGTTGAAACTTTTATTGTCCACATTTGTATTGTTTTCCATATGGTTAACTTTCAAAGTAGAATTTTAACGTTGTTGGCTGCGCTAATTGTGTTTAGGAAGTAATACTCCAAAGTAAAAAACATACCACTTACGATATAAAAAAAACTATTGGTTATGTTCTTTTAAGTTTTTGCTGTGGTAGGTATTAGACATCTGCACAATTGTATTCAAAAGCGCTTTCAAATCATTCTATAATAAGTAAAACTTTTCATATTCGGTTTTGAAAGCTTTCAAACCAAATGGATTCATTACAAATGATTATAGAATAGAGTAAATGAAATACAAAATTATTGTAGAATAGAATGAATATGTATTTGATTTATTATGTGTACCCGAAAATAGAATATTTATAGTATTTGTATTTATATACCGAGTACACCAAATATAATAAAAATATTTATAGTATTTGTATTTATATACTGAGTACACCAAATATAATAAAAAAAAATTTTAATATGTAGTACGTATAACCAGTATGTATTATATCGATGAGTAATATGTAGCTTTGTTTGTTTTTTTATCTTCTTTATACCCTACACCTATAGAATAGGTAAAGGGGTATATTAACTTTGGTATGGTGTTTGTAACCACCTAAAGGAAGCGAGCTAGATATGGAAAAGTATATATATTTGTGATCAGCGTGACCGCCTTAGTCGATATAGCCATGTCCGTCCGTCCGTCCGTAGGCACGATAACTCAAAAAATAATGGAGCTATCTTGATGAAATTTTAACTGTAGGTTACTAGGACTGAAAGTACGGCGGGGATTGTATATGGGCGAAATCGGCCCATGGGTTCGGATTCTGGACCTTTTAATCGGTTTCAGGGCTAACGAACAAATATAAAAAATCACGATAACTCAACAACTAAGGACGCTATCTTCATCAAATTTGTGCTGTAGGTTACTAGTAGTGAAAATACTTCGGGAATTGCGTAAGGTCGGGATTGGATCATGGGTTCGGAACCAAGAACTTTTTGATCGAATTTAGGCCAAACGAGCATAATTCCGAAACCAATGAAGATAGAACCTCCAAATTTAGTATCAGGGTGTCCCTTCCTATTTCCTAAGTGTCTTGTGAATTTGGGTCCCATTGGAGTAGTGGGTCGGGGACCAGCCACACATTTCCGAAGACCTTAAAGCATATCTTTAAAATTAATAAAGATAACAACTTGAAAAAATGTAGAAGCTTCCAATTTGCCACAAGGGTGTTCGTTACTATCTCTTGCGTGTTCCCCTAATTTGGGATCAATTGGAGTGGTGGTTCTGTACCCCTCTCAGACCTCCCAAGTTTTAAAGGCTTATAATCGAAATTACTAAAAATAGTTACTTAAAATTAGGATAGACCGTTCAAATTGTGTACAAGGGTTAACTAGTACTATAAGTACAGCGCGGACTATATAAGGGCGAAATCAGCCCAACGGTTCGGATTCCGGACCTTTTAATCGATGTCAGGGCTAAGGAACATATATAAAAAATCACGATAACTCAACAACTAATGAGGCTATCTTCATGAAATTTGTGCTGTAGGTTATTGGCAGCGAAACTACGGCGGTGATTACGTACGGTGAGGATTGGACAATGGGTTCGGAACTTAGAACTTTTTGATCGAATTTAGGCCAAACGAGCATAATTCCGAAACCAATGAAGATAGAACCTCCAAATTTGGTATCAGGGTGTCCCTTCCTATTTCGTAAGTGTCTTTGAAATTTGGGCCCCATTGGAGTAGTGGATCGGGGACCAGCCACTCAGTTCTTAGGCCCTTAAAGCATATTTTCGAAATTAATAAAGATAGTTACTTGAAACAAATGTAGAAGCTTCCAATTTGCCACAAGGGTGTTCTTTACTATTTCTTGCGTGCCCCCCTAATTTGGGATCAATTGGAGTGGTGGTTCAGAACCTCTCTTAGACCCCCCAATGTGTAAAAGCTTATCATCGAAATTAATAAAACTAGTAACTTAAAATTAAGATAGAGCGTTCCAATTGTGTACAAGGGTTAACTAGTATTGAAAGTATGACGGGACTGCATATGGGCGAAATCGTACCATAATTTCGGGTCCTGGAACCCTTGAAAAGTTCAAGGACTAACAAACATATATCTTAAAAACACCATAACTCAAAAAATAATGCCGGTATTTAGATGAAATTTAACAGTAGGTTACTAGTAATGAAAGTACCATGGGAATTGGTTGTGGTCGAGTTTAATTTCGAAGCCAAAGAATATATTTCCTATGTCCTATGTGTCTCCGAAATCTAGACTTAATTGTAGTGGTTCAGCTATGTTCAAAGGTACTTGCTGCATTTATGTAAAATTTATTTTTATATTTAAATGAATTATATGAAAAGGTGTAAATTTTTAATTGTATTTTAGAAATACATCTATTAGGTATATAAACTAACCATTTAAAATAATTGCAATTTTTAAAAATTTGGATTATTAAATATATTATGCTTTGATTATCTTTTTATCACAAAATTTAATAATTAGAATTTTTTCATTTTGTAATTGAATTGGAATAAATATATTTTCATTTATTTCAAGTTTGTTTGTTTTTTAATATTTTTAAATAGATAAATTAGTAAGAATTTGTAGTATTTTTTAATAGATAGGGTAATTAGAAAATGTTTTTAGTATTATACAGTTAATTTGGTTAGCTTTGTCTTACGATCAAATTAATAACAGCTTCTATGGTGTTAAAATGACTTATGGATATGTCCTTAAATTTGAACCAAATAGGTGTAGGGTATTTCTAAGTCGGTTGCACCGACTGACTGTTTCTTTACTTGTTTTGTTTTCTTTTTTTCTTTTTCTTTGTCATTATATTTAGAGTACTCGGTATACTTGGTGTATTTTAAAAGATTTGGAAGAATTGAAATTTGATTTTCAAGACATCAAAGTATTTATGAAAAAAAAAAGCTTTTCAATTTGTTATTTGAAATAAAACGAATAGATTAAATATACATAGTTAAGTTGTAGTTTGAGTATATACCATATTTAAAGCTTTGAGAACGAATGTATTGAATTAGAATACAGTATTTGAATATATTCGATAATTTTAATAAAGGAATATATTTGTGCAGATCTCTAGTAGGTATACGTGCAATATTCATGCACTAAAATATTCATATTCAATTAGAATACAGTATTTGAATATATTCGATAATTTTAATAAAGGAATATATTTGTGCAGATCTCTAGTAGGTATACGTGCAATATTCATGGGCACGATGTACAATATTATATATATTATGTAATTTTTTTTTTTTAAATTCATTATTTTTATTTTATTATTAAAAGTTCTTAAACTAAGCTTATAAAGTAATAACTAATACTAAAATTTAAGGTATAATAAAACATGATTAAAGAAAAAATAATAGATTTGAATAAAATAAAAATGGCAAAGAATCATTCTGATGCTACATAGTTGTCGAAGCTAACATGAGTCGAATGATTGAAAAAAATTTTTAGTCTATATACTAGTTTAAAAATAATATTTAATTCAAAATTTGTTGTCGGTGGGGTATTTGCTTTTACTTGACAACAGAGTTAGTGAAAATTTCAAAATCATAAAGCAAAATTAAAATTATATATTATAAATTAAAAGGAATAAAATTTCGATTCTTATTTTAAAACATTCAACAAACTTTCACAGTTCTCAGTATTGAAATTTAAAAGCCAGATCTTTAATTTAGAAAGAAATTTGAAAAGTATTCTAAGTATCTAAAGGTAATTTGTTAAAAATTTTTGGTATTGTTATTGTATAAAAATGACAAAAATGAATCATACGAAAATGTGGGACTACTACAAGATTACTATTATTAATTCTTAAATTATAAGAACTATTGCCTCTGTTGGTAAGATAGCCTGATCTAATAAAAAAGGTTTTCAGAGCCTTGTAGAAGTATGGGTTTCTTACTGTAAGAATATCAAGAGAAACAAATAAGTTATGCGTATGTGTTAGCACTTATTGCACTTACTAATCACTCTCATTGTAAATTTTTGAGACGTAATTAAGCAACTTAATTTGTTAAAATATGAATCAGCACAACAAGTAATACCGTATTGCAGTTTA
Source organism: Dolichopus griseipennis (assembly GCA_963082915.1). Classification (NCBI taxonomy): domain Eukaryota; kingdom Metazoa; phylum Arthropoda; class Insecta; order Diptera; family Dolichopodidae; genus Dolichopus; species Dolichopus griseipennis. The sequence goes on along the minus strand of OY720441.1, from coordinate 89,620,837 downwards.
GAATGTAAATACTTAAGCAAACTTCAGTAAAACTGTAGAGACTTACTAGATTTACCGAATTATTTAAATATTGTTTTAGATATTCAATATGTTCAATCCATGACATATTAGAGTCAATAATTATACCCAAATATTTAAAATGATCAACCTTTTCAACCTTAAAACAATTAAAATTGCAATCGGTGACAGAATTAGTATTGAGAGAGCGACAGAAAGGTGAATGATAGAAAATATCAAAATTTTGTGAAGGAGAGCTATTGATATTAAAAATCATGAATTTGGTTTTTTCACTCATAGCGAGTTTGTGTTTACCAAACCAACTAGGAAGTACTATTAGATCATGACTCATAAACTCTGCACGCTCATTGATGTTAGCATAAGTAAATGCAGTCGGTAAGTCTTTAAATAGCTGCAGAAAGAGTGAAATAATATAAATTAAAAAGAAGATAGGGCCGAGAACAGACCCTTGCGGAACTCCACATGTTATATGTGTGAAAGAACTAGTCGCATTGTTAATTTTCACTCTTTTCTGTTTTTTAAAAAGCCGAACTGACAGTTATTGAATATTTGATTTTTATATAAGAAATACATAATTCTTCGTTTAATTAGTTTTTCAAAAACTTTAGAAAAGGCAGATGAGAGTGAAATAGGTACACACATAGTGGATTACCCTTTTTGAATAAAGGTAAAACTTCGGCGTGTTTTAGGATATCCGGAAAAGAATCATGAAACACACTTAGATTAAACAAATGAACGGGAACATCAACAATTTGAAAAGAAATTTTATTCAATATGAAGCTGTTTAAACCATCAATACCTTTAGCTGGAGATGCTTTCAATTTAGAGCTAAAATTTCTGAACCATGGATAGGTTCAAAATAAAAACTATTTTCCTGAATTGGATCGTCAATGAAATTCCAATCGCAATAACCTAAAAAATTAAAACTAATGCTAACCTCATTTGCAATGCAGGAAAAAAATTTATTAAAATAATTAGCAATTTCTACTGGTTCCCGAACAAATTCATTATTAATACTAAGATTAATGATATTATTACTTTTTTTCTTTTTAAAAGAGAATTGACTACTTCCCATTCCTTTTTAGTATTACCTTTGACTAGATTAAATTGGTTGATATAATAGTTATCTTTGCAAATTTTTATTTCATTTTTAACTTCTTTGCACAATTTATTATAAAGTTTTTTTAATCTATCATTATTCGGATTTTTTCTTACAGTTTTGAAAAGATTATTTCGGTTATTAATTTTGTTAAGAAGTGAAATATTCATCAAAGATTTCAGTTTTTTAGAATTCTTGCGATTTGAGGAATAGGTAAAATCATGTAAATAATTAGATAAAATGTTTACAAAATTTTCAAAAGCATTAGACACATTAGATTCACAATACACACCTTCCCAATTTTCCAAATTAAGCCAAATTAAGTTTAAAATTAAAGGAAAGTTTAGAAGATTTTACTTTAGTTGGATTTGACTTTAGCGATAGTTTCATCATAACGTGATCAGTAATACAAGCATCGAAAAAAGATGAAATAGCCCAATTGCCTAATAACAACATGATCAGTAATACATGTTGAACTAGAAGAGGAAAAACGTAAAGGTTAATTAATTAAAGAATGAAAACCTCTCTCTATTTCTTTAGATGAATCAAGAATATCAATATTCATATCACCTATTATTATACTATTTTATTGCTTAATATCATTAAAAATATTTGGAGATCACTTATCTAATTCAACTGTATCTTAATAAAATTCGCACTAATACAATTGAAACGGAAAAATTTGCATTTAATATCATTTTTAACAGAAGCAGCCACACCTCCTGAACTAGAATTGTTGTTGCATTGCAACAAACATAAAATTTGATATACATTACAATTTATAAAACATTTTCTAATTACCCTATCTATTAAAAAATACTACAAATTCTTACTAATTTATCTATTTAAAAATATTAAAAAACAAACAAACTTGAAATAAATGAAAATATATTTATTCCAATTCAATTACAAAATGAAAAAAATTCTAATTATTAAATTTTGTGATAAAAAGATAATCAAAGCATAATATATTTAATAATCCAAATTTTTAAAAATTGCAATTATTTTAAATGGTTAGTTTATATACCTAATAGAAAAACTTATAAACGCAAAATATGCAATAAATGTATTTCTAAAATACAATTAAAAATTTACACCTTTTCATATAATTCATTTAAATATAAAAATAAATTTTACATAAATGCAGCAAGTACCTTTGAACATAGCTGAACCACTACAATTAAGTCTAGATTTCGGAGACACATAGGACATAGGAAATATATTCTTTGGCTTCGAAATTAAACTCGACCACAACCAATTCACATGGTACTTTCATTACTAGTAACCTACTGTTAAATTTCATCTAAATACCGGCATTATTTTTTGAGTTATGGTGTTTTTAAGATATATGTTTGTTAGTCCTTAAACTTTTCAAGGGTTCCAGGACCCGAAATTATGGTACGATTTCGCCCATATGCAGTCCCGTCATACTTTCAATACTAGTTAACCCTTGTACACAATTGGAATGCTCTATCTTAATTTTAAGTTACTAGTTTTATTAATTTCGATGATAAGCTTTTACACATTGGGGGGTCTAAGAGAGGTTCTGAACCACCACTCCAATTGATCCCAAATTAGGGGGGCACGCAAGAAATAGTAAAGAACACCCTTGTGGCAAATTGGAAGCTTCTACATTTGTTTCAAGTAACTATCTTTATTAATTTCGAAAATATGCTTTAAGGGCCTAAGAACTGAGTGGCTGGTCCCCGATCCACTACTCCAATGGGGCCCAAATTTCAAAGACACTTACGAAATAGGAAGGGACATCCTGATACCAAATTTGGAGGTTCTATCTTCATGGGTTTCGGAATTATGCTCGTTTGGCCTAAATTCGATCAAAAAGTTCTAAGTTCCGAACCCATTGTCCAATCCTCACCGTACGTAATCACCGCCGTAGTTTCGCTGCCAATAACCTACAGCACAAATTTCATGAAGATAGCCTCATTAGTTGTTGAGTTATCGTGATTTTTTATATATGTTCCTTAGCCCTGACATCGATTAAAAGGTCCGGAATCCGAACCGTTGGGCTGATTTCGCCCTTATATAGTCCGCGCTGTACTTATAGTACTAGTTAACCCTTGTACACAATTTGAACGGTCTATCCTAATTTTAAGTAACTATTTTTAGTAATTTTGATTATAAGCCTTTAAAACTTGGGAGGTCTGAGAGGGGTACAGAACCACCACTCCAATTGATCCCAAATTAGGGGAACACGCAAGAGATAGTAAAGAACACCCTTGTGGCAAATTGGAAGCTTCTACATTTTTTCAAGTTGTTATCTTTATTAATTTTAAAGATATGCTTTAAGGTCTTCGGAAATGTGTGGCTGGTCCCCGACCCACTACTCCAATGGGACCCAAATTCACAAGACACTTAGGAAATAGGAAGGGACACCCTGATACTAAATTTGGAGGTTCTATCTTCATTGGTTTCGGAATTATGCTCGTTTGGCCTAAATTCGATCAAAAAGTTCTTGGTTCCGAACCCACGGTCCAATCCCGACCTTACGCAATTCCCGAAGTATTTTCACTACTAGTAACCTACAGCACAAATTTGATGAAGATAGCGTCCTTAGTTGTTGAGTTATCGTGATTTTTTATATTTGTTCGTTAGCCCTGAAACCGATTAAAAGGTCCAGAATCCGAACCCATGGGCCGATTTCGCCCATATACAATCCCCGCCGTACTTTCAGTCCTAGTAACCTACAGTTAAAATTTCATCAAGATAGCTCCATTATTTTTTGAGTTATCGTGCCTACGGACGGACGGACGGACATGGCTATATCGACTAAGGCGGTCACGCTGATCACAAATATATATACTTTTCCATATCTAGCTCGCTTCCTTTAGGTGGTTACAAACACCATACCAAAGTTAATATACCCCTTTACCTATTCTATAGGTGTAGGGTATAAAAAAATCAGTTTCTTTCATTTTTACTTTTAAAAAGGAATTATTTGCGAAGAAACTAGTAAGTACCTACAAACGGTACACGTACAGTACACGTACATGATTAATTATTTTAATTTTAAATGTATAATTTGTAAACTTGTTATTTTAATTTACTTATTTTTTATATTATACATAATTCAAAATTTAATAGTTTAATTTTTTTAAATTGGAAAATTCTTTTGATTTAATTTATAGATTTATAGTAATCATATTTAGTTGTCTTTGAAATATAACCTATTCCAGGCTCCAGGAATGGAACTTTTCAGTTCCATCTGTTATATGTACATATTTATGATAATGTGTTTTGAGCACTTCTGTTATAAATAAATTTAAAAATCATAATTCTACTGCTATCTGTAGAACAAATTTCCCCTTAAAACTCAAAGTTTTTCGAAAGAACTATTAATTTGAGATAAAATATATAGGTTTATATAATTTGATGGTTTTTAATATAGACTAAAGACAATAATGTTTTGATTAGCTTTTTGTCAGATATTTAGGAATTAAAATTTGTAAAACTAAAAAAATAATTTTATTCAATTCAATTCAGTTCTAATTGAACTGTTAAACAGTGCGGATGTATATTTTTATTAATAATTATTATCGGTTAAAATTAATAAAAAAAACAATAAAAAAAAATAAAAGAAAACAAGATAAAAAAAAAGAAATAAAAACTTTGTAATTTAATTAAATAAAAGAAGGTGCAATGGCGTCGTGCCATAAATGCAAAAGTAAAATAAAAGGTGAAACGGGTATAATATGTGCGGGAGTATGTAAAAAAACATTTCACGAACAACTAAAATGTTCTGGGTTGGTTCAGTCAACCATTAATATTGTGTACACAAATAAAAATGTAAAATTCATATGTGAAGACTGTGTATTATATATTCAAAACGTAGATCTAGTTCTACAAAATATGGAGAGTACAGTAACAAAAAATAATCAACATCTAAGGGAATATAAAAACGAATTTGAAGAAGCAATAAAAAAGAATGAATCAGAAATTATTAATCTGCTAAGAGCTATCGAATCAAATTATATGAAAAGATTAGAAGAAATTAAAATGGAACAACAAGCGGAATTGAAGCTTTTAAAAATCAAAGCGATAAGGTAAATGACACTATTTTGAGTGCAATGAAAAAAAATGATGAGGCTTGCAAAACAATTAACACAGTTGTTAACGTAAAAAATAAAAATATGGGTCAAACAGTTTCATTTGCTGACATGGTAAAAAATACAAAAAAAAGTGAATTAAAAATGAAAAAAGAATTACCTTTAATTGTGAAACCACCGGCGCACCGGATATCTGAAGTTACACGAACTCATTATTTTGGAAAAATCTAAACTAATTTTCAAAATAGAAAAAGGGGTTTATAAAAAAAACGTCATAATTACCAAAAGAAATAATATTCATAATTACAATACAAGGAGGTTGAACAATTTAAATCATGCCAAATCAAGAATAGAGTTATCACGCAATAGCTGTCTCTCGTCATCAATAAGAATTATAATTTGCCAATGGATTTAAAAAGAAGCTCAAACTTGGATATTTTTGTCAAAAAACTGAAACAATTACTAAAGAATAATGCTACATTTGTAAATGGCTTAACGCAGGATTGAAACAATGCTTATAGCATATAATGTTATGAGCTACGATATTGTATTTATGTAATTATATATGTATATATGTAAATATATTAAAATTTTAAATTTACTTTGCTAATAATATTAGCAAGTAACTGCGATGTTTTATACCAAAACTATAAGTTTTGTTTATATCAAAGTTATAAAATAAAACAAAAAATAAAATTACAAAAATAAATGCTGTACTTTTAAGGGGGAAAAAAAAAAAATGTAAAAAACATATGTATACAACCAAGTAAATTTAAACAATAAATAAATAAAAAAAAAAAAAAAAATTTTAATTCATAATATGTGTACCTACTTGAAAGGCTATTTCTAAAATACAAAATTTGTTCTTTTTATATTATTTATTTAAATATAAAAATAAATTTTACATACATGCAGCAAGTACCTTTAATAAGCAGTGAATACACTTTAAGTATCGTGCACAATTACATAATTATTAATATATTATAATTATGATAGTAATTCTTATTAATAACAGGAGCGCTCAACGTTTTTTATCATAAATATAATAGATGAGGCTGCACCTGTTATCCGTGACACTAATAATCATTTGCCATTGGGTTCAAATTAATGGCATAATCAATAATTAATAATTATATATCTTTAATAAAAAATACATTAATATAACAATATAAACAAATGGAAAATATAAACAAATAATTTAATTGAATAATATAACTCGCAGATGTTCTATATAGCCTCTACGATTATATAGCCTCTCAAAACCAACCGTCAACCTCACCTTCGCGCGGTGGAACCCGTTTACTAACAGACGAGGCTCTGACGACCGAGTATTGGCGGTATAACCATAGCAAACAATCCTCTGGTGAAAATGACCAGATGGGAATGTCCTCAGTAATGAATGTACGTACATGTCGCGGATTAAACTGCGACAGTGACCACTTCCTAGTCAAACTAACACTCCGACAACGAATCTCAAACATCGCAAAAAAGAGGGGAGAAAAAAAAAAGAAATGGGATACAGAAAAACTAAAAGCAATAGGAGTATTAGAAAATTATCAAACCAAACTTGTGAGATAATCTGTATAGAAGAAGACTGGTTACACATTAAACGTGCAATAAACTTAACAGTTCAAGAAACCATAGGCATAAAGACGAATAGAAGAAACGAAGAATGGTTTGACATAGAATGTACTGAACCAATTAAAGACAAGAATGAACCCAGGCTAAAAATGATACAAAGAAATACAAGAAGAAACGAGGAGATCTATAAAACGAAAAGGCAATATGCCACTAAGCTTTCTAGACAAAAAAAACGTAATTACATGAAGAAACGTGTTGAAGAAATTGAATCCAACTTCAACAACAAAGACATAAAAATTTTTTACAAAGGACTAAAAGAAGAAACAAGAAATTTGCAACCTAAATTGACAAATTGCATGGATAAAAATGGTTTTATTCTATCTGACGAACAACAAATTATAGACAGATGGAAACAGTATTTTGAAGAACTTTTCAATATTGATAATAACAATAATGATGGAGTAACATTTACATTTCACATAGAAGGAGATAATGAACGAAATACTAATACCGAAGAACTGACAATTGAAGAAACTACAGCAGCAATTAATAAACTTAAAAACGGAAAATCACCAGGCGAAGACGGTATTACTGCAGAACTTTTTAAAAAAGGAGGTGAAGAGCTGCTTCATCACTTACACAGATTAATGTGTAAAATATGGAGGAATGAAAGCATGCCGAAAGAATGGGAAATTGGTACCATATTCCTTATATCATGCTACTAAATGTAGCATATAAGATTTTTAGCAAAATTTTATACGAAAGACTAAACGAGAAAGCAGATACCATCTCAGCTGAGTATCAATGCGGCTTTAGAACAAACAGATTAACAATAGACCAAGTTTTTCTTATAAAGCAAAACAATGAAAAATGCTTCGAATACAATCTTGACTTGCATATACTATTTGTTGATTTCAAACAAGCTTTCGACAGCATTAAAGTAGAGGAAATACCGAAAATATTGAACATTTTGGGATACCCAGAAAAACTAATTCGACTTACAATGATGACCTTAAATAACACCAGAAGCAGCGTCATAGTACAAAATCCAATTTCAGAAGTTTTTAGCATAAAAACAGGTGTAAAACAAGGCGACACATTATCGACAGTGATTTTCAACCTTATGCTGCATTACGTAACGAAAGATCTAGATAGAGGTGGAAATTTATTCAACAAATCATCACAAATTAACGCTTTTGCTGACGATATTGCTATAATAGTCAGAAACGAAAGAGCTATGGTTGAGCAGTTCGTGAAACTCGAAGCAGAAGCTAGCAAAATTGGCTTAAGAATAAACGAAAATAAAACAAAATATATGACATTATCACGGTCAAACGCTAGGCGCAGCCCGCAAAACATAACAATCGGGGAATACAACTTCGAAGGCGTAGATAATTTTACGTATTTGGAGTATTGCTCAACAACGACAACAGCATGCACTGTTCAATATAAATAGAATCCAAGCGGCCAACAAATGCTACTATGCACATCAGAAATTATTTAAATCGAAGCTTTTATCTAGACATTCAAAACTGTGTATGTATAAAACCCTAGTTAGACCAGTATTGACCTATGGTGCGGAAAATTGGACATTATCAATATCAGACGAAAATAGTCTAAAAACTTTTGAACGCAAAATTTTAAGGAAAATATTTGGACCGAAACAAAATCTACACGGTGAATATATGCACAGAAACAATCAAGAACTACAACTACTAATAAATAATGAAGACGCGGTCCGCTTTATTTAGGCACAAAGAGTTAGATGGGCTGGACACGTTGCTAGAATGACAAATAATAGGTCACAAAGACTTATATTAGATGTTGCTACACCTGTAAATAGATACAGAGGAAGACCAAGGCTAACATGGACAGATGGCTTAGGAAATGACTTAAGTAAACTTAATATCAGAAACTGGAAAGTTGAAGCACAGAATCGACAAGTATGGCGGGCAGCAGTAAATCAGGCTAAAACTCACCCCGAGTTGTGACGCCATTTGATGATTTTGATGATGAATATAACTCGCAGATATAGAATACCATATAACTCAAATACAAAATATTACAATTTAAACAAATAATAGAATTGTAAATATTGAAAATGTAAGACGTTTCTACATGTTATAAGGCCTAGTACTATCTTTAAATTGTATATGGAATTCAATAAGACCAATTCTAATAACACGAATATAATATGACCCCCTGCTCCAACATGTACCTATGGTATATAAAGGCTTATTAGCCTAACAGTTGAACAGTTAGGGCTTAAAAAAAATAAAATACAATTGTTTCATGTAAACTAAAAACATTAATATTTTTATAAGCTTTTTATCTTATAAATTAGTACGTCAATTTTTAGTATATTATGTGGTAGATACAATGAAAAAAAAAAATTTTTAATGTAATTTATTTAAATATAAAAATTAATTCTAGATACATACAGCAAATACTGTGAGTAAGTATCCTACAGAATTAGTGGTAAAACAATATTTGCTGAAATCGATGTTCTAAATATATCTTATTGCATCTTAACATAAAGTAACTATATACATAGAGTGTTCACGTAGAACAAAAACGTTAGACAAGTTTTTTTATTACCTAAAATCAACTTTATCGTATTTAAGTTTATTTTTGTTTTAATTTTTAGTTCTTTTTATTTTTTTGTTTGTATGTCAATCGATGTGATTACATTTGTATATATTTCTTCTCTTTTTTATTTTTTGTTCTCTTTTTTGTTTTCTTTTCAAAATTGAGTTTTGCACAATGGTAAATTTTAGTATCGTATGGCAACCCTAAACATTTTAGAGAAGTATTTTTGTAAAATCTACAAAAGCAGCTCTCTTGTACCGTTTTTCGATTGGAAATAAACCAAACAGAACTCTTGTTATATCAATTTAAATATAGGGCTTTCTTAGGAATTTGCAGGAACTGTAATTTCGTCACCCATCAAAATGAAGAACAAGTTAAGAAACAGTCAGTCGGTGCAACCGACTTAGAAATACCCTACACCTATTTGGTTCAAATTTAAGGACATATCCATAAGTCATTTTAACACCATAAAAGCTGTTATTAATTTGATCGTAAGACATAGCTAACTAAATTAAATTTAAAATACTAAAAACATTTTCTAATTACACTATCTATTAAAAAATATTACAAATTCTTACTAATTTATCTATTTAAAAATATTAAAAAACAAACAAACTTGAAATAAATGAAAATATATTTATTCCAATTCAATTACAAAATGAAAAAATTCTAATAATTAAATTTTGTGATAAAAAGATAATCAAAGCATAATATATTTAATAATCCAAATTTTTAAAAATTGCAATTATTTTAAATGGTTAGTTTATCATACAAACGCAAAATAGCAATAAATGTATTTCTAAAATACAATTACAAATTTAGACCTTTTCATATAACTCATTTAAATATTCAAATTAATTTTACATAAATGCAGCAAGTACCTTTGAATATAGCTGAACCACTACAATTAAGTCTAGATTTCGGAGACACATAGGACATAGGAAATATATTCTTTGGCTTTGAAATTAAACTCAACCAGAACCAATTCCCATGGTACTTTCATTACTAGTAACCTAGAGTTTAAATTTCATCAAAATACCGGCATTATTTTTTGAGTAATGGTGTTTTTAAGATATATGTTTGTTAGTCCTTGAACTTGTCAAGGGTTGCAGAACCCCAAACCATGGTACGATTTCGCCCATATGCAGTCCCGTCATACTTTCAATACCAGTTAACCCTTGTATACAATTGGAACGTTCTATCTTAATTTTAAGTTACTAGTTTTATTAATTTCGATGATAAGCTTTTACACATTTGGGGGTCTAAGAGAAGTCCTGAACCACCACTCCAAATGATCCCAAATTAGGGGGGCACGGAAGAAATAGTAAAGAACACCCTGGGCCAAATTTGAAGCTTTTACATTTGTTTTAAGTTACTATTTTTATTAATTTCGAAAATGTGCTTTAAGGTCCTCGGAACTGAGTGCCTGGTCCCCGACCCACTAGTCCAATAAGGCCCAAATTTCAAAGACACTTACGCAATAGGAAGGGACACCCTGATACCAAATTTGGAGGTTATATTTTAATTTAATTAATAATTTCGATTCTAAGCTTTTAAAACTTGGGAGGTCTGAGAGGGGTACTGAACTACCTCTCCAATTGATCCCAAATTAAGGGAACACGCAAGAGAAAGTGAAGAACACCCTTGTGGCAAATTGGAAGCTTCTACATTTTTTCAAGTTGTTATCTTTATTAATTTTAAAGATATGCTTTAAGGTCTTCGGAAATGTGTGGCTGGTCCCCGACCCAGTACTCCAATGGGACCCAAATTCCAAAGACACTTAGTAGATAGGAGGGGACACCCTGATACCAAATTTTGAGGTTCTATCTTCATTGGTTTCGGAATTATGCTCGTTTGGCCTAAATTCGATCAAAAAGTTCTAGGTTCCGAACGCATGGTCCAATCCCGACCTTACGGAATCCCCGAAGTAGTTTCATTACTAGTAACCTACAGCACAAATTTGATGAAGAAAGCGTCATTAGTTGTTGAGTTATCGTGATTTTTTATATATGTTCGTTAGCCGTTCGATCGATTAAAAGGTCCAGAATCCGAACCCATGGGCCGATTTCGCCCATATGCAATCCCCGCCGTACTTTCAGTCCTAGTAACCTACAGTTAAAATTTCATCAAGATAGCTCCATTATTTTTTGAGTTATCGTGCCTACGGACGGACGGACGGACGGACGGACATGGCTATATCGACTCAGGCGGTCACGCTGATCACAAATATATATACTTTTCCATATTTAGCTCGCTTCCTTTAGGTGGTTACAAACACCATACCAAAGTTAATATACCCCTTTACCTATTCTATAGGTGTAGGGTATAAAAACCTTTGACACATGTTGAAATATAATTATAGAACTTTGAATTTTGTATATTACTAAAAAAAAATTAGGACAGGTACTGAAGTTGCAGGTGTTTAAACTTCAATTTTCGAGCCTTTATAGCTCCGAAATAGGGGGCTTGACAAAAAAGTTTTGTTAATCGACTCCTACTAATTTCTGAGTATCTAACTTCTCCCAAAATTTCAAGACCTTAGCTTGAACCGTTCAGAAGAAATGTGTGACCAAAAATTTTGCAAAAATTGAGTTTTGCGTAATGTTAAATTTTAGTACCGTATGGCAACCCTAAAGATTTGCCTTTTCAAATTTATAAAGTTTATAAAACTAGCTATCGTTTGCCGTTTTCAGATTGAAAATATAGTTAATAGAACTCTTGTTATAACAATTTAAATATAAGGCTTTTTCCAACTTTGGGAGGCTGTAGCCCCGTAATAGGTGGGGCTACAGAAAAAAATTTTTCTACGAAATTATTTTTTTTGCAATACCTGCCCATGGTTAAAATTTGTTTACTCTATTTCACACGGTGTAAAAGTTTTTGTAAACATACGGACGGACGGACGGACGGTCGGAAGTGAAGCTATATAGGCACATTTTTACAAAATTTTTTGAAAATATTGATAGAAAAAGAAGAATGAAATTTTTTTTTTTTGCTTTATATTTTTTTACTTGCATTATTCCAAATCTTTCAAATTATTAGAAAATAAACCATAAATTCTCTTTTAATGTACCTGTGTATTTTAAATTTTCGGTAGTTTAAAATAGGTATGTACAATTTTTATATAATTTTAATTTACTACTACAAAAATATAATTAAAAATTTTTGTTTATCTTATTTAAATTTGTTTTATTATTTAATTTAGAATTCTAAAAGAGAAAAAGCCGGGTAAAATATATTATGGAAAATTATATAAATAAGCTTTCAAAATTCAAATTCCATTCGGCATAAAAAACCCTTTAAGTATGTAAATACACATTATAAAATATACATATGTATGTATTTTGAGATGTCTTTTGTTTTGCCGGAACCCTAATCAGAAAAACCACTAATTTCATCCAGTGCACTATTATAGTATAGCCTTTTAATGGCTATTTCATCGAATACCAATACAGCCAACCTTTCAATTAAATCTTTTTCTGAGAATATAATGCCAAACTAATTTATATTGTTGTCGTTAAGACCTATATTGAAATGTTTGATGGGGATCCATCTATTAAGGGAACTAAAATGGGACAAATTAAGCTTTACTTCATTTCTCAAAAATTTATAACCCTTTTGGTGAATAAAAATGAATATTTATTGCTACGTTTTTTTCATCTTCAGACCTTTAACTAACACTTTTAAAATTCATTTTTAAAAATTGTTTGGCTTCGATATGCAAGTGAAACTGCCTATTAATAATGCTACATAAAGATTAATCCTGTTTGTCTATTTTTAATTTTTGCCTTAACTTTTTGTTTTGATTTTTTAAGTAAATAATGTTTTTTTTTAAATTAAATTTTGTTTCTTAAAGAAAGCTAACCTATTAAGAACTGTCGAATACTTTGTATTTCAGCTGGTATTTAAGTTACAATTTTTTAAAAAAGCAAAACTTTAATTTTCTACCCCTTGCAGCTCTTAAACAGGGGACGTGACAAAAAAAATATTGTTAACCGACTCCTCCTAATTTCTGAAGATCTAACTTCTGTCAAAATTTTTCCAGTTGAACGATTTAGAAGATTTATGGGGCCAAAAATTTTGAAAAAATCGAGTTTCGCATAACAGTTAATTTATTATCGCATAGCAACTGTATATATTTAATCGATATATTTTTGTAAAGCCTATAATAACAACTCTCTTTTACTGTTTTTGGATTGACAATAATCTTTATAGAACTCTTGTTATACGAACTTAATATAGAACTTTTTTTTGAATTTGCGGGGGCTGTTTCCCTTTCCAAAATTAAGAAAAAGCTTTGACACAGGTTGGAATACAATGTTAAAGATTTGAATTTGTTATATTGCAAAACAAAAAAATTTGGACAGGTATTCAAGTTACAGGTGTTTAAAATAGTTGAAATTTAATTTTCGATGCCGTACAGCTCCTAAAGTCCTGACATCCCCTCCTTAGCCTGGGTTAGAGCACAACCTTGCAATTTAATTATTGTGGCAGTCCCGGTTTCGATTCCTGGCGGAGGATACCATACCCAATAACTTGACATAATATAACTATAATAAATATAATATATTATAAATTATATCATAATATCCTATAACTAAAAATAACAAATAATATAAAAAATAATCGTGTTTACTGTTATACTCTATAATCTAATAACTAATACTAAATAATAATAAATAAATTATACAAGTACATACATGTGCATATGTATAATATATAGAGGCGACCTATGTGACAGGTACGATCGTGTCATGGAAAGGAAAAATGTCATACACAATTACAATGGCAGCATGCACCAAAAACATTCCCTACCTAACCGTTAGGTGACACTAAAGGAAAATTAATAAGCGACATCTTGTAGATAGGTAACAGTGGACCGATCATTTACTATGATTTGTTTAATCGAAAAAAAGGAATAAACGATTCGAAACACAAGGCAAAGCCTCGGATACAATAATGAATTCACGGTAACAACATTTAGTTTAGTCAAAAGGACAAGAACTGGACGATGGAATGTAAGAACACTACGTGAAGCATTCAAGTAGAACTGCAAATGGCCAAATACAACTAAGATATGCAAAAGAAGAAAACCTCCAAGAACTGCGTAACATTGAAACAAGAAATAATATGGTAGAAACAATTTGCCAAACCCTACCAATAAATCAACCACAAACATTGTCAAGACCCTTAAAAACATAGTAGAAGAACAACTCGCAACAATTCTGCCGCAAAAAAGATATGGATTTCCTATAACACCTGGAATCTAATCCTACAAAGAAACAGCCTTAAACAGCAATTGAATATCAATAATGCGATAATCTGCGATCTTGCGAATAAGGCTGAAACGGCTGGAATACAGAACCACGCAAGAGAGCTACATAAAATCGTAAACCAGCTCATTGGCAAAAGAAACAACAAAAATCACCCAACCAATGGTGACCAAATAACATGTATCGAAGAACAAACCCGAATATGGACACAACACTTCGCAGAAATCAGTAACACCAGCAACTCTAATACATAAGAAATCAGACCAGAAATCGCACAAATAGCAAAAATTACAATTTCAGAATAAGTAATCCATCCAAAGCAGAGATCAAAGGGGCAATATAGAAGCTAAAAATAAACAAAGCAATAAGAGAAGATGGTCTCCCTGCTGAAATTATAAAAACAGATACAGAAAGATCAGTCGAGCTACTAGAACCTCACATTACAATAGCATGGGATGAGGGTAGATTACCGGTCACATGGAAAAATGGAATAATCATCAAACTTCCTAAGAAAGGTGATCTTACCAAGTGCGACAACTGGAGAGGGATAACAGTGCTAAACGCAATATACAAAATTATGGCAACAATAATACAAACAAGCTTACAGGAGAAACTAGAGAATCAAATAAGAGATGAACAAGCAGGTTTCCATCCACGTAGAAGCTGTATATACTAGATTAATACGTTCAGATTCATCGTTGAACAATTTCAATTTCCTATATTGAGTGCCATATTGAAAGCACTTAGAAATCGAAATGTATCCGAAAAATTAATACAATTGATACAAAACATGTATGAAGGGACACAACTCTCAGTACTCCACAATAGTAATACCAGCGAACCATTCAATACTAACATAGGATTAAAACAGGGTTGTCCACTGTCATCAATCCTCTTTACAGTAGTGCTAGATGATATCATGATCAGTCTCAAAAGAACTGGAATAACATGGAATCTCTTTAGGCAATTAGAAGATCTAGATTATGCCGATGCTATCACACACATTAAATAACATGCAAGCGTAAATAAACCAACTAGAAACATTAGCTCGAAGTGTGGGTCTTGAAATAAATATCGAGAAGACGGATGGCCAACAACATCAACAACCCACGCCATCCGAAGATAAACAACGCACCACTCGAATATGTAGTTAACTCCCACTATCTAGGCTGCATTATAAATAACAGCGGCAACATAAAAGCCGACATTGAAAGCAGAATCAATAAGGCCAGGGCAATCTTCAGTCGCCCAAAGCGTATATGGAAAAATACTCAAATATCCAGGGGTAAAAAATTGAGAATATGCGGAGCCTCCGTAAAGACCACCTTTACATATGGAAGTTAAAACTGGTTAGTTATGGTTAGTCACACAGAAATTAAAGGTGTTCATAAACAATTGTCTAAGAATCATATGCAAAGTATACTGGCCCAACACAATAAGCAATAATGACCTATGGAAACTTGGCAAAGTAGAACCGATCGAGCAAAAGATCAAAAGGAAAACGTAGAGGTAGATAGGATACCCACTAAGAAGCATAGCAAGGAAAGCACTAGCATGAAACCCACAAAAAACCCGAATACAAGGCCGCCCCAATTGCAGCTGGAGGTGGACGATATTAGCAGAATTTACCTCAATCGAAAAAACATAACTGAAATAATAGCAAGCAAAAATAACTGAAATCCTATGCTACCAAGAGGAGCAAAAAGGAGAAGAAAAAATACAGCTCCTAAACAGTGGCGTGATAAAAAAATTTTGTTAACTGACTCCCATTGATTTCGGAGGATCTAAACTCTCCCAAAACTTCAAGACCCAAGCTTGAACCGTTTAGAACATATGTGGGGCAAAAAATTTTGCAAAAACTGTGTTTTACCATAGAGTTAAGATAATACAAAGAGGGACAAATTCATATAAACTTTTTAGTATGAAATATTTTTGCATTAATGAACACTTATTGTATTTAGAAAAGATTTTGTTAACTTAATAAATAAAAGTATCTTTTTACGTGCATTGCAAAATATACGTGCCTTGCACACAGCAGTAAATATATACACACAACCATTGCCCATTACTTATTTTTTTAAAAATGAAATTTAAAAATAAATATACGCGACACATGACTTGTAAAATAAGACCATCTCAAATTAAATATAGGGTTCAAATCAGGACCGGCGCTAAGCTTTTCGGCACCCCGTTCAATTTTGAAATTTAGCGCCCTGTTATAAACCCGTTTCCATATCACTCGTGAGGTGGGATTTCAATGCATTATTTTAGTGAGGTGTCGTAGGTATAAACCTCGTTTAACCCTTTGGATATTTTTAAACGCATAAAATTAAAAATTAAAAAATGCAACCGACTAAGAAAAAAATAATATTCAAAGAATTAACGAAATAAAAAAATATTAACAAAAATTAAAAATTTCATTAAAAAAAATACAAAACAAAAATTGTTTAAAAGTGTTTTTCATTTTATTAAATTTTAACAAAAATAGTAAAGAAAAAACCAAAAAGTTCAACTTGAATATTAAATAATGATTATGCATAAAATGATTGCAACTAAAAAAAAACATAGTACCATAAAGTAACTATACACATAGAGTATTCACGTAGAACAAAAAAGTTAGGCAAGTTTTTTTATTTCGTAAAATCAACTTTATTGTATTTTAGTTTATTTTTATTTTAATTTTTAGTTTTTTTTTTTTTTTTGTTTGTATGTCAATCGATGTGTTTACATTTGTATATTTTTTCTCTTTTTTGTTTTTTTGTTTTTTGTATGTATATCATATCGATCGCTGTATCATATATGTACGCAGTTTGTGTATATTTTGATTATAAAATAAAAAAAATATTGATAGAAAAAGAAGAATGAAATTTCTTTTTTTACTTGCATTATTCCAAATCTTTCAAATCGTTAGAAAATAATTCCATATTTGTTTTCTAATGTTTTTTATTTATTTATTTATTTATTTATTATAAATTCATGATATTACAGTTATAAAATTACAATATACTAGACTTAGACAATAACTTAAAATTGGTATAAGAGTCTTAGCAATTATAATATATATATATATATATACAGTTATGGAGTATAAATACAAAAATTAAATATATATTTTTAGTATACCCTAATGTATATTTAACAATAAAATATTAATTTAGTTATAATTCTAACAATTTTTTTAATAAAGCCTGATCTTTTTTTAATAATATTTTCAATTTAAATGTGAAGCGACTTATATTACTGCAATTCTTTAAATTCTCCGGAAGATAGTTGTAAATTCTTATTGATGAGCAAAAATTACTGTTTCTAGCCAATTCAGTTCGAGTTTTTTCATGACATAGCTTTCCCATGTTTCTTGTGTTGTAATTGTGAATATTCCTTCTTCTTGGTAATAAAGTTTTACTTTTAGTAACACCATTTTCTATTTTATGTATAATTTTAGCCTTTTCCAATATTATTAATTCGTCTAAGTTAAGGAATCCCGTATTTTTGTATAAATCATCAGTTGGAGTACACCAATTTAGTTTGTATAGTATCTTGATTGCTTTGTTTATTAATATTTTCATTTTCATTTTTAATGTATTTGAACAACACGACCATGTCGCCACATTGTATCTTATATGAGACATGATGTGTGCATGAAATAATAGTTTAGCTGATTTGTCATCTAATATTATTCCACTTCTTCTAATAGAACCTAGCAATGGCATTATCTCTTTTATAATGTAATTAACATGATCATTGCATGATAATTTGTCATCTATTATAATGCCGAGATATTTATAAGTCTGTTCTCTTTTAATTTCTCTACTATCAATACAAATTTTTGGATTGATATCAGGCTTATTTAGACGTTTAAAAATCATGTACTTTGTTTTTTCAATGTTCATTGTTAATTTATTTCCATTTAACCATCTCATATATAATTTTAAATCATTATTAACCAATCTTTCTAATGTTTCCGCATTTTTTGCTGTATAGATAAGCAATGTATCATCAGCAAATATTTTATAATCAGCTTTAATGTTAGAAAATTGCATATTATGCACATACAAAAGATACAAGGTAGGTCCAAGAACTGACCCTTGTGGCACACCCATATTTATGGCACGTTCATTGCTACAAACACCATTAACTTTCGTTTTGATAAATCTGTTTGTCAAATACGTTCTTAGTAGTTCATGCGGTAGTCCTCTTATTTCAATTTCATATAATCTGTCCAACAATATTTGATGGTCCACTGTGTCAAATGCCTTACTCAGATCTACAAAAACAGAGCATACATAGTTTCCTTTATCAAGATGTCCAATAATAAATTTCACAGAATCATTGATTGCTACATCAGTTCCATGCGACTTTTGGAAGCCAAACTGATTGATGTCAAATCCGCCTGCACATTTAATGAATTCACATATTCTTTTCTTAATTATTTTTTCAAATATTTTACTCATGCAGTTAGTGAGTGTTATCGGCCGGTAATTAGATGTTTCCAAGCGAGAACCATTCTTGTATATTGGAATCACAGTACTGCATTTTAATAAACTAGGATAGTTTCCTCTGCGAAAGCTGTCATTAATAAAATTACTAATTATCGGAGATATTATCTCAGATACCACTTTTAAGTCTTTTGCTGCTGTATTATCTGAGCCAGGTGAATTATCTTTTAGATTCATAATAACATTAAGCACTTCTATTTCATTAGTAGGTACCAAGAACATGGAACTTTCATTTATTCTATTTTTTATTATATTTTCTTCTTTAGTTTGTATTTTATCAGCTAACTCTCTTCCAACATTACTAAAATGTTCATTAAAGCCGTTGGCTATGTCTTTGCTAATATTTAAAATTTTATCATTTTGTATTATTTCCTTTATAATATTGTTACTATCTGCTTTTTGATTTGCTATCTAAGAGTTCAGAACATTCCATATCTTTTTAGTATTTGAACCAGCTTCTTGTAATTTTCTATTAAAATAATTTTGCTTTGCTTTCTTTATCTCTACATTAACCTTGTTTTTTAATTCATTATATTTTATTTTATGCTCCGCAATATTAGGGTATTTTTTATGATACTTATACAATTTATTTCTGTGTTCAATTAGTTTTAAAATTTCTCTAGACATCCACGAATTATTTTTTCTAGTTCTCATATATTTAACACTTGTACTAGTGTCCTTGAAATATTTTATAGCTTCAATCAATTCATCAATATTTTGACAAGTATGTCTACGTAAGTGATATTCCAACAGATATGAGTATTTAGCATAGTTAGTACCTGTTATTTGATTATACACCATCGTTTCAAGTTTTCTGAGAACTGATTTAATTTCAACACATACTGCTTTATGATCTAGGTTAGGAATATCATGCAAAGTGATATTAAAACCAAATCGATTCGTCTTAAGATCTGAAAGAACATGATCTAACAGAGTCGCTGAGTTTAATGTAATTCTAGTAGCTTCATTCATGTTATTTATGTTAACAGAGTTAACATCTAGCATATCCATATACATTCTGCTTGCGTCCGTTTCAGAGAGCAAATCGATGTTAGTATCACCAACCACAATTATATTTTTTTACTTATTGAAGAGCTGATCTAGATGTTCTATAAATGCCTTATTGTTTTCAGACGGGCTTTTATAACATACGGCAATATTAATGGTAGGTTTGGTATCTTCTAAAGAAATTACAATAGTATTGAACGTAATAGATGTTTCCAAAACTTTGTGACTAATACCTTGCTTTACATATATTGCGCAGCCCCCTCCTCTGCTTAAATTATTAGAGATAAAGGATGCTGTATACCCAGAAATATTTTTCTTCTTCTGAATAAAGCCAAGTTTCTCCAACCATGATAATATCAACATCATTTTTAAATTTTATAAATGTTTCAATTTCGATTAGATTTTTCCTCAAACTTCTAGCATTAAAATGCATCATTTTCAAATTCAATAGTTTGTCCATCATCATGGTCTTCCAATCAAATAATTTTGCCATGATTCTTTATATCTCTGCACATTCTCTCTGTATTTATTTCCTACATGTCTCCTAAAATGAGCTACATCTTGTAGCACTTCCTTTCTTGATACTCCTGTAGTTTCATGATAATTAAAGTATAAGTTAGAGAGCTCTTGATGGTTATTTGGTAAACCTTCTTGGTGTATAAGTACTTTTAGACTAGTTTGCGTCATTCCCTCATAACAGATATCACCATGATCATGAAAATAAGACAAAAATAATCTAACATTGTTGTATATTCTGTGTTCTCTAAGCCGAGAAATAGCATAGATATTGTCACCAGATATAATCGCATTTCTAGTTAATCTGACAATCGGTGGAGCTAGTGGATTAATAAAGCTTTTGTTATTTGACTTTGCAATCTCACTACCGCCTACGTTTATCGTTTCACCCTTTATCCAGTTAGCATATTTAGTTGTTGGCACAACAAGTTGTCTTTCATCTTTAGGCATATCTTTATTCATAAGAGTAATATTATTATTAGCAATATTATTATTTTTATTTTGACTATTATTAATATTTTCATTCTGATGAAGTTTATTGTTGGAATCTGTTGCCACGATGTTCTTGGAATCTTTGTCAGAGAACCATATATTATTATTACTGTTCTTGTTAACTTGAATTGTGCAAGTTTTCTTGTTGGCATTAATTATCTTCTTGAAGGGTAATAGTTTAAGTAATACACTGCTTTTTGACTTTGACCAGATTTTTTATTGGATTCTTCCGTTTTTGTTATAATTTTTCTTACAATATCCAATTTATTTTCCATATTATTATTATTATTATCATTATTATTATTATTATTGTTATTATTATTATTGCTATTATTATTATTATTGTTTTTATTGTTATTATCGATATTATCAATATTATCATGATTACTATCAGATTTATTATTAACATTAATATATTCTTTTAATTTAGCTTCGGTGTTAATTACGTTATCTTTTTTTAAATTTTTGGTATTAAGATAAATTTTATAAGTACTTATATAATGTTTTGGTTCATAAGTATTTTTATTCGTAATTTCTTTATTTCTTTGTATACAGTTTTCTTGGTTTATTTGATCAACAACTATGTTCTTTAGTTGCTAATATCCAATGGCTTTTTTTTTTAAACCTAGTTTATATTGATATGCAGGACATAGTTTACTAAGAGTCTTATGATTAATATCCATATTTAATTTTAGTTTCTCGTTGTATTTTATACAGTTTATGCACTTATTTATTTCCTCTTTGTTACATACGTTTGTTTTATGTTCTTGATGACATTTTAGACACGTTTCTTTATTCTTGCAATCCACTGATTTATGGTTGAACCCTTTACATTTGTAACACCTTTGTATATTTATAGCATCAAATACCTTGCATCTTTCCCATCCTATACATAATTTTTCGTTCGCAAGTATTTTTGGGAAAAATTCTTTATCTACTTCAATTACTGCATTATATATTACTTTGTTATATTTATTCAACTCGTATGTTTTTACTACTTTCATATCACACATTTCTAAAAAGGAATTTTGCTTTTTGAGTTTTTCTACTATTTCGGCATCACTAAATTTATTATTCATATAAACCAATTCAATTTGTGGCTTAATGACCGTTGGTATTTTTATCTCGTAACTGTCTGTCATTTTCTTTTCCAATTCAACTTTTATTTTTTCACGTTCTTCAATTGTGTCTGTTTCAATTAATATTGCTCCATTGGTTTTAGTTTCAATATTTTTGATTTTTAGATTTTTTGGATCAACCTTTGTATTTAGATCACTTTTTGTTTTTTCACTTTTTTGTTTATTTTTTCGCTTAACAATCAAAGGTAATTTTTTTTTCATTTTCATTCCAATATTTTTTTTATTTTTTACCATATAAGCAAATGATACAGTTTGACCCACATTAATATTATTTTCGTTAATTACATTATTCATTTTTTTGCATACCTCATCATTTTGTTTCAATACATTATTAAACGATTCATTCACCTTATCGCTTTGTATTTGAAAGACTTCAGTAATTTTTTCAATCTTACGTAGCTTCATTTGTTGTTCACTTTTAATTTCTTCCAATCTCTTTGTAAAACCTGACTCTATAGCTCTAAGTAAATTTATGACTTCACTTTCATTTCTTTTAAGAGCAGCTTCAAATTCATTTTTATACGCCTTTAGATGTTCACTATTTTTTGTTACCCCGGAGTCCATGTTTTGCAGAACCAAATCCACATTTTGTATGTACAGGATACAATCGTCACAAATAAATCTTAAATTGTTATTTGCGTACACATTATTAATTGTCGATAGATCCAATCCTGAACACTTCAAAGCTTCATGAAAAACTTTTTTACACACTCCCGAACATTGAATTCCCGTTTCACCTTTTATTTTACCCCTGTCTTTATTACAAGACACCATATTTCTTTTGTTTTTTGTTTTTGTTTTATTTTATATGTTTTGGAACATACAAAATATTTAGCACTTATAATATTTTTTTTTATTTAATTTGTTTTTTTATGTTGCATACATATATGTATCATATTACAAAGTTTTTTTATTTTGAATTTTTTCTGTTTATTAATTAAATTTATTTTAAACGACGTTTTGTATTGTTTAAAGTAAATTTTAACCGATAATTAAGAAACACGTCCGTTCTGATTAACATGTAATCAATTATTCATGAATTGTACCTATGTATTTTAAATTTTTATTAGTTTAAAATAGATATGCAAAATTTTTTTATAATTTTTAGGTTTTTAACTACCTACTAAAAAAATATAATTAAAAATTTTCGTTTATCTTATTGAAAATTTGTTTTATTATTTTATTATTCAATTTAGAATTCTAAAAGGGAAAAAGCCGGGTAAAATATATTATGGAAAAGTATATAAATAAGCTTTCAAAATTCATATTCCATTCGGCATAAAAAACCCTTTAAGTATCTAAATACACATTATAAAATGTATACATATATAAATGATAAATACACATTATAAATGTAATACCATAATCAGAAAAACCACTAATTTCATCCAGTGCACTATTGTAATATAGTCTTCTAATGGCTATTTCATCGATTACTACTACAGCCAACCTTTCGATTAAATCTTTTTCTGAGAATATAATGCCTAACTCATTTATAATTTTATATAAATGAGTTAGGCATTTAAAATATAAACAAATTGTACATACATCGATTGACAAAGAAAAAAAATAAAAGGAAAAATAAAAATAAAGCAAAGAAATAATCTCAATTTGATTTTACTATGTGTTGTGTACCATACGATCATCTTTTTACGATAATTCGGGGATTTCAAATACCGTATTGGGGTGATTTCAAATCAACAAAATTGACTAACAGTTTTTGTTTTAGATGAATACTTTATAAATATGATTTCTTTATGATAGTACTAAGTAAATAAAACAGAAAAATTTATCAAAAAGCATATATACATTTAATTAATTTTTACATTTATTTAATTTATTTAAATAAACCCTCCTGTCTTTATTTTAGCAAAATCGTCTATTAAATCATGATATTTAAATCTAAAAAATCTTTTTCTATCGAAATAGTCGCTAAACCTACCAACCTTTCTTAAGACATGCTACTTCGCAAAAAATTTTATTATTATTTTTAATTTAGAAAAGCTACATTCACTAGAAGCCACTGTAATGGGAATCGTTAAAAACATTTTTAAAACAATAACAATGTTAGGAAAGAGTACGTCTAATTGTTTTTGATAAATAATATTTAAAGTTTGAAGTGGCTACATACCTCTTCTAACAAATTAGAAAAGTTTTGAAATTCTTCGACTAACTCTTTTCCATCTATATCAGATTCTATTCCATTACAGAGATCAACAAATACTACACTTAAAACTTACACAATTACATGATAACCCAACATACATACCAACATATAACCCGCGTACTAATCTGAATAATGAAAATGAATACAGACAGAAATTAAAATACTTTTTCAATTTTCTCTCTTTCTCAATTTCGTTCTCATTAAAAAATAATATATCATGGAAAAGTATTATATACAATAAAACTAATTGTGTCTAACTATGATATAATTGAAATTCGCAAAATTTCAAATCTGCATCAAAGTATATCTATTGTTAAGAAGTAAGTTCACTCTCTTCCACCAAATTTTTACTAAACCTAATACATTTTTTACAATAAGAAACCCTATGTGGATAATAGGAAAAACTGTGTATAGCAAAAATATGTATGAATGAAAAACAAACAACACTATGTATTTTTGTAATGTAATTTTAAAGGCGGCCTTTTAGAAAAATGTCTATGTATGAGTATTATGTATCAGATATAGGAACTACTGAAATTGAATTCGCGTGTATATATAGTGGCGGCCTCGTTTGAAAATTTTTTTGGTTGAGTGCATGGTGTTGAAATATTTTAAACGAATTAATCGTAGCAATAGTGAATATTTCACATATTCAAAATACTTTGTGAAAAATGTATAGTGGCGGTCTCGTTTGCAAATTTATAAAAATGTATCTACATTAGAATAAGAATATATTTTGTAATAAAAAATTTCAACAAAAATGTAAAACAATTTGATAATAAACATAAATATATTAGAGTGACACATTTATAACAATAAATTCGATTTTAATACATTTTAAAGACTTTTCTTTTGTATACAGACAGAAAATCAAATATATTAGAAAACTAAAGCTACAATAAAATTTTAAAGTCTTTTAAAAATTAAAATTTACATAACCTTATATTATAACATTTACAATTATATTTTAAAGTTTTTTATTGGTTTATAACTTTATACATAGTATGCAATTTTACGATGTTTCAATTTCAATTTTTTTTGTTTTAATTTTCCAGCTTTTTCTTACTTTTTTACTCCAATTTTTTTTTGTTTTAAACTTCCAACAATTTGAGTAAATTTTTGCATATAAATGTGCGGAAAGAATAAAAGTTAGCAAGAAAATTGTTGATCACATGACAAAGTGATGTTGGCTATCCTGGCTTCCATATAGTTTGTTTATACCCGTGCATACATATATGACATCGGGTATATTAGATTTGCTCCTCCGTTTGTAACGCATCGATCTAGACGAGCTAGATATAGTGTCAAGGGTACGTATCGGCTCAGAATCGAAAAATGAGTCGATCTAGCTATGTGTTTCTGTCCGTCTGTGTGTCAGCACGATAACTCAAAAACTAAAAGAGCTACAGTTTTGAAATTTTCACAAAATATTTTTCAATCAATTTCTAGGTTCCCTATTTTTTTTGGTTAAGATCGGACAAAAACTTCGGGTAGCTCTCGAACAACTAACTTTTTCAACTCCAACATTTTCATACAAAAATTTGAAATTTAGCTATGCATCTTGTATTTAACATGAAATTATATGAATTTTGTTTTTTTTTGTTTTTTTGTTTTTTGTTTTTTATGTAGATAACGATTTCGAGTTAGAATTTCATATGATTTAAATGATGCGTAGTTTATTTAAGATAAGCAAAAAAGAAGACAAAGATTTTTTTTAAGTAAATGGCTTATTGATATTGATAGATTGATAGATTATGGATATGATGATTATTATATGAATATGATCATATGAAGTTGATTTTGCTTAAGTTTAATATATTGGTGAATTAAAAATTAATTATAAGAGATAGAATTGAAAAATTAGAGCAAGAGTTTTGAAAATCACACAAAACATTTTTTGGACATTTTTGAGGTTCCCTATTCTTTTTGTTTAAGACCAGATCAAGGTTTTGGGGAGCTGCCACACAACTTCTTTGCACCAATATGAATTTCTTAAAAACTGATTATACTACGAGGATGAAAATTACACACTGTTAGTTATATAATGGATCGAGCACTTATATGAAGTTTCAAAATGTTACGGCCCCATTTTCGGGGGGCTGCTATACAACTTCTTTGCACCAATATGAATTTCTTGGAAACTGATTATACTACGAGGATAAAAATTACACACTGTTAGTTATATAATGAATCGAGCACTTATATGAAGTTTCAAAATGTTACGGACCAGTTTTCGATAACTGTGAATCTAATGAAGCTACGAGGTTAAAATCAAAACTGGGCAGATAAAGTAATAGGACAAGTTAGTTGGCAAAGTTGGACATCACTCGGACCAACTTTTAGGGTGGGTTATTTTTTTTTTTTTTATGGGATAATAAGTTAATCAAAAATTATGGGATACCTAATAAGTTAAATTTTTTTTTAACCATTTTACTTTCTTATATTTTTTTTGTATTATTTATAATAGCATAGGGAAAATAAATAACGGTTAGTGGGTATGCATGGGTATCTAAAAGTTGACAGGGGCAAATATAATCTTCCTCGTTTTATTTTATTATTGGAAATTTGAAAATTTATGAATGTATGATGCTCACTTTTTTAAATTTGCACATAGTGATAGATTATTTTTAAGCAACAAATTTTCGCATGCGATATTTTCAATGTAATTTCTATCTTGCAATAGCTTCAATTTACATAGGCGCCCGCAAGATTTTTTCCAGGGAAGGGCAAAACAAAAATTTCTTAATAACCAATAAAAAAAATTTAATAAAAGGATTTCATTTATTCATTTTCCTTCTCATAAAATATAAAAATATAAAAACATTAATCATTTCAACTTTAATCATATTAACCACAAATTATTTGGAAAAAAGAAATTGCAACCTCCTCTTCTCTAACCCAAAACGATTTAGAACGTTTATAAAATATCCACCTTGCATTTCGTCTATTATATGACGATGGTACACCCATCATGCAAAGGCCATCCAGTCTATTCTTTGCCATAGTTGATCGCAACCAGGTTTTAACCCTGCCTAGAGTACTAAATGACCTCTCTACTGTACAAGACGTCGCTGGAAGTGTTAGTGCAAGAGTAATTGCCAGAAAAACCGAAGGATAAAATACCGTTGAATGCTGTAATAAATCTAAGAAGCTAAGATTTTCAATTTCTTTTATTGGTTTATCTTTCCAATAAGCAAACCAAACTGTAGCATCCGCTGTAAAATTTTCTAAAAAACAGCCATATTTATTCTGAATGTTTATTATTGTGTCTTCATATTCCGCTTTTGCTAATTGACGCATATTATTAGGATGTAGCTGAAAAAGTAAATAAGCCGAATCATTCTCTTCAGAAAATCTTTCATTTAGAGATATTATTAACGAATCCAGGTACGGAATGAAAACAGATCTTCTATAATACGATTCAGGTGAATCACAAGGTACATTTGACCGATTTTTTTGATTATTTGGAAGACGAGGTAACTTTATTTTAATATTAATTTGTTAAACGTTTTTCTCAACATTTTGCATGACAGAATGATATTGTTCTTCGGCATTTTCTCGGTGATCCCGAAAAATTATTTTAATTGTGTTAATTTGGTTTTTAACAGAGAATAAGTTTTGCTCAGGTCCTTGAAGAATATTAACAACAGGTTCGAGTAAAGCTGAGTACTGTGTTATAACATGCAGACAGATTATGAAATTTGAAGAACTGCATACGTGATATAATTGAAAAGCACGTTGTCGAGTGTTAACATTATTTCCTCTACTGTCAACCGTTGTAGTCCTTCTACGATGGGGCAAAAATGTTCTTGAAAAATTCTAATACTTTTATATTTTGCTGTCCAACGTGTTTCGCAAAAAGGTGGTATACGCGGTATGTACTTTTTTCTAAAAGGACTTTCACGGAAAAAATTAATCACCTCTTTAATAGATGCGGCTGTATTCCGTATTTCTTGAACATTATTTAAATCATTTACAACCAGATTCAGTTTATGCGAAGCACAGTGAAAGAAGTTTGCAATAGGATATTGTTCTTGAATAAGTTTTTTGTACACCATTTATTTTTCTTGCCATCACAGAACAGCCATCATACCCTTGATCTACCATTTTATACGAATTCAAGCTGAAATGCCTCAATGATGAAAGTATTTTGTTAAAAAGCGGTAAAAAGCACTACTGTTTATAGCTTGCATAATGTGCTCTCTTAAAATATCTCCACAAATACTAATAATTTCATTTTGTATTCTGTGCGATATGTATTTTGCATTTTTGGCAGATGTTTCCAGATAAATGTTTCCAGATGATTTTTTAAAATCGAGTCACTTGCATCAATGCGAAAATCTAATAAATTTTGGAATACGCTGTGCTCATCATCTTTGCCTCTTAGAGGAAGGCCATGTGTTCCACAAAATACCAAAGTTTTGATGATTGGCAATAATTTCCTTTGGTCTTCTGAAAAGCATTACTAAGGTTTTTTTTTAATTAAATGTTTTGATATTGTTTTGCTATCTCTCTATTTTTATTTTTTAAATTTAATAATTAATTTTTTTTTTTTTTTTTTAAAGCCAGGGGGAGGCAAGTGACACACCTTGCCCTTACCTGTGGGCGCCTATGGCTTCAAAATAAATTGTTACAATTGAATGAAACCCAATATGTGTGCGTTTTAATTTTAAAAAATGCCTATTTAAAAATTAAAATAAAAGTTAGTTCACTTTGAATGATCACAAAAAGCAGATCTTTTGATCTAATAAAGAAATTCAAAAAATTTTTATTAAAAAATTAAACTGCGTTTTGTTGTATTTTTTTTTGAAGATCTTTATGTGTTAAAGTTCGAAGTATATTTCTGGCGCAGTCGGTAACGGTTCCCATTGAAAAAAAAAAATTTGCACTCTAATATAAATAGTTATTGCGTGCTTTAATGTTTACGGGTTTTATGTGATATATTGATATTCAATAGAACAATTTTTTTTTTTAATGCTATAACATAATATTATATAAAGTATATTGATTTTGAACGTAATCATTTGAACATGAAATTATGTTTTTTTTAAAGATATTTTTTGTGCAGTTAACAAATTATTGTTTATTAAATTAGTTAAAATTTTTAGTTAAATATATATATTTTTAGAAATATATGTATATGAGTTATATAGGTATTTTTATAAAATTATTTTACACATGAGAAAAAAGAGATTAAGATTATCCGCCCCAAAAATTTCCGCGCCCTGTGCAATTATACCGTTTGCACATATGGAAGCGCTGGCCCTGGTTTAAATTGATTCTTTTAATAAAAATGTAGATTTTTTTTTGTAGAGGCGAAAGAACGTACTTTCATAATCAAAGAATATTGAATTCTAATAGATAATCTTTGTTTGTAAAATTATTAGCATTATTAGAAATCAAAATTAATTGTCATTAATCAACAATATTTTCTAAAATCTAAAAAAAATTTCAAATAATTTGAATATTGTTACTATTTTAATGTAAAGAGACATTTTGCTGTTGAAGGAAGTTTATAAGAAGAATATAAGAAAAATATTATCACTGAAACCTTAGCTTCCTGGTTTTAGTAGTAATGGTAAATTTTAGTACCGTATGGCAACCCTATACATTAAAATAGCTAATTAAAGCTGTCTTATACTGTTTTCATGTTGAAAATATACCCAAGATAACTGTTGTTATAAAAATTAAAATATAGGGGTTTTTCTTACTTTGGGGGCTGTAGCTCCGTAACGGGTAGAGATACCGAAAAAAGTCCTTCCATGAAATTATTTTTTTTATAATACCTACCTGTGATTAAAATTTCTTCTTTTTATTTCAAATGGTGTTAAAGTTTTTGTAAACATACAAACGTACTGACAGACACACAGACGGACAGAGTAAAATTAATAAGCACATTTTTTGAAAGTTTTTTGAAAATTTGCTAATACGAACTTTGATATTTTTGAGGAGATAAATTAATTAGAAAAAGTTTTTGGTATTATAAAACTAATTTCCTTTATTATGTTTTATGATAGAACTAATAAGAGTTTTGTAGTTTTAAAATGACTTGAATTTTAAATTTAATTTGAACCAATCTAACTATTATTCTTTTATTATGTAGAGTTGCAATCAGAATATACAGTTTTTGTACATATGTATGTACTATGTATATCATCCCATATAATTCAATGCAATATAAAAAAAACAATTTATTATATCAGTAAGTGGGTAAATTTATTAAAACACAAAAATTTTTTTTATTAAAAGGAGAGATCTTCCTTTGTTTATTACAAATTTAAAAGTGAATTTTTTACAATTTTATGGTGATATTTATAATAAAAAGGTTTCTGTTTGCTAAAAAAAAATTACAAAATTCTTAATAATTTTGCTTATCCTAAAATCCTAATTATAATTTATTGATCTACTTTTATCAAACAGTATTACAAAATTTCATATTCTTTATTAATGGTCTTAATTTTATATTGCTCAATAAGCGGAATTTACAAAATTTTCAATATAATTTACAAATAAGTAAAATTTTTATTACGACCACACTTTCTTTTAACATATTTTAATAAGCACCTCTAAAATTCTTTTTTTTTTTTTGTTTTTAACATGTGCTAAAAGTATTCCAATTATAATTTAAGAATTTTTTTTTTTTTTTACTTTAGTATTAAAATTACAATTTACGATTTTTTATTTTTGTTTACAAATTGAGGTTCTTTTGTTTAGTTACTCATTCATCTACAATAGATTGTCAAGCAGAATTAGTTAAATAATATATTTTTTTAAGTTAAATTTTTTATATTTTGATTTATTTAATTGTTTAATAAAAATTATAATTTTGTTAGTTTACTTTGATTATGATTATTATTGTTGGACTATTATAACTCACACCCGCTTTAAAATTAAATTTCAAAAAATTTCAAAAAAAGAACGATGTGTTATATGAATTTCTTTTTGGAACCATAGGCTGTTTACTTTTCATTTTTGTTGTTAATGGGTTTGCAGATGACGATTGTTTTATATTATCATGCTGTGATTTGGTTTCTTTAACTATTGTCATGCTGTGATTTGGTTTCTTTAACTATTGTCATGTGAGTATGACCTTGTAAATTTTTTATTAACCCTTGTTGACATTTGTTATATTCGGATGCGGTGCTTACGTCGTGTTTGTTATTGATGATTACCTTATTATTTTTTTTCTTGAGGGTTAATACGATACTTATTATTACTAACAAAAAAGTAATTATTGTTGGTTCTATTCCAACCACATTTAAAATTTGACCGGTAAAAGTTTTTTCTTTTAATAATCTGATTTATTTTGTATTCTTGATGTGAATACCTCGAAGGAATTCAAGTGACAGATGTTCTTGAAGTTGCTTTTTGATGAACTAAAGGTCGAAGAATAGCCGAAAATATTTTGTCTGTTGAAATTTCTTTGAAGAGTAAGTTTTTTGATTTACTGTAGTTGTTGAATTTTCTAATACGATCAAAGACGTTCTATCTATGCCTTTTGGTAGCAATAATATAGCTTCAGTTATTAGTTCTACAGAGGGGATATGATGGGTCGTCGTCATATTGCATGCCGCATTCTTGCCCTTTAGTATGTTCGGAAAACAGGTAGAATTATTTAGGTCCATTAATTCTTTTTCATTACAAATTGTCATTAATTATTTTACAAGTTTTTTCTTTTATACCTAATATTTTTTCTTTATTTAATTGCTTATAATTAATTTTTATTACAGTATTTTCTAATTTTATTGCTCTAATTAATAATTTTTGAAATATTTCATTAGAAGTTAACGGAATTTCAATGAGATAAAACAAACAAGTACCATTGCTAATAACCTTTACATTTAAATAATCCAAAGCTTCTTCTACATTTTATAAGGAAATTTTGCTTATGTAATACTTCAACTAAAATTTCTGATTTTGACAATAATATTGGATTTATTACACCTAATTTTGCCCCATGTATGGCATATTTTAAATTAACAGTTTCTTCTTTGATCAATCTCATTTTGTATTTTAAAAGATAATGCTTTTAAATAATAACTTAAAATTATTTGAAATTTTAATTAATTTTGCAAAAAGAATTTAAAAAGTTTAGCAAAGAATTATTTAAACTTCATTAGAAAACTACGAACTAATTTACATGGATTTCCCAAGAATATTTATTTATTGGGCCTTTTAAGGTTTCCTTATTTACGGAAACCATAAGAAAAATTAATTTTTTTTAATTTCTTTTATTATTTCTATATTTTTTCTTTCAATATTACGTAAAAATAAAATCTTCAACGTTTGAATTTTCAGATGAATTATATTTTTGACATAATAATTTTTTTTTTTAGCAAATTTTAAATCTTTTCTTTACTTTTATATAATTTAATTCTTTATATTTTTCTCTTGTTTTCAAATATAAAAAAATTGACT
Source organism: Dolichopus griseipennis (assembly GCA_963082915.1). Lineage (NCBI taxonomy): Eukaryota > Metazoa > Arthropoda > Insecta > Diptera > Dolichopodidae > Dolichopus > Dolichopus griseipennis. The sequence continues at coordinate 89,587,977 of OY720441.1, read as the reverse complement.
TACATAAAAATGATGTTCATGCTTCTCATGTTGGCACTGTGGCTCCATCAGCAAAAATCAATTAGTGTTCTTCGTAGTTTCATTAAATAATTGTTTTACAAATGTTTTTTCTGTTTATTTTTTTTTTTGTTTTGTTTACTTTCTTTTCTAATAACTCACTTAGGTTTCGATTATATTTTATTTTTATTCGATTATTATTTTAATATTTTTATTAAAAATGTTTTTCTTTTTAAAAATGTTTTTTTCACTTTATTATACCCTACACCTATGGAATAGGTTAAGGGGTATATTAACTTTGGTATTGTGTTTGTAACCACCTCTTGAGTCGATATAGACATGTCCGTCCGTCCGTCAGTAGGCACGATAACTCATGGACCAGCCACACATTTCCGAAGGCCTTAAGCATATTTTTAAAATTAATAAGATAGCAACTTGAAACAAATGTAGAAGCTTCATATTTGCACAAGGGTGTTCTTTACTATTTGCTGCGTGTCCCCCAAATTTGGGATCAATTGGGGTGGTGGTTTAGTACCCCTGCTAGACTTCCCAAGTTTTAAAAACTTATAATCAAAATAACTAAAATTAGTAACTTAAAATTAAGATAGAACGTTCCAAATGAGTACAAGGCTTAACTAATATTTAAAGTACGGCGCGGACTGCACATGGGCAAAATCGGTCCATGGGTTCAGATTCTGGACCTTTTTAATCCAATTAAATTTTAGAACCTCCAAAGTTGGTATCAGTATGTCTCTTTCTATTTCCTTAGTGTCTTTGAAATTTTGGACCAATTGCAGTAGTGGATTGTGGACCAACCACACATTTAGAGTATATAGTTGGAATTAATAAAAAAAAGTAGCTTAAAATTAAGACAGAACGTTCCAATTGCATACAAGGGTTCACTAGTTCTGAAAGAAGAGCGCGGACTGCATATAGGCGAAATCCGACAATGGGTTCGAATACTGTAACTTTTTAATCGAATTTAGGCCAAACGAGCATAATTCCGAATCCAAAGAAGATAGAACCTCCAAATTTGGTATCAGGGTGTCTCTTCCTATTCTTTTAGTGTCCTCGGAAATTGGAACCAGTTGGAGTAGTGGGTCGGGGACTATCCACATAATTTCGAAGACTTTAAAGCATATCTTCGAAAATAATAAAGATAGTAATTTCAAGCAAATGTAGAAGCTTTAAATTTGTTACGAGGGTGTTCTTTACTATTTCCATTGTGTTCCCTTAATTTATGATCAATTGGAGTAGTGGTTCAGGTAACTCTCTTAGACCTCCCAAGGCATAAAGGCTTATCATCGAAATTAATAAAAATAATAACTTAAAATTAAGATAGAACGGTCCAATTGTGTACAAGGGTGAACAAGTATAAAGTATTGTTATTGTATTTCAGAAATAGAGTTATTACCTATTTTGATTATTAAATTTTGTGATAAAAAGCTAATGAAAGCATTAATGGTTTGAATTATTATATTTCATATTTATATTATTACAAATTAATATTTCTTTGGCATAACTTTGAGTTTAATTATATAAAACATTAAAAAATAAGTAAATTAAGAGAATAAATTTAAAAATTATTTAAAATTGAAATAATTAATCAAGGGTACTTACTGAATCATTCAACAGTAAATGCACTACAGCTAAAAATCCTGAAAAGAAGTAATTGCTGACTGTGTGTAAAATGCTATTGAATTGCATAAAAAGTTTTATTATGTAATTTAGTAATTGTATTTTACGAATCCATTTATTTCAAGTTTATTTGTTGTTTAATATTTTTAAATAGATAAATAGCAAGAATTTTTAATATTTTTGAATTAATAAAATAATTAGAGAATGTTTTTAGTTTTATAAAGTTGATTTGGTTAGTCGTGTCTTACGATCAAACTAATAAAAGGTTTTATGGTTTTAAAATGACTTATGGACTTCTCATTAAATTTGGACCCGACTGACTGTTTCTTTACTTGTTTTTAATTATGTTTTAGATTATATGTTTATTCAAATTTACTTTTTATTTCTTATTTAATATGTTTTTATTAATTTTTCGAGGCTAGGCACTAATCTCCAATATTTTCTTAAACGAATTATTTTATTAACGCACTTTCAGTTTCAATTATTTCCCATGCTGGGTCTGCAGCAACCTCACCCCAGGAAAATAGGCTTTTTTCTCAATATAGGAAATTAACTTCACTGAATTTGAACTTCGACGAATTATCACTTTACGAAGCGCGGTCCCTGCTCGGGCGCCAGTTAAGTACTTTCGGGTAAATTTATCAAAACACCAAAAATTTGTTTATTAATATTTAAAAGTTAATTTTTTACAATTTTATTTTTAAAATTATATTATCAATACCAAAAAGATTTCTGTTTGCTAAAAATAATTGCAAACCTTTTATTGTTGCTTATCTTAAAATCCTAATAATAATTTATTGATCTACTTTTATCAAACAGAATTACAAAATATCCTTTCCTTTATTAATGGTCTTAATTTCATATTGCTCAATAAGCAGAATGCACTAAATTTTCAATATAATTTACAAATAGTAATTTTCACTTATTAAGGAAAAAAAAAAGCAATAAATTTTTTTTAGGTAAAATTTTTACTTAAATATTTTAATAAAAACCTTTACAAATATTTTTGTTTTATTTTTTATTTAATTTTTTTTTTTCTGTTTTTTAATATGTGCTGAAAGTATTCCAATTACAATTTATGAATTCTTTTTTTTTGTTTTTACTTAAGCATTCGAATTACAATTTTCGATTTTTTATTATATTTGTTTAAAAAATTGAGGTTCTTTTGGTTAGTTATTCATTAATTTTCATTGTTTAATAAATATTATAATTTTGTTAGTTTACTTTAATTTTTTTGATTATTTGATTTATCCTGGCTCTTTTAAGCTTAACAATTTGGGAAGATCTCCATTTAATCTTCTAATGAATGTGTCGAGTGTTTTTTCTCTATAGAAACGTGTTACGGCCATTAAAGCTTCGTTTTTTAATCTTAGTGATGGAAGCTTGTCAAGTATAATAGAAAGATTTTGATAGACTTCTTTATAAAGTTCTTGAAAGGTTCTGTTTTTCTGCCTCATTGTAGTCATATGATACTCCAAAGTACCTATATCAAGTTTAGTAGTGTAATGTAGGTCCAAACAATCGAGCATAATGGAATACTATAAGATTCCAAAACACTATCAACTTCTCCCGTAATTTTGCTTCGCTCCAATTTTACAACTTTTTCACGACCAGTATTCATCAGCTTCGCCTGAAAATAGTCGCAATTCTTTGACTACATCTGGTACCCTATACATTTCCAAATTATAATCTAAAAAATAAATTTCCTCCAAATTATAATCATAAGCAAAATATATTACTGATTCTTCTTCCTCATCTTCTTGTACAACATTATTTTTGAGAGTTCTCAGTGTTGCACCATTTGTTTCTTTTAAATTTGAAATTTCATGTTCATTTTTAACCTTCTCTTATATTGGATCTAGATTTCGGTCATCGTTTTCTGGGGTAGAATCAATTATATCTCGTTTTCGAAACATTTTTATACCTTTTTGATTTAAATGAGGAATTATATTTTATACTGAGGTACACTATGAGGTAGGTCACTTAGACACAAAAAATAAATTTGTCATTAAAAATTGATATTAATAAACTAAAAAATGAGTAAAATTTGATAAAAGAATTTATAGTAAAAACTAAATCTTAATTGAATATTAATTGCTTGTTCTATTCAGAAATAGTAGTTATTGGAAATTTTTTAAAAACTTAAAATTATAAAGATAAAAACAAAGTTCAAAAATTACTCATATAATAAAAAAAAGAATATTAATAATGTTATGAAGAATTTTTTCTTTTTTAAGAAATTTTCTAAAAATAAATATAAATTTTAATTTAACTTTTAAAAAGATTTTTTTATTTTTATTTGTTATTTTAAAAGATAATGCTTTTAAATAATAACTTAAAATTATTTGAAATTTTAATTAATTTTGCAAAAAGTTTATTTGTTTAAAAAATTGAGGTTCTTTTGGTTAGTTATTCATTAATTTTCATTGTTTAATAAAAATTATAATTTTACTAGTTTACTTTAATTTTTTTTATTATTGTTAGACTATTATAACTTATATATGCATGTATATAATACATTTTATATAATACATCAATACAAGAAAGATTTTCTAACCAACACTATCGATTTTGGGATACTCATCAATTTTTTTTACCGTTTTTGACAATTTTTTCCATCCGATCCAGTCGTCCTGATTGTTTAAAAAACAAGTAAAAAAACAGTCAGCTGTGCAACCGACTTAGAAATACCCTACACCTATTTGGTTCAAATTTAATGGGAAGTTCATAAGTCATTTTAAAACAATAAAAGCTTTTATTAATTTGGTCGTCAAACATAGCTCACCAAATTAACTTTATCATACTAAAAACATTTTCTAATTAGACTATCTATAAAAAAATATTACAAATTCTTACTAATTTATCTATTTAAAAATATTAAAAAACAAAAGAACTTGTTATAAATGAAAATATATTTATTCCAATTAAATTACAAAATGAAAAATTTTTAATTATTAAATTTTGTGATAAAAAGCTAATCAAAGTATAATATATTTAATAATTCAAATTTTTAAAAATTGCAATTATTTTAAATGGTTAGTTTATATACCTAATAGAAAAGCTTATAAACGCAAAATATGTAATAAATGTATTTCTAAAATACAATTACAAATCTTGAACTTTTCATATAATTCATTTAAATATAAAAATAAATTTTACATAAATGCAGCAAGTACCTTTGAACATAGCTGAACCACTACAATTAAGTCTAAACTTCGGGGACACATAAGAAATAGGAAACATATTCTTTAGCTTCGAAATTATACTCGTTCGGCCTCAAATCGATCAAAAGCTTCTAGAATTCGAAGTCATTGACCAAACTCGACCAGAACCAATTCCCATGTTACTCTCATTACTAGTAACCTAGAGTTTAAATTTCATCAAAATAGCGGCATTATTTTTTGAGTTATGGTGTTTTTAAGATATATGTTTTTTAGCCCTTGAACTTTACAAAGGTTCCAGTCTTCCAGAACTCGAAACCATGGTACGATTTCGCCCATAAATACTAGTTAATCCTTGTACACAATTGCAAGTTCTATCTTAATTTTAAGTTAGTATTTTTAGTAATTTCTTATAAGCTTTTAAACCTTGGGAGGTCTAAGAGGGGTACTGAACCACCACTCCGATTGATCCAAAATTAGAGGGACACGCAGGAAATAGTAAAGAACACCCATGTGCCAAATTTGAAGCTTCTACATTTGTTTCAAGTTACTATCTTTATTAATTTCGAAAATATGCTTTACGGTCCTCGGAACTGAGTGGCTGATCCCCAGCCACTACTCCAATTGGGCTCAAATTTCAAGGAGTCTAAGGAAATCGAAAGCAGCACCGTGATACCAAATTTGGAGGTTCTATCTTCATTGGTTTCGGAATTATGCTCATTTCGCCTAAATTCGATCAAAAAGTTCTAGGTTCCGAACCCATGATCCAATCCCGAACTTACGCAATCCCCGCAGTAGTTTCATTACTTGTAACCTACAGCACAAATTTTATGAAGTTAGCGTTTTTAGTTGTTGAGTTTTCGTGATTATACCCGTGCATACATATATGAACGTCGGGTATATTAAAATTACTCCTCCGTTTGTAAAGCATCGAAATAGACGAGCTAGATTAAGTGTCAAGGGTACGTATCGAATCAGCATCGAAAAATGAATCGATCTAGCTATATGTGTCCGTCCGTCCGTCAGCACGATAACTCAAAAACTATAAGAGCTAGAGTTCTGAAACTTTCACAAAGTAATTTTTAGGCAAATTCGGACAAAGGCTTCGGGTAGCTGCCATACAAATTTTTCGAAATTATATGAATATTTTCAAAATTAATAACTAAATAGAAACCAAATATAAAAACAAACAAAATGTAGCTAAGTTATTAATCGATTCATGGTGTAGTGGTCAGGACATGAGACTTGTAGCCAAAATGTCTCGGTTCGAATCCAGGCTAGGGAAAAATACTTTTTTTTTTTAAATTCATTTTTTGTTATCTATTTTCTTCTATTTTCTTTTTAATAAAATATATCCATTTATTTTATGTATGAAAAATTTTATTTTATAGAAAATTTGACAGAAAACCCTCATTTATATTAAAAATTATTCATTTTTTTTTAATATATCGATAACGAAAAAACAATAAACAGTTTAATAACGTTACTTGAAAAATTCGATATAGTCTTAAAAAACCGAAAAAAGCTGAATTTCTGACAACATATAAAGGGGAAATACTCGTCTAATTGATACTTCTCGTTTACAAAATAATGAATACACTTCAGATAACGAAAGCGCTGAAATTTAATACTGCAACACTTAAATTATTTAAAGGTGTTTTTGCTCTCGATGAATACCAAAAAATATTTCCAAACCTGCTATTTTAGTAATAAACACCGACATTTCTGCTAAAAAAGGAAAACATTGGCTAGCAATTTTTGTACCACGTCAAGGTTGCGCAGAATATTTTGATTTATTTGGAAATCCACTATTTCGTAATGAGATTGTGAAATTTCTACAAAATCAATCAAAATGTTTTGTTTTCAACAATAATAAAATGTTTTGTTTTCAACAATTTACAAAGTGACCTCACATCAGTTTGCGGTCAAAATTGTTGCGTATATTAATGGATGCAATGTAACTGCAAAAGTATGAAAAATTTTTTTAATTTATTTAATACAATATCATACCCACTCAAAAATGATAAAAAAATACAAGGAATGTTACGAACAATTTTTTAAGAAAATATGACTAAACACTATAAATACAAAATGTTTGATGTAAATAGTTAGTTAAAAAAAAAAAAAAGCAAGAATCAAATTCAGAAGTCGTTCAAAAACCAAAAAGTGAACCTCCGCAAAATTCTTTACTAAGTTATATCTATTATTTGGATAATAAACAAACAACAAAAATACAAATTGGATTTAAAGTTGAAAACTTTACTGCATCAATAATTTTTCAACGTCATCACAAAGTTTTTGTGAGATGAATTATTTGACTTGGTATGCTTTTCATCAAGATCTTACAATCAACCAACCGAAATAAATTTCAAAAGGATTTTTGCTAACATTTAATCATAATGGTCGAACTAAAAAAATTACATTGCAACTAGATGAGTACAGCCTTTCTCTTATGTTAGACTTTATACAAGCAGTGATGTCATACAACAAAGGAGCTGAATTGAATGTACGGGAATATGTATTCAAATATTTTGATAGATGTATTGAAAAGAACAAACTCAGACTGGAACAAGAAGATTTCTACATACCTATGAACTTATATAGCTCAGTGCAACTATTCCAGGTTATTTTATGAAATACCTATGTTTTTGTCAGAAAAAATATATTGGTCAACAATAAATAAAAAAAAACATTTTTTAAAACAAATTATTTTCTTTTTTTAAATACGTATATAAATTCATACAATTTTTTATAGCGCATCTTTGTAAATCTTCCGTTTTATCATGGGGAGGACAAATGGTGATGAAATTCCTTAGTTTTTGTAGAGGTGGGATTTTATTATCTCAATTGTTAACTTCTACTGAATTTGAAACAAATTTATCTAAAAATATCTTTTTCTAAAATTGTTTCATTTTAATATAATAATAATTTCTAAAATTGTTTTATTTTAACTTTTTTTCTATTTATAATTCATATTTATAAAAGTATTATCTATGTAAGGTAAAAGGTATATCTGTAAAGAAAAAAAAAAAAATATTAAATAAAAAACCAAAAAAATTTTAAATAAAAACATAAAAACGAAAATGTTGAATTTTTATATATTTTTATTTTAATTTTTTTTATTTACATAATTTTTATTTAAGATTATTAACGCTTAATAAGAATTAGCTCGAATAGAGCCATATTCCACTTATTTAGATCGCGTCCCAAAAACTTAAAATGAAGCTGCTATTCAGCTCCTTTTACTCTTTTTCAGATGTAATTTTTTTGGAGAATCGCTTCGGCATAAAAGATGTTATAGTAGGCGATTCCCCCATTCTAGTATTTTTAACAGTGCAGAGAACCAGTCTCTGAGCTTTTTTGGTATTAAGGAATTTTCATTCCTTTACTTCATACTCAAAGTTTTTTTCTAAAGCATCTATTGGTTTATATTGTTCCTTGTCTCCTTTTCCCAATGCAATAAGGCTTTCTAAGAATGCCTTAGTTAAAATAGAATAAAAAAATAATTAAAAATATAAATAATTAATTATAGAATTTTTTTAAAAAAAATTTTTAAAAACTACTTACCATTTTTTTACTATTGTTTTTTATTATAAGAACTGTAAAAGCAACTGTATAGAACTCAACTGTCCATGCTTAAAGAGGGATGTGACTATAGATGAATTTAGGAAAAATTGCAAATGGCTAGGAAAACGCAAAGGTGCTGATGGAAGGAACCAGTTAACGACTACATACATTTATCCTAAAATTCAGGCAAAATAAAAATTTTGTTTTGCTTTTGTATAATTAAAAAAAAAAATAAACATTTCATAGATTTCTTTTTAAAAAACTTTATTTTTTCTTTTTAAATCCAAACGGTACAGTACTATAATTTTCATAAAATTAACGTTTTTCTGCTTTCAGTCTGTATATTTTTGATTCAGATACTGCAATTATTCTATGATCATTAGTTCTTCTAAAATTTTTGTATAAAATATTCACGCCTTCTTTATCGTTCAACAAGACCATTTCCTTAATTTTTTCAAAATTCATCAATTTTGAATTATTATAATCCAATTTAATTCCTTTTACTTTACAAACAACCAGATCACTTTGTTTGTCAGAAGAAAATGCCTTATCTGCATAATTTTTTGGTCCACCGCTAACGAATTCTTTTATATAGCTGTCAGACCCATATGACTCTAGTTCATTAGGGTGCGTTTATGTTGGAGCTGCGATAAGTGATAAGAGCGTCGATAAGAGCATCGATAAGAGCATAGAAAAAGCTAAAAGATATAAGCGATGTAGAATAAGAAAATAATATTATTTATAGTTGTTTTAGATTACTCTGGTAAAATTAAAAAAAAAAAGAAAAAGAAAATTAATATAAAATAATTTTAAGAATTAAATTATAATAATAAAGCATATTTATAATTGTTTATTTATTGGATTTTTTATTTGGGGTCTTATTTAATATGAAACAACCCAGAAAACAAAATAATTAAAAAAGTGAAATAACCTCTCCAAACTGGTGAAAGTAATAATAAAAAAATATTTAATTGAAAAAAAATTAAATTATATTTTTTAAAAATTATTTTATAATTATAAAAAATAAAACAAAAACTTATTTTATCAACAATTAAAAAAAAGCTTTATTTTATTATATTATAAAATGTATAACTGCACCTGCTTGAAAGTTTGTATTAAAGAAAAAAAATAACAATCAAAAATAACAAAACATTTATATATAAAAATAAAATAACAAATGAGATTAAAACTTTGATTTAAAAATTTTGATCATCGATAAGAGCGTAGAAAACTGAATAAAGAGTTTTCTATGCTTTTATCGTTTATCGATGATCAAAGCGATGCTCCAACATAAACACCTCTATTTAAATTATGTACATAGTTTTCTTCGCTATGCTCTTATCGACGCTCTTATCACTTATCGCTGCTCCAACATAAACGCACCTTTAGTCATATCTCCGATAAAATTTCCTAAAGCAGGTTCGTATTCACCTTCTTTTGACACATATATGACGGAATCAGTGTCATAATATAAAACTCGTTCTTGTAAATTTTCCAAATATTCATACAATTTTAAACGAGCTTGTGCGTTAACTGTACGCAATGAATCTAACTCGTCATGTTTATATTTCCAGTTAACTAAAACTGTTTCAGAATTGATAATCATTATGTGCAATACATCTTTGCTTGGGTTTGTCAAAATAGAATAAAAAGTAGCTGAATTTTTTATTATTTGCGTTTTTGTCTGGTTTTCCCCAAAAAGAATTCAATATAAGCTTACTATATGATCTTTTTCCAGGATTTTTGCAAATTTTTTCTGTAACAAGCTTAATATTTTCTTGTTGGAAAAATTGATCTAAATAATTTTGTTTTAATTCTTCTGTGTTACAATCTTTAGGCCATCCTGAAGCTTCTTGTTTAGTTTTAAGAAATTTGTCCATAATATCTGTAAATAATCCAGGTTCGCAGTTGTTTTTGTTGTATTGTTGTACCTGATAACTCCAAATTTCTTGAATTTCGATTATATTATACCCCGTTTTTATAGCTTTTACAACTTGTCTATAACCTAAGTTCCTGAAAGAGTTCTTTCTTTTTCAGAACGATGACATTCATCTTGATATGTTTGAAGGCTGCAAGTGGAACAAAGCGTAAACATGAATTTGTTATTTTGTTTTATTGGAAGAACAGGGTGAGTCAAATCAGTTGGTGGGAGAATATCACGTTTTATTAAACCATTAATATTTTCTAAATTAACTTTAAAACATATTTCATGATCTACTAAAACTTCAGGATGTCCTACTGGAAATTTCCCATATTTGCAGACATACAAATATCTATGTATTTTATTTTCTCATTTTCTTTCGGTTTGTAATACATAAAAGTGTTCCCAGTTCTACTTCCATAAAAAGCATCTCGCGGTTCCAAAGGAACAATTTTTAAAAATGGATGATTTATAAGATTTGATATTTCATCTTCTTTTTCTATCAATTACTTTCTAAAATCACATTTCCACATTTCAATCACTTCATATTCAAATGATTTTAATCGTTCTGTTATAGTTATGGTATTTTCAAATCTGATATCAAGAGTATCAAATTTGTTTCCTTGTATTGATTCATTCCTCTTATATGCAAAACATTTTGGATGACTATGGAAATAGCACCAGTGGTATTGAAAAACTTGTTTTGTTTGTGAACAAAAACCATCTACTTTTATATATTTTATAATTGCTTCTTTTTGTTTTGCTGCATGTTGAATAGTAATCTTTCGTTGATCCTCTTCTCAAATGTACCATTGAAGTGCAATTTTTGATTGGATGTCTGCAAATCTGTAACCATTTTTGGGTATCAATCCAATTGTTTCCGGCTTCAAAAAGTTTCTTCACAAAACTAAACTACATGCTGAAGCAATGGTTGTAGCCTCAATAAAAGGGCACACATTATTTTCTTGTAATAGAAGTTTTCTTAATTTGATGCTGGCTTCCGTTAAAATGTGTACATAATTTTTGCAATACTCTATCAAATCACGAATCATATTGAACTCGGTATTTTTATTTTGTTCACACCATTTAATAAACATTTTTCGATTTTCTTGTGTCATTGTATCAGGACTATAGTAGTGTATAGATGGTATTGCTCCAACATAATTTATATTTTCGGATGTATTAAACAAATGAGAAAAATAACCCTTTTTTACATCAACTGACAAATCGAAAGCTTTAGAAAGTTGTAATAATGGCATTGCAAGATAATTTAATGAATCTAAAAATCTTATATTCCTTATCTGCATCTGAATAATTTTTGTACCTCTCATTATTAAGTTTGGCATTATGTCATTCTTATGAAGCAATCCATTTAAAATAAACTGGTGATCAAAACCTTGGCCATTATGAGCTATTACAACAACTTGCTTAAATTTTCCAGCCATTTTAAAAATGTAATCAACTAAATTTGAGATTACATTTTTGTTAAAAATTGTTGTTCTAAAACAACATTTAGAACAAAAACTTAACTTCTCTTCTTTTATACAATGATGACATCTTGAGCTAAGAACACATAAATTTGGTTCGTGCAATTTAATATCTTCATTTTTGTTTTGACCTAACGTTTTTTCTTGCATTGTTCCTAGATCGTAAAAGATAAACACAAAATCATTTATTTTTGGCTTGCACTTATCCACATTAATGTAACAAAAATGATTTTTTTCTACATTTTTGTTACAACTTTTATAAAAAACAGTATCGCATTTATTTGATGAATTATTCTTTTTAAAATATGTTTCAAAGCAAACTAAACATTTGTGGACTTTTTGGCATGTAGTAGTTTTTTTATGATTCCCAAAACATTCTTCACCTCGAAATGATCTTTTCAAATATTGCATGAAATAGTTGTTGGTATATTATTACATGCAGGAGAATATCGACAACAAATACAGATACCTTCACAATTATGATAATTAGCATAGCCTACATTACATGTTTCACTGTAATGGTTAATACAAAAAACCGCTGACAGCGAAATAATAACATTCAAATAATTTTCATAATATAATAAATTAATCCTCAAAAATTATATTTTTGTTGTTTGCATAATCGTAAACAACAATATTATATTCATCCCAATAATGATCCTGTATTTTTTTAAGTTCGGAAATTCCGGCACCTTGAACTATATTTAATTTTGTTTTTGTCATTAGCTCTAATGCAAGATTTTTCTGCATCTTCTTTGTATCGAATTTTTTTATAATTAATGTTCCCATCTATAAATGCTTTCCCTACTACAATAGCTCGGGGTAAGCAAAGATTATCACTATTTTTAATGACAACAATGCCTTTTCTTTTGAAACTCCCTTCATTAAAAGTGAAATTATTCCTCTTTCGTCCACTTCCAGAAGGTAACCGCATCGTTGTAGTCGTTAATTGAAATGAATCGGTATTCAGGTCCTCCGAATTACTTTGGAAAATTTTGCTGATTAGCTCCCAAATGTCTTCGAATTTTACTGATCTTGCGGGTTTAAAACCCATCCCACCTGGAGTTCTCTGTTGAAAGTTATCAGCAAAAAATTCAAATCCAATAAATCATTCGGTTCAACGTTTTTAACCGAATATATTATAATTTGATTAATGGCTTCCTTAGTATATGCCAATGAATCATCTTCATTTAGAGCCTTTCTTATTTTAAAAGTTATTTTTCGCGACATGACTCCAAACTTTTTTGAATGTTGGATTCCTCCAAATATTTCTAATATTTGGTTTTTCGCCATTTGCGTGCTGATTTTGATTTGTATTGCGACTACAATAAATCTTGCAATGAACAAAAGGTTATGTATAAATCTGGATAAACTAGATAATTGTAAATAAGAACTAAATGGTTTTCACGGTCAATCCGTTAGTATAACTGCAATAGCCATTTACGAGATAAATCAAATGTTAATATCTAACATTAAAAAAATTTAATACAAACAAAATTTTTTACGTTTTTGTAAACTACTTTCTATTAAATCAAATTTTGCAAATACTAAGTAATTTGCAAGAATGTAATAAATCTTTTACTAATTCAATTATATTTCAATTACATTAAATGTTATGATATAAAAATTAAGTTAAGTTGATTTTACAATTAATTTTAATTGCAATTAATTATTGTTTGTAGTTTTAAAATTCTTTATTAAATTGTTAATTCTTTATTAATATTTTTTTTTTTTTCTGCGAGGGTTGATGGAAAGCATCGAAAGCCGCCCAGAATCACTGTACGGGGTTCATCTGGGGAATGTTGGACTTTAACCAAATAAAACCACCCACCTTTTTTTTTAAAACCAAACTTGGTATGGACCTTAAATACAAATGTATTGTTTGGTTTTTAGGATCGGGATTGGGAAGGAAATTAGGATTAGGATTATGATTTAGGAATTTGAATTATGATGGATAAAGGAATTAATTTAAAGGAAAGTCATGAAGATGGATGTTAATGTTCTTCTTAAACTTTATTGGATCGCACATATAAAAACTTCCAACTTTGGGAAACCCATTATATGGTAACTGATTCCATAATCGCGATGTGCGCACAACAAATGAATTTCCATAAGCCGTGTTTCGCCATCTTACAAATTCAACAGTGTAGGGCTGAGCATCTGTCGCACTCCTTGTTTCACGTTGAAAAACTTTTAGGGGAGGCATTAATTGTTTGATTTCATTGGAACAGGTGTTCGTCCCTACGAGGTATCTATTAAACAGAGTTAGTGACCAAACGGTTCGCCGATGGTTTATAAGACGGATAGCTCTATTTTGCACTTTATCGAGATAGCCCAGTGCGGTTTGGGGAGCTCCAGCCCAAATATGTGCATTATACTCCATTTTTGTTCTAATGTAAGTTTTATAGATTTTTAGAAGATCAGGGTCATTGGGTCTTTTTTGTGTTGAAATCAACACGGGTACACTCTCCCCATTTTTGGATTTTTGCTAAATCATTGTTTAGCTCACTAGTCATGAAATTTTTTGCTGTTGTGTTAATCTGTTGATTAATGTTACAGCGACTATGAAATTCATAGGAAGCCACAAGGGTGCTGTCATCTGCGAAACTGTGAATTGGATTGGAGATTATTGAAAGTTAGTCATTGATAAATATTAAGAAAAGAGTTAAAGAAAAGAGACAGGGATAGAACAAATCCTTGGAGGACACCAGCATTTATTTGAAATTGGTTGGATGTATAACCATCCACAAGTACACGAATTGTGCGATATGAGAGAAAATCCTCAATCCATTTTAGAAAAACCCTACCTAAACCTAAAGCCTCGCATTTTGCTATTAAAGCATCATGCCATACTCGGTCAAAAGCTTTAGATATATCCAAAGCTACAACATCAGATTCACCAGAGTGGTGAAGACTGATATTTAGCTTCTAGCAAAGGTAAGTCATGAGATCACCCGTTGAACGACAGGCTCTGAACCCGTATTGTCGATCATGGAGCAAACCTTTGCGATCAAGGTATTTCAGAAGCTTTATGTTTACAATTTTTTCCATTACTTTGGAAAGGACCGAGGTTATAGCAATTGAGCGGTAGTTAGAGGAATCGCTTTTGTTGCCTTTTTTTGGACCTGGAAAAACATTCGCAACCTTCCATTGGGCAGGATGAGTACCCGAAGTAAAGGAAAGGAAAAAAAGGTTGCGAAGAGATTTTGAAATAGTGGAATAAATTTTTTTGAGAGCCATTGAAGTGATTCCATCCGGACCGGCCGATTTGTTTGTGTCAAGATTTTTCAATATTTTCATCACTGTTCGTGTCCTGAAGTAAATTCTACCAAAGAAACAGCCAACGCGTGGAATACGAGGTGGATTTTGTGTTGACTGGGGCAGTATTGAATTGGAAGCAAATTGTTCACCAAACAAGTTTGCTTTTTCTTTAGAATCTGACACAATTCTGTTATTTTTATCAACAAGTGGGGGAAAAGAGGACTCGCTTACGCCCTCCTTTAACCCCTTTGTAAATGTCCAAAAGGACTTGCTGTTCTTTGGCATGTGGAGCAACCTATGTTTTATTCTTTGATTGAATAAGAACTTTTGCTTGTTGATAACTCTCTTGCATCTATTTCTGGACATTATATAGCTGGCCCTGTGAGACTCCGACATTGTTTTTTTTTGGAAGTAATACTTCTTTTAATCTTCCCCTAGTGGTAAGCAAAACAATATATCCATCTCTCTCCTTCCCGTTGATAGATGTTAATGTTTCTAATAACTTTAATAACTCTCTCCACTCTCAATATACCATCATAAAAACACCGTAACTTAATTAATAAATTTTGATGGTATATGTCCAATAATTTTTTAAATTTCTATTTTGTTTTTGTATTTTATTTTTAAATATTACCACAATTACAAAGGTTTATTTTTAATTAGATGTAATTGTGTATTTGTTTTATTTTGTTTGAGTTTTTGGTTGTACCTACTACAATAAGGGCACATATAGTTTCTATATAGATTCTATATCGTGCAAGTTAAAAACTGTTGGACGTAGTTATAAACCATTTTCTCACTCGAAATAAGACTTAAATTTTAAACTTTAAATTTTTTTGTAAATTTTATTTTCTTTTTTTTTTCAAAAGGTGTTGTCGATAGGTTGATAAAATCGTACATAAATAAGCATTATTGTTTTTTTGTTTTTTTTTTCTCTTTCTAATTTCTAGAAAAATTATCAACTTTAACCTCAATTTTTGTAATATTCGCGGTTTACAAACGAACTTCCATGCCGTTGAAGGTCATCTTAATTTAACTAAACCGGCAATCCTTGCTCTATGTGAAACGCAAGTTAGTAGCCACAATGTTAACTTCGATATTAACGGCTACTTACTCATTTCACACTTCGTTCCCAAAAGAGGCATCGCCATCTACATAAAAAAAGACATTGCTTTTAACACTCTTGACAAATATAAATCTTCAAGCCCAACTTTCAATTACGTTTGGGTCAAAATCCATGTTGAAAAGCATGTTATACATTTCTGTTTTCTATACATATCACCCAATTCAAGTGAACAAGAAACTGTTATGGAAATTGAAAACCTTTCAAACCAGATCAACGAAATTCTCGATTGTTTTCCTGAAACCGAAATTGTTCTGGCGGGGGATTTTAATGTTCATAACAAAGACTGGCTTCACTTTTCCAGTACCTCTTCTCCGAGTCAAAACTCGATTGGGAAACAAGTTGAATTATTTTCTACTCTATTCCACCTTTCTCAACTTGTTAAAAATCCCACTAGAATCCCAGACCGTGCTGATCAAGAAGGTCACCTCTTGGATCTGTTTCTAACCACACACCCTGAAAAGTATGTGGTTTCAGTTGGTTGCCCCCTGGGGGGCTCTGATAACTGTTTGGTCAATACAAGCTTCCGGGCAGGCTCAGTGTCCAATCAAAGGTCCCTTCCCAAAAAACTGGTATGGCGTTATAACCATGCTAACTGGGAAGGTCTGAACAATTTTTACAAAACCTTTGATTGGTCACTGTGCTTCCGTGGTAGGAATGTTGACTTTGCTGCAAATGCAATTAGTGAAACTATTCTACTTGGAATGAGATTATTTATACCTCACTCCATGAAATCTATCAAACGGAAACCCAAAACTTGGTTTAATCGCGTTTGTAAAGAAGCCATTCTAAAAAAAGAGGAGGCCTTCAAAAAGTACCGGGGCAGTGGTTTAGAGGCTCACAGGACCAACTATATAGTGGTTCGGAACAGATGTAAGAGAGTTATCAACAAGCAAAAATTCTTGTTCAACCAAAAGTTGAAACGAAAACTTATACACATGCCAAAGAATAGCAAGTCCTTTTGGACTTTTGCAAAAAATCTAAAAGAGGACAATAGCGGGTCTTCTTTTCCTCCACTTGTTGATATAAACAACCACATCGTATCAGATTCAAAAGAAAAAGCGAATTTGTTTGGCAAACAGTTCGCTTCTAACTCATCACTACCTCAGTCAACTCAAAGACCTTCATCTATTCCAGAAGTTGGCTGCTCCTTTGGTAGAATATACTTTAGGACGCGAGCAGTGATGAAAATCTTGAAGAATCTTGATACAAGAAAATCAGCCGGTCCGGACGGTATTACAACTACCGTCCTCAAAAACACATATACTTCCATTTCAAAACCTCTGCGCAACCTTTTCCATCTTTCCTTCACTTCGGGTATTCATCCTACCCAATGGAAGGTTGCTCATGTTTTTCCAATTCCTAAAAAAGGCGATAAAAGCGATCCCTCTAACTACCGACCTATTGCTATTACTTCGGTCCTATCCAAAGTAATGGAAAAAGTTATAAATTATAAGCTTTTGAAATATCTAGATCGTAAAGGTTTGCTTCATGATCGACAATACGGGTTCAGAGCCCGTCGTTCAACTGGTGATCTCATGACTTACCTGTGCGAAAAGCTCAATATCAGTCTTCACCATTCTGGTGAGTCTGATGTTGTGGCTTTGGATATTTCTAAAGCTTTCGATCGAGTTTGGCATGATGCTTTATTGGCAAAATGCAAGACTTTAGGTCTAGGTGGGGTTTTTGTTAAATGGATTGGAGATTTCCTTTCGAATCGCACGATTCGTGTTCTTATCGATGGATATTCATCCAAAGATTTTAAAATAAATGCTGGTGTTCCTCAGGGATCTTTTTTATCCCCCAGCCTTTTTCTAATATTTATAAATGACCTACTATCAATAACCTCGAATCCAATCCATAGCTTCGCAGATGACAGTACCCTTGTTGCTTCCTATGAATTTCATAGCCGCTGTAACATTAATCCTCAGATTAACTCAACAGCAAAAAATTTCACTATAAGTGAATTAAACAAAGATTTAATTAAAATCCAAAAATGGGGTGAAATCAACAGAGTTGACTTCAACACCAAAAAAACCCAATGCTGTCTAGTCTCGCGAAAAATAGCAACAACTATTCCAAACCTTTCTTTTCAAGGAGAGGCTTTGCAGCATACGGAAGACCTAAACATTTTGGGGATTGAGCTAAACCAAAAATTGACTTGGTCAAATCATATTTTTGGAGTAGCTAAGGACGCTGCTAAATGTTTGGGTTTCTTGTATCGATGCAAAACTTACTTCTCATCCTCTGATCTCCTCAATATCTATAAAACTTATATTAGGCCGAAAATGGAGTATAATGCACATATTTGGGCTGGTGCTCCCATTACAGCGCTGGGATATCTCGATAAAGTGCAAAACAGAGCTATTCGTCTTATAAATGATCCCAGTGTTACCTCAACGCTCACTCCACTCAGCCATCGTCGCACTGTTGGGTCACTGACCTTGTTTTATAGATATCTTGTAGGGACTAACACCTGTTCTAAAGAAATCAAACAACTTATGCCTCCATTCAAGATTTTCCAAAGGGAAACAAGGAGGGCAACAGATGCTCATCCTTACACAGTTGAACTAGCTAGATGGCGTAACACGGCTTATGGAAATTCGTTTGTCATGCGCTCTTCTCGTTTATGGAACCATATTCCATCAAATGTGTTCCCCAAAGTTGATAATGTATATATGGACGATTTGAACAAATTTAAGAAGAACATTAACATCTTTCTTCTAAATATCCCATCCAATTTTCCCCATCCCCCATAATCCAAATATTCCAAATAACTTCCACCATAATCCTAAATCTTTCCATATCCTCATCCCTGTAACCAAACTGTACATTTGTATTACAGGTTCCCTCCTAAAGTTTGGTTCAAAAAGGGTGTGGTTTTGGTGTGTTAAAATCATACACTACCCAAAGAAACACCGCATAGTTTCAATGGGTGGCTTTCGAGCTTTCCATTCCCTCGTAAAAAAAAAAAAAAAAAAAAAATTGAGTTTTGGCTCAAAGAAGAATTACTTGAAAAATTAAGCCAATCTCTGTTATGGAGATTGAAATCCCCAGCCAGAACTATTTCAGTTTTTGGGCATGACTCCAAAATTTCATTAATCTGGTTAGAGAGATTTTCAATCTCCGTAGCAGTTTCATGTTCATTTGAGTTGGGTGATCTGTATAAGAAACAGAAATGTATGACATGTTTTCCACCGAGAATTTTGACCCAAATGTAATGGAAGGTTGGGCTAGAAGCTTTATATTTATGAATAATGTTGAAAACGTTGTCATTTTTAATGAAGATAGCGATGCCTCTTTTAGGGACGAAGTGTGAAACCAGTGAGTAGCCTGCAATACTAAAATTATCTTTTTGGCCACTAACTTGCGTTTCACAAAGGGCTAGGATAGCTGGCTTTGCAGAGTTTAAATGGCATTCTACGGCATGAAAATTCGTCTGCAACCCACGTATGTTACAAAAATTAATACAAAAGTTGGCAATTTTCAAAGAAAATTAATTATTAATTAAGTACAAAATTTTAAGAATCAAAAAATTTTAAAAAATAAAAAGATTTTTAAAATAGAAAAAAGATATACAAGCAGAAACCGAAATTTTTCTAAAATTAATTTGAAATTGAAAGAGATTTATATTTGAATTTTAAAACAAATAAATAAAAGAAGAAATACAAAATTTAAAAATTTAGAAATTAAAATTAAAAATAAATATATGTACGATTTGTCCTCCTTAATTAATTATTAACACCGGCTAAATTTATTTTACTCAGAGTGAGGAAACGACTTATATCAAAATGACTTATATTACACATAGTAGTTGACAAATACGTACTACAAATTAAGATGTTACTAAGTAATTTGCAAGAATGTAATAAATCTTTTTCTAATTCAAATTTTTTCAATTATATTTCAATTACATTAATTGATATGATATAAAAATTAAGTTAAGTTAATTTTACAATTAATTTTTTCTCAGAATCGAGAAAAAAAACGATTTAGCTATGTATGTCCGTCCGTCCGTCTGCACGATAACTCAAAAAATAAAGGAGCTAGAATCTTGAAATTTTCGCAAATTCGTTTTTTTTGCAATAGCCGTCATCGCTATTTAAATCCAGCCATTTTGGTCCATGGGTTCGGGTGGCTGCCATACAACTTCTTTTTTATATGAGTATTTCTCTCTACCTATTACAGCTACGTGTCTGAAATTTTGGTAAAAGTAGTTTAGTTTTATGGCCAAAGTTTCTGCAAAATTTGGTTGGTCAGTTGCAGTGAGTTCGCGTAGCTGCCATACAACTCCTTCTTTTATATGAGCATTACTCTATATCTATTAAAGCTGGGGGTCTGAAATTTTGGCAAAAATTGTTTAGTGTAATGGCCAAAGTTACTGCAAAATTTGGTTGGTCTACTGCATAGGGTTCGAGTAGCTGCCATACAACTCCTTCTTTCATATGAGCATTACACTACACCTAATAAAGCTGGTATGTTTGAAATTTTGCCAAAAGTAATTAATGTTTATGATAATAATGATATAATGTTTATATAACGGTCATACGGGTATCCCAGAGTTGACACAGTCTACTCTACTACACTCTTCCTCGTTTCAATTATATTTCAATTAAATTAGTTGATATGATATAAAAATTAAGTTAAAGTTAATTTTACAATTATTTTAATTACAATTAATTATTGTTTGTAGTTTTAAAATTCTTTATTAAATTGCTTACATTATACATTGTAGTTGACAATTACGTACTGCAAATTAAGATGTTACTACGTAATTTGCAAGAATGTTATAAATCTTTTTTTAATTCAAATTTTTCCAATTATATTTCAATTACATTAGTTGTTATGATATAACAATTAAGTTAAGTTAATTTTACAATTAATTTTAAGTACAATTAATTATTGCTTGTAGTTTTAAAATTGTTTGTTAAATTGCTTACATTATACATAGTAGTTAACAATAACATAACAAAAAATTTGTTTTATAGAAAGTAGTTTAAAAAAAAACGTAAAAAATTTTGTTTTGTATTACATTTTTTAATTATATTTGCATTTGATTTATCTCACAAATGGCAACTGCAATTACACTAACGGATTGACGTGAAAACCATTTTATTCTTATTTACAATTATATAGTTTATCCAGGTTTATATAACACCTGTTTTAGTTCATTGTACTTACTTGTTGTACATTATATTATATTATCTAGTTGACCTTATAGTTGACATTATTTCTAAACACACCGTAAAAGCTTTTTATTAAAAACTACATTCTTGCATATTATTAACATAGACTGTGTAATTATAGTACAACACCACATTTTTTAGATCAAATCATTCCACTTAATTGTTGTATACATTATCTAGTTGACCTGACCTATATTATTAACAAAAAGCTTTTACGGAATAGAATTATGCAAGAGCCAGTCAATGCACCTAATTTGCATAAGTATTGCTATTTTTTCTAGTTCAGAATTCTCATGGCAAAGTGCTATTATTACTACTCATATTACATGGATAAAAAAAAAAAGGATATTGTTTAAGTATTCAATATTATATACTTTATTGTTTTTAATAAATATATATGTACAAATAAATACAAACACTTATTTTATTGTATCTTTTGTCTTTTATATCCATATGGAACTGAACTGCCATCTTCATTGAATTTCGTTTTTCTGATTTTGGTTGATATTTTTTTGTTTCTTGAACAGTTAACACTTCATGTTCTTTGTTCCTTCTAATTTTTTGGGAAATGACATGAATTTCATTACAGTTATTTGAATTTAATACTGCTTCTTTGATAGTATCAAAATTGGATTTTGTAAGGTTGTATGACTTAAACAAATTCCTTTAACCTTACATACATTTTCTTCAGTATTATATTTCGTGCTATATATTTTGTAAGCGTAGTTTTAAGGACCCCCACCCACAAATTCAGTTATATAACTCCCCAAACCATAGCATTCTAATTCATCTGTCATGTCTTCAATAAATTCTCCTGTACAAAGGAGAATTCCTTTCCGGCTTACATATAAAACAGAGTCGGTGTCATAATAAAGAACTCTTTTACCAAGTTTTCCAAATAACCGTAAAGTTTAAGGCGTGCTTGCGCTGTTGTATAAGCTGCTATACATACTTTGACAGTTGGTAATGGTTCAGCTGCTTCCTCTTCATGTTGCCAGCTATTTAAGATGTTACATTCATTAATTGGAAAAATATGACTGGTTTTAATTACTGGATCTGTCAACATATAATATAATTAAAAGCTTTTATTTATAATTTTAGTTTTTTGTTGATTTCTTTTTTTCCAAATTTATCCCAGAATGAATTTAAAATTAATTTAGCTAAAGATCTCCGGGTTTTTGTTTATTTTAGTTGATTCCAGTTTGACATCCTCTTTATTTAAGAAATCTTCAATACATTTTATTTTTTCTAGATATGCCTTAAGGTCTTCGGAACTGTGAGAATGGTCCTCGACCCACTACTCCAATTGGATCAAAATTTCGAGAACGCTAGGGGAATAGGAAGGGATATCCTGGCACCAAATTTGAAAGTTCTATCTTCTTTGGTTTCGGAATTATGCTCGTATGGCCTTAATTCGATCAAAAAGTTATTGGATCCGAACCCATAGTACGATCTCGACCGCACACAATTCCCGCCGTAGTTTCACTATTAGTAACTTACAGTTAAAATTTCATCATAGCTCTTTTAATTTTTGAGTTATCGTGTTTTTTGGATATATATTCGTTAGCCCTTAAACCGATCAAAAGTTTCAGAACCCGAACCCAAGGTCGGTTTTCGCCCATATGTAGTTTTCGCCGTTGTTTTAATACAAGTTAACTCTTGTATACAATTGGAAGTTTTATCTTAATTTTAAGTTACTCTTTTTATTAATTTTACTGATATTCTTTAAGATTTTCGGAGCTGTGTGGATGGTCCCCGATCCACTACTCCAGTTGGTCTTAAAATTTAAGTCCTCCAAGGACATAGGAACAGGCACACTGATATCAAATTTGGAGATTCTATCTTCACCGGATTCGGAGTTATGCCTAAATGTTAATCAAACACCAACAATATAAACATATCTTTAATTTAATATATTTTATTCCTGCAATCTATTTGCATGGAATAAAAGAATAACTTATAATTAATATTTTAATATTTAATAACACTTATTGAAACAATCATGCTAAATACATTTGCATGGTTTTCTTCAATAATAATCAATATAAAAGCAAGTAGGCATTCTGTGTCTGTAGATGAGCTAAGCCGTCTAACTGTTTGAAAAAAGTGAAGGAACGTATTGCATCAGGCAATTTATTTGGCAGATTATTACGTGTATAGGGAATGACATATTGACTTATTAAAAATTTAATAATCTTTTGCTTATATCACATTGAATATATTTGGTGATATAAATTTTTTAAGTAGTTATATAATACTTTGTTCTGAATAATTATGCATTTTAATTGGTCTTCTTTGTTTATTTTTGAAAAGCATATCTAAATTAGTATAAGGTGTTTCATAAGTTTCTTCAAAAATTAATTACAGAGAAAATTCATTAAGAGGTGTATATACCATCACCCATATTTTATGGTGCTGCGTGGATAGTTGCACCATCAATATTATTTTTAGACTCGTTAACATTAATTTCTGTAATTTTTGGTGGTAAATTTTAAATTTTTATCTTACTTGCTCTAACCGCGTTTTGATTTTGAATTCCTCTTTTATATACGATTTCCTAAAGTTAGGGTCTTTTAAACTCCTCATCCAGGTAAGTGGATTATGATCTGTAAAGATTTTAAAGTTTCTCCCAAAAAGATAAAGCCTAAAATATACGTACGTTAGCCCTTGAACTGGTCAAAGAATTCAGAACCCGCATATATGCAGTCCCCGCCGTACTTTCAATACTAGTTAACCCTTGTTCACAATTGGAACGTTCTATCTTAATTTTTTAAAGTTACTAGTTTTATTAATTCCGATGATAAGTTTTTAAACCTGGGGAGATCTAAGAGAGGTACGTGAACCACCACTCCAATTGATCAAAACCATTCACATCAGTTCCGAGGACCTTAAAGCATATCTTCGAAAATAATAAAGATCGTAACTTCAAACAAAGGTAGAAGCATAAAACTAGGCACAAAGGTGTTTTACTTTACCATTTTCTACGTGTTCCCCTCATTTATGATCAATTGGGTTGGCGGTTCAGGTACCTCTTAGACCTCCCAAGGTTTAAAAGCTTATCATCGAAATTAATAAAAATTGTAACTTAAGCTTATAAACGAAAAATATGCAATAAATGTATTTCTAAAATACAATGACAAATTTACAACCCTTCATATAATTGATTTAAATATAAATATAAATTTTACATACAGCAAGTACCTTTCAACACAGCTTAAGTATCGTACACAATGTTTTAATTATATATTACCTATGGTAATAATTCAATAAAATATATGATATTAAAAAAATTAAAAAAAAGGAATTTAATCGTTTATTAAAAAAATATTTTGTTATTAATTTATAAAATATAATACATAATATGTTTTATGGTAAAATTCTTAGTCTTTGAAAAATACAAATGTATTAAATAAGAAAGGAAATAGTAAATAACCCTCGTGTAATAAATTTAAAGTTTCTATCTTCATGAATTTTCAAGATAATCTTTTAGGTTTGGGATTCCTTGGGAGGCACCTGAATAGTGGTTCATCATTCCAATTAAGTCTAAATTACAGGGACACAAAGGAAATAAGAAAAAATGCCGTTATACCAATTTTAAAGCTTCTTTATTTATTTTAAGTTACTATCTTTATTAATTTCGAATACATGCTTTAAGGTCTTGGGAATAATGTGGGTGGTATGCAAACCACTATTCCAATTCATCCGAAATTTTGCGGAAATAAGAAAAAAAACTTGTGCCAATTTTAATGTTTTATCTTCTTTGGTTTCGAAATTATGCTCGTTTGGCCTCCATTTTATCGAAAGCTTCTAGAATTGGAAGCCATTGTCTGATCTCGAACATAATCAATCATCGCAATACTTTCATTACTAGTTACCTAGAGTTTGAATTTCATCAAAATAGCGTTCTTAGTTTTTCAGTTACGCATTTTTTGAATATATGTTCGTTAACCCATAACTGATCAATGGTTTCAGAACCCGAACCAATGGACCGATTTCGCCCATATGCACTCTCCGTCGTACTTTCAAGATTAACTAATCCTCATACACTATTGCAAAGTTATATCCTAATTTTAAGTTACTAATTTTCTTATTTTCGATCATAAGCTTTTAAACCTTGCGAGGTCTAAGAAAGGTATCAGAACCACCATACCAATTGATCATAAATTAGGAAGACTGCATGCAAAACACATTTTCGGAAAGAAGCGAAATGAAAGTGGTTAAAATATTTAATGCTAACAAATATGGCAAGTAAATGTTTAACGTAATCTTGGAAGTTGATAAGGAATCGTTTCCAAAAATAATAGCTAGTGAGAAGCTATTTATAGGATGGGAAAGGTGCAAAGTGTTTGATGCGATAAACGTACCAAAGGGTTTCAAATGTAAAGGTTTCAACCATAAATCAGTTGACTGCACAAACACTGAAACTTGTTTGAAGTGTCACGGAAAACACAAAACTAGTGAATGCCAAAAAGAAGAAATCAATAAGTGCATAAATTGTGTAAAATCTAATGAAAAATTCAGTTTGGGTTTAGATGTAAATCACAAAACCTTAAGTAAATTATGCCCAGTGTACCAAAACAAATTAAATATGTTAAAGCGAAAAATTGGATACCAGCAATTAAAGGAGTTAGAAGTGAAAGATAACATCTTAAATATAGATAAAAAAGGTGTTTCTTCCTGTATCAACTATGCTTATATCAATCCCAATATCGATAATGATAATAATAATTCTAAGTTTAAAAACAATAATAACATTATTGATAGTAATAGTTCTAATAATATTAGTAATGATATTGTTAATAAAAACAAAAATAATGATAGTATTAGTGTTAAGATTAATAATGATAATGAAATTAGTAATAGTACAAAACAAAATGTATACAATAATAATAGTAATTCTGCTAGTATGATAGATATTAAAAATAAAAATAGTGCTGAAAATTTGAGTAGCTACAGTAATAAAAATTATAATCTATTATCTAAAACAAACAAAAATAAATGTTACGTGTTAACATACTTTCTTACAAATTTTGGTCAAAAAAAAATAAAATATTAGTAAATGACAAGAAAATTAATAAACGTAATACTAATAATGATAATGATAAAAATAATGTTAAGAATAATGATAATAACAATAGTAATAGTGCTGGTTATAATAATAATAATAGCAAAATTGATAAAAATAATAGCAATACTAAAGAAACTAATAGTAATATTAATAATATCTATGATAATAGTAAAGATGAATTCTGTAATAATAAAGATGAAATAGTGACGAAAACGTAGGCGTTAGCGATAGTGCCAATAAAGTGAAATTAGCTTTTAAATACCATAACTGGATTAAAGGAGAAACACTATATCTACAAAATGAAAAAATGGAAAATGCTTCTCATAGTACTAAAAATCTAAAACTTGTAAACAAGAGCTTTTTAAATCCAATGAAACCTCCAATTGTTAAATTACCAAGAAAGGCTGTTGAAAATGGTGATAGTACATATGTATTTTCACGATTACGAGACCACAGAATATACAATAACGTTAGATTATTTTTGTCTTTTTTGCACGATCAAGAGAATATTTGTTATGTAGATATAACGAAGACAAATATCAAAGTATTGATGGATATGGAAGAATTGCCAACAAATTATCAAGAATTACGTGAGTTATATTATAAATTCCATGAAAGTAGGGGAATCACCAACCAAGATGTACAAAAAGACCTAGCGGCATATAGGCAACATGCATACAATAAATACAGAGAACATATAGAAACAATTTGGAATTTCACGCCAAATTATTTAATTGGTAGAACGTAATAGCAATCCACAAATACTTTAGAAACGGGTAAATTAAAAATTTTTGTATCTAAATATATGCAGCTTAAGAAATAAGATTTCTGAATTAGAAACATTAATTAATTAATGTAAGGAAATTGATATTGTGGTTCTACCAGAAGTATGGATAATCATGGAAGTATGGATGAAATAACTACATATAATTTTCCAAACTATAGGGCAGTTTTCAATTGTAGAAATGAGAAAAGAGGTGTTGGAACTGTCATCTTTATAAAAAATAATATAAATTTTACTGAAGCGGAAAAGAGTAACATATTTATAGAATAATTTAAAAATAGTTTAAAAAATAAAGCAAACTACATATTTTTTGCTGATACTAATTTAAATTTATTTGATAATTCTAATGCCGTAATTAAGTATAAAAACTTTATAGCAACAACTGGTTATAGTATAATAAACAAAACACAAGGTACAAGAAACGCAGCTTATTCCAATACCTTAATTGATCACATTTTAACAAATTCAAATGATAAGTATGATATTAATTTTACAATAAAAAATAACAGTCTATCTGATCACAAATTGGCCATAGTATCAATAAAAGCAATAAGCATTCTGAAAAAACCAATGAAGAAGCACACTATAAGTAAAACTGATTAAAATCAGATGTCTCAAATTGTAAATAACAAGTAAAGAAACAGTCAGTCGACTTAGAAATACCCTACACCTATTTGGTTCAAAATTAATGGGAAGTCCACAAGTCATTTTAAAACCATAAAAGCGTTTATTAGTTTGATCGTAAAACATAGCTAACGAAATTAACTTAATAATACTAAAAATATTTTCTAATTATTTTAGCAATTCAAAAATACTAAAAATTCTTACTAATTTATCTATTTAAAAATATTATACAAAAATATACTTGGTAATTCGTAAAAGTCTATTAAAAAATTACATATTTAAAACTTTTTATCCAATTCAATAAAATTTTACCCACATGCAATTACTTCTTTTCAGGATTTTTAGCTGTAGTGCATTTACTGTAGAATTATTTAGTACCCTTGATTTATTATTTCAATTGTAAATAATTTTCAAATTTATTCTTTCAATTTACTTATTTTTTAATGTTTTATATAACTAAACTCAAAGCATTCGAAAAAAATATAAATTTGTAATAATATAAATATAAAAGTTTATTTAATTTGATGGTTTTTAATGTTAATTAAAACCATTAATGCTTTCATTAGCTTTTTATCAGAAAATTTAATAATCAAAATATGCAATAAATGTATTTCTAAAATACAATGACAAATTTCATATAATTCATTTAAATATAAAAATAAATTTTACAAATTAAGTATCGTACACGATTTCTTAATAATATATTACCTATGGTAATAATTCAATGAAATATAGATACAACCATAAAGAAATCATATACATGAATGAATAATCTATCTAGAACAAAAAATGTTAGTCAATTTTGTTGATTTGAAATCACCCCAATACAGTATTTGAAATCATTATCGTAAAAAGATTATTTGTTTGCTTTATTTTTAAAATTTTATTTAATATTTTTATTATTGTTTTTTTTTTATTCAAGCACTAAATGCTATTCTAATAAAAATGTAAGAAATTTGAATGTACTTTTTGAAAATTTTTAAACTGCCAGATGAAAAAAGTTTGTTTTGCAGGCATTGTTTGAAATTTTAGAGGAGACAGATTTTTATTTAAAAAAGTATTCGACAGTTCTTAAACGGTCAGCTTTCTTTAAGAAACAAAATTTAATTTAAAAAAAAACATTATTTACTTAAAAAACAAAATAAAAAGTTAAGGCAAAAATTAAAAAAAGAAAAACAGGATTTATCTTTATGTAGCATTATTAATAGGCAGTTTCACTTGTGTATCGAAGCCAAACAATTTTTAAAAATGAATTTTAAAAGTGTTAGTAAATGGTCCGAAGATGAAAAAAACGTAGCAATAAATACTCATTTTAATTCATCAAAAGGGTTATAAATTTTTGAGAAATGAAGTAAAGCTTAATTTGCCCCATTTTAGTTCCCTTAATAAATGGATCCCCATCAAACATTTAAATATAGGTCTTAACGATAAAAATATAAATGAGTTTGGCATTATATTCTCAGAAAAAGATTTAATTGAAAGGTTGGCTTTATTGGTAGGTATTCGATGAAATAGCCATTACAAGGCTATACTATAATAGTACACTGGATGAAATTAGTGGTTTTTCCGATTATGGTTCCGGCAGAACAAAAGACATTGCAAAATACAAACATATGTATATTTTATAATGTGTATTTACATATTTAAAGGGTTTTTTATGCCGAATGGAATATGAATTTTGAAAGCGTATTTATATACTTTTCCATAATATATTTTACCCGGCTTTTTCCCTTTTAGAATTTTAAATTAAATAATAAAATAATAAAACAAATTTTCAATAAGATAAACAAAAATTTTTAATTATATTTTTTTAGTAGTTAAAAACCTACAGATTATACAAAACTTTACATATTTTAAACTAACGAAATTTTAAAATACATAGGTACCTTAGAAGACAATTTATAGAATTATTTTCTAATGATTTGAAAGATTTCGAATAAGTAAATAATTCAAGTAAAAAAATATAAAGCAAAAAAAAGAAATTTTTAATAAAAATATACGCAAACTACATCTATTTATGATACAGCGATTGATATGATATGCATTTAAAAAAATCTAATCTAATATTATGATATGATATACATAAATATACAATCTAAAAAAAAAAACAAAAGGCAGAAAACAAAAAAGAGAAGAAATAATATACAAATGCTCACATCGATTGACATACAAACAAAAAAATAAAAATAACTAAAAATTAAAATAAAAATAAACGAAAATACGATCAAGTTGAATTTACGAAATAAAAAAACTTGTCTAACTTTTTAGTTCTACGTGAATACTCTATGTATATGATTTCTTTATGATACAATGTAATAAAAATAAAAAAAAAAATAAAAAAATAAAAAATAAAACTTTTGATTTAATTTGATCAAAAAGTTGTAGGTTCCGAATCCATGGTCCAATCTCGACCGTACGTAATCCACGCCGTAGTTTCATTACTAGTAACCTACAGCACAAATTTGATGAAGATGTTGTCATTAGTTGTTTAGTTATCGTGATTTTTTGTATATATTCGTTAGCCCTTTTTTATTTTCATTACATAAGAACAGCAAAGACGCTCAGTAATCGGAATGTGGAAAAACTTTTTAATGTAAGTTTATTTCGTAGTCTGCCTAAGTAACCAACTTTTTGAGATATCTTATTGCATATGTACCCTGCATGCCTATCTACCCTTAAATTGTGATCATTTTGAACTCCTTAATACTTAATTACCCTTATTATTTCTATTGTATTATTGTCTATTCGTATATCAGTATTGATTCCCGTTCTATCATTCATTACCAAAGACCGGATCTTCATGCATTTAAAAACTGCAAAATATGCGCATATATGTGCACCTAAAATTATGATAATATGCACTTTATATGCAATTAAAAATTCGCATAAATGGAAGCATAATACATAAGTAGTTCTTAACTTATATATGTTCAAAACTGGAAAAAATAATAGTTAACAGTACTTTAGGACTAAATTTTTATTTTATTTTAGGTTTTCTTTAATTAATTTTACCTTTTTCGAAGAACTTCACTTTTTATCAGAACATTTATTTAAAATTATTAAATTGAAATTTAAACTGGTTTAGTTTTTATTTCTTTTATATGAATTGTGAACTGTCAAGTATCAACCATAAATTTCCAGTGTAAAAGTGCAATACTGGAATAGAAACATAGTACTTGGTAGCTATGTGAAGTTTAAAAATACTAGCTAACTTTTATGTGTACAAAAATAATATCGTGATTAAACCAGTAGATGAGGTATGTACGTTTTATATAAATTCTTGAGCGGTCATCTATCGGTAAAAATGACGACATGCATATTCAACTACACACATGTCATTAAATTTATGTAAGCACTACAATTTGTATAATTGTATGCGGGTTTTAGGGAATAAAATGTAGTTGTTCATACTAAAAATCAATTTATTAACCTCAAAAATGGAAAAACGCAAGAATATGCTGCTTTTAAATATGCATTTTAAACTAAAATGGAAAAAATATGCAAATATATGGAAAAATATGAATTGCATGAATATCCGGTCTTTGTTCATTACCATGCATTTTGTTTTCTTCAAATTTAATTTTAACTTATTCATAAACAGCCAATTAAAGAGATTTTGTAGATCTTCATTGGGTTTGGAGCAACATTCTTCCACATCTCGTTCTTCAATTATATTCTCATATTCAATAAAACTTATGCTTCTTGATATTTCATCAACAGTATTAATAAAAAATTTATTTAATTTGTTTAGCAATTTTTACTAAATTATTTATTTCTTTATTATTAACAATAATACTCTCAATAGCTTGGTTTTCTTTTGATTTTGTTATGAACTTTCGGATTGATCTCCACATTGCTTTATTGTCTCCTTCACAATTTTTAATTTTATTTTCAATAAATCAATTTTTTGCTCTTTTAATTTCTATGTTATATTTGTTTCTATTTTCTTTATAGATTGCCCAAAGATTTGAATCATTACTTAATGCAACTCTTTGATGTGCTACTATTTTATTATTTTTGAGTATTTGTAATTCATTTTTATACCATTAATCATCTTCCTAGAATTATTTACCAAACTTTCAATATTATATTTAAACAAATTTGCACAAAGGTTAACATTTCCTATTAGACAAATACCCTTTATATTTTCTGTTATTAGCATATTTCCAAATCAATTTTTATTAATTTTTATTACATCAATATCAGTTCCTTCCCTTGGTTTAAATTCGTTTTTTGAGTTACATTTTATATTTAATCCAATAGCTTGATGTTCCCCAATTGAGTAATCAAATCTGTTTTCAATTGATATTCTACTATTTTCTGCAATACCTGTTAAAATATAGTCAATAAGTTTTGCTGTATACAATTTAATAATTCTTTTCAAACTTGCCGTATCATTATTTTGAACAAGCCAATTTACGTTAAAATCTCCACAAATAACATTTTTGTTCGAAATACAAATATTCTCTTCCACCCACATTTCAAAAATTTCGGCGAATTCACTAAAACTAAACTGATTAGGGGATTTATAAAATACAGACAAAACCCATATTTTGTTTTTTCTTTTTTGCAAAGGTTGATGGAAAGCATCGAAAGCCGCCCAGAATCATTGTACGGGGTTCATCTGGGGAGTGTTGGACTTTAACCAACTAAAACCACCCACTTTTTTTAAAACCAAACTTGGTATGGAACTTAAATACAAATGTATTGTTTATTTTTTAGGATCGGGATTGGGAAGGAAATTTGGGTTAGGATTAGGATTTAGGAATTTGAATTATGATGGATAAAGGAATTAATTTAAAGGGCAGTCATGAAGATGGATGTTATTGTTCTTCTAAACTTTAATGGATCGTACATATAAAAACTACTTACTTTGGGAAACACATTATATGGTAACTGATTCCATAATCGCGATGTGCGCACAACAAATGAATTTCCATAAGCCGTGTTTCGCCATCTTACTAATTCAACAGTGCAGGGATGAGCATCCGTCGCACTCCTTGTTTCACGTTGAAAAACTTTTAAGGGAGGCATTAATTGTTTGATTTCATTGGAACAGGTGTTCGTCCCTACGAGGTATCTATTAAACAGAGTTAGTGACCAAACGGTTCGCCGATGGTTAAGTGGAGTGAGCGATGAGGTAACACTGGGATCATTTATAAGACGGATAGCTCTATTTTGCACTTTATCGAGATGGCCCGGTGCGGTTTGTGGGGCTCCAGCCCAAATATGTGCATTATACTCCATTTTTTGTCTAATGTAAGTTTTATAGATTTTTAGAAGATCAGGTGCAGTAAAGTAAGTTTTACAGCGAAACAAGAAACCTAAACATTTAGCAGTATCTTTAGCTATACCAAAAATGTGGTTTGACCAGGTCAATTTTTGGTTTAACCCGATACCCAGAATGTTTAGGTCTGTTGTGTGCTGCAAAGGTATACCCTGAAATGACAAGCTGGGGTTAAATATTGTAATTTTCCGCGAGATTAAAAAGCATTGGGTCTTTTTTGTGTTGAAATCAACACGGTTACACTCTCCCCATTTTTGGATTTTTGCTAAATCATTGTTTAGCTCACTAGTCATGAAATTTTTTGCTGTTGTGTTAATCTGTTGATTAATGTTACAGCGACTATGAAATTCATAGGAACCCACAAGGGTGCTGTCATCTGCGAAACTGTGAATTGGATTGGAGGTTATTGAAAGTAAGTCATTGATAAATATTAAGAAAAGAGTTGGGGATAGAACAGATCCTTGGGGGACACCAGCATTTATTTGAAATTGGTTGGATGTATAACCATCCACAAGTACACGAATTGTGCGATATGAGAGAAAATCTCCAATCCATTTTAGGAAAACTAAAGCTTCGCATTTTGCTATTAAAGCATCATGCCATAATCGGTCAAAAGCTTTAGATATATCCAAGGCTACAACATCAGATTCACCATAGTGGTGAAGACTGATATTTAGCTTCCCGCAAAGGTAAGTCATGAGATCACCCGTTGAACGACAGGCTCTGAACCCGTATTGTCGATCATGGAGCAAACCTTTGCGATCAAGGTATTTCAGAAGCTTTATGTTTACAATTTTTTCCATTACTTTGGAAAGGACCGAGGTTATAGCAATTGGGCGGTAGTTAGAGGGATCGCTTTTGTTGCCTTTTTTTGGACCTGGAAAAACATTCGCAACCTTCCGTTGGGCAGGATGAGTACCCGAAGTAAAGGAAAGGAAAAAAAGGTTGCGAAGATATTTTGAAATAGTGGAATAAGTTTTTTTGAGAGCCATTGAAGTGATTCCATCCGGACCGGCCGATTTGTTTGTGTCAAGATTTTTCAATATTTTCATCACTGTTCGTGTCCTGAAGTAAATTCTACCAAAGAAACAGCCAACGCGTGGAATACGAGGTGGATTTTGTGTTGACTGGGGCAGTGTTGAATTGGAAGCAAATTGTTCACCAAACAAGTTTGCTTTTTCTTTAGAATCTGACACAATTCTGTTATTTTTATCAACAAGTGGGGGAAAAGAGGACTCGCTTACGCCCTCCTTTAACGCCTTTGCAAATGTCCAAAAGGACTTGCTGTTCTTTGGCATGTGGAGCAACCTACGTTTTATTCTTTGATTGAATAAGAACTTTTGTTTGTTGATAACTCTCTTGCATCTATTTCTGGCCACTATATAGTTGGCCCTGTGAGACTCCGACCGATTGTGTTGGTAACGTTTAAAAGCCTCCTCCTTATTATGAATTGCTTTACTACAAATGCGATTGAACCATGCATTCGGTTTTCGTTGAATACTTCTCATGAAGTGAGGTATGAACAACCTCATTCCAAGCAAGATGGTTTCACTGATCGCATTTGCAGCAAAGTTAACATTCTTGTTGCGAAAACACATTGACCAATCGAAATCTTTAAAAAAGTTGTTTAAACCTTGCCAGTTGGCACGATTATAATTCCATACCAGTTTTTTGGGAGGAGTCTTTCTATTGATCACTGTGTTAATGTGGAAGCTTGTTTTCACCAAACAATGGTCGGAGCCCCCCAGGGGACAACTTACTGAAACCACATACTTTTCAGGATGTGTAGTCAGAAACAGATCCAAGAGGTAACCTTCTTGATCAGCACGGTCAGGGACCCTAGTGGGATTTTGGACAAGTTGAGAAAGGTGGAACATTGATGAAAACAGTTCAACTTGCTTCCCAATTGAGTTTCGGCTCCAAGAAGAATTACTTGAAAAATTAAGCCAATCTCTGTTATGGACATTGAAATCCCCAGCCAGAACTATTTCAGTTTTTGGGCATGACTCCAAAATTTCATTAATCTGGTTAGAGAGATTTTCAATCTCCGTAGCAGTTTCATGTTCATTTGAGTTGGGTGATCTGTATAAGAAACAGAAATGAATGACACGATTTCCACCGAGAATTTTGACCCAAATGTAATGGACGGTTGGGCTAGAAGCTTTATATTTATGAAGAATGTTGAAAACTATGTCATTTTTAATGAAGATAGCGATGCCTCTTTTAAGAACGAAGTGTGAAACAAGTGAGTAGCCTGTAATACTAAAATTATCTTTTTGGCCACTAACTTGCGTTTCACAAAGGGCTAGGATAGCTGGCTTTGCAGAGTTTAAATGGCATTCTACGGCATGAAAATTCGTCTGCAACCCACGTATGTTACAAAAATTAATACAAAAGTTGGCAGTTTTCAAAGAAAATTAATTATTAATTAAGTACAAAATTTTAAGAATCAAAAAAATTTTAAAAATAGAAAGATTTTAAGAATAGAAAAAAGAAATACAAGCAAAAACCGAAATTTTTCTTAATTTGAAATTGAAAGAAATTTATATTTGGATTTTAAAACAAATAAAGAAAAGAAGAAATAGAAAAGAATTTAAAAATTTAGAAATTAAAATTAAAAATAAATATATGTATGTACGATTTGTCCTCCTTAATTAATGATTAACACCGGTTAATTTTATGTTACTCAGAGTGAGAAAATGACTTATATCAAAGTTCAACAGTTTTTATCTTGCACGATATAATGGCGAAACACTATATGTGCCCTTATTGAACGAAGTTACAGTCGCAAACTCACACAAAGTAAAACCACATGTAATTTAGATTTTAATATAAAAAAAAAAAATTTAATGTTAAAATATTATAATTAGTATTAATTTATTTGCTCGACTTAATTTTTTTTTCAAAATTATTAAAACCATTCATATGTTGAAATGCAGCTAAATTTACAGTCTCGAATGTTTAAAAATATTACTTTCACAAAACTATTTGTGGTTTGACGTTTGTACGTTTTTCCATCTTAATTTTTCTTTGCAATGTAGGACATAACTTATCAAAAGCTTAATGTTCAATATTTATATTTAAATTAAATGACTCATTTGCCCTTATGCAATTTATGCATTGTACTTTGTCAGCTTTATGATTTTCGCCACACCTTGAACAGCTTAAATTTGCAGTATATCTGCCTTATGATTAAATGTTAGACATCTTCGTACACCATAACTATCAAAAATTTTGCGTGTATCCCAAACAATTTTTAATTCCCTTAATTTCATAATATTTTTAAAATCTTCAATATTAACTTCTACAATTGTAATATATTTTGCGTTTTATTATAAAAAATTATTTTGGTTTTTGATTTTACTTAATATATCTATTCCTTCATAATGTTCTGACATACCAGTATTAAGAAATTTTGGATTTCTGTTTTTTTACGTGATAACTTCATATTTCTCTGATAATTTTTTTTGAATTTCATTTTTGATACAGATAACTGATTCATTATCATTGCAAAAAACTGCAATTGACCGATCTTTTTTCTGAGATAAATTACTTATTTTTAAGTTTACTGGATTTATGTGACATTTTAATTTTGCTTTTGTTAGGTTATCTGTTTGCATTTGTTTTGGTTAAAATATAATCAAAGGATCTTTTCTTAGTATATCTGCGTAGCTAATTTTATGAATTGGATTATTTATTTTCATATCAATGTACGTTTTTTCAATATTTTCAACTCTGTTATTAATTTTAAATGTATGATTTTTAATTTCAACTGCAGTATCAATTATTTTTCGGGTTTCTATCATATTCTTATCACAATAGCGTGTTTTAGACTTCGAAGTCTTTCCGAATATCTTACTTCTCTTGCTTCTAAAAGATTTTTAATTTCATCTTGACTTTCTTTCAAAGTGTTCTGAAATTCACTCTTATATTCTTTTAGATTTTTCTTATTTTCCAACACCTCATCCTCATTTTCCTTTAAAATCATGTCCACATTTTGTATATATACCATGCATCCCATCATTGGAATTGTATTCACAATATTTGCGTTAGAGTGATTGAGGCCGCTACATTTAACAGTTTGGTGATCTTTCCACAAACACCCACACATCTGATACCAGATTCACCCCTAACTGAACTCCTACAAGTATTGCAATTGCTATTCCACATATTATTAATATTATTATTATTCAAATTATAATTATTATATTATTTTATTTTTTATTTAAATTATTATTATTTATTGTTCTTCTTATTTTGACACGTTAACAAAAATAATACAAGAAGCAAAAGTTTTATGTACAAATTCAATGTCGGTTAGAACTAGGAATAATACTTGGATAACACCGATATATAAAGAATTAAAAGTAGAAAATCATTATACGATAAGTAATCTTTTATTAATAATCTTTTATCAAACAGCCGATAGCATAACCAGAATGGCGTTAGAGTGGAACCCTCAGGGAAAAAGAACAAGAGGTCGTCCCAAAAACACCTGGAGGCGATCAGTACTCCTGGAACTAGGAAGATGCAATCTCACTTGGAACGATGTAAGAACAACAGCAACAAACCGAGTGAGATGGAGATGCCAAGTGGAAGCCCTATGCTCCCAAGAGGAGTTATAAAGGAAAAAAAAAATCTTTTATTAATATATTTTACTGGAAACAATACTAAATAAGGATCTAAATGCGATACGTAATTGGCTAGATTACAATGACCTCTGCATAAACGCTAAGAAAACTAACTATTTGTTATTTAAAACACAAAGAAAAAATAACGGAAATATTACCATTAAAATAAGAGAAACAACTATTGAAAGAGTAAATAATTTTAAATATTTGGGAATAACAATTGATAATAATTTGAAATAACAATCAAATCAAAAACGTGAGGAAAAGAGTTATGCCTATTATATTAACTACAAAAAGATGTCGCGGTATTTCCTAGCATGGAGCCATGTTTATCTATAATAGTCATATGCTACCAAGAATAAGGTATAATAAATGTAGTTGGAGCCATTGCTCAAATTTTCATATTAATAAAATTGGCATTTTAATGAATAAAGCGCTTAAAATTCTTTTCAAATATAATTACAGAATCAGTACTAAGTATATATATAAAAAAAAATGAATTAGACATTAACCAATTAATCTCTTTTGAAAAAGTCAAATGCATTTAAAAAATTATAGATAGTAATCTTAAATCAAATTTAAGTTTAACGGGGAAGAGTGTAGTAGAATGGACAGTGTCAACTCTGGGATACCCGTATGGCCGTAATATAAACATTATATTATCTGGTTTAATACACTTGGTAATGGATCGGATCCACCGCCCCTCCTTCTCTGCGTCTCAAACGTAATGGCAAATTTATTGTACCCTTTGTCTATATAGTCATACGGGTATAAAAAGAAGCTGGATTTCAACGTCTATGACGGTTATTGCATAAAAACGAATTTATGAAAATTTCAAAGTCCTAGCTCTTTTATTTTTTGAGTTATCGTAGGGACGTACTGACGAACAGACGAACGGGCGGACAGACATACATAGCTAAATCGATTTACTTTTCGATTCTGATCCGATCCATACAGTTAAATCTATATCTACCCCCCTTTTTCTCTGCGTCACAAACTCTCTGCGTCATATATATAAATGGCAAATTTTTTATACCCTTTGAGAAAATGTTCATAAATATAATATTAGAAATAAAAAAAATTGAAAAACCTAAAGCTAGAACCACAAAGAAACAAAAAAGTTTATAAAGCAGTGCTATTAAAATTTTTAATTTATTACCATTAAACATTATAAAAAGTCAAACCTTGGAAATATTTAATAGAAAACGAAAAAAATATATAAAAAACTTTAGAAATTAAAAACTGGAAATAAGAAAAATTAGAAAATTCAAAATAATTATTTTAAATCTAAAATTAATTGTATTTGTATAATTTATTAGATTGTAGTTTTAATTAAATAATTTCTTTTATATAATTTTTTATATATTGCAAAATTATCTGAAATTAAATCAAATTAAAAACAAAACAAGTAAAGCAACAGTCAGTCGGTGCAACCGACTTAGAAATACCCTACACCTATTTGGTTCAAATTTAAGGACATATCCAAGGGTCATTTTAACACCATAAAAGCTGTTACTAATATGATCGTAAGACATAGCTAACCAAATTAACTTTATAATACTAAAAACATTTTCTAATTACACTATCTATTAAAAAATATTACAAATTCTTGCTAATTTATCTATTTAAAAATATTAAAAAACAAACTAACTTGAAATAAATGAAAATATATTTATTCCAATTCAATTACAAAATGAAAAAATTCTAATTATTAAATTTTGTGATAAAAGATAATCAAAGCATAATATATTTAAAAATCCAAATTTTTAAAAATTGCAATTATTTTAAATGGTTAGTTTATATACCTAATAGAAAAGCTTATAAACGCAAAATATGCAATAAGTGTATTTCTAAAATACAATTACAAATTTACACCTTTTCATATAATTCATTTAAATATTAAAAATAAATTTTACATAAATGCAGCAAGTACCTTTGAACATAACTAAACCACTACAATTAAGTCTAAATTTCGGGGACACATAGGAAATAGGAAATATATTCTTTGGCTTCGAAATTAAACTCGACCAGAACCAATTCCCATGGTACTTTCATTACTAGTAACCTAGTGTTAAATTTCATCAAAATACCGGCATTATTTTTTGAGTTATGGTGTTTTTAAGATATATGTTTGCTAGTCCTTGAACTTTTCAAGGGTTCCAGAACCCGAAACCATGGTACGATTTCGCCCATATGCAGTCCCGTCATACTTTCAATACTAGTTAACCCTTGTACACAATTGGAACGTTCTAGCTTAATTTTAAGCTAATAGTTTTAATAATTTCGATGATAAGCTTTTACACATTGGGGGTGGGGGTAGGGGGGGTGGTCTAAGAGAGGTTCTGAACCACCACTCCAATTGATCCCAAATTAGGGGGGCACGCAAGAAATAGTAAAGAACACCCTGGGCCAAATTTGAAGCTTCTACATTTGTTTCAAGTTACTATCTTTATTAATTTCGAAAATATGCTTTAAGGTCCTCGGAACTGAGTGGCTGGTCCCCGACCCACTACTCCAATGGGGCCCAAATTTCAAAGACACTTACGAAATAGGAAGGGACACCCTGATACCAAATTTGGAGGTTCTATCTTTATTGGTTTCGGAATTATGGTCGTTTGGCCTCAATTCGATCAAAAAGTTCTAGGTTCCGAACCCATTGTCCAATCCTCACCGTACGTAATTACTGCCGTAGTTTCATTACCAATACCCTACAGCACAAATTTCATGAAGATAGCCTTATTAGTTGTTGAGTTATCGTGATTTTTTATAT
Source organism: Dolichopus griseipennis (assembly GCA_963082915.1). Lineage (NCBI taxonomy): Eukaryota > Metazoa > Arthropoda > Insecta > Diptera > Dolichopodidae > Dolichopus > Dolichopus griseipennis. The sequence goes on along the minus strand of OY720441.1, from coordinate 89,547,472 downwards.
ATGTTCGCTAGCCCGGACACCGACTAAAAGGTCCGGAATCCGAACTGTTGGGCTGATTTCGCCCTTATATAGACCGCGCTGTACTTATAGTACTAGTTAACCCTCGTACACAATTTGAACGGTCTATCTTAATTTTAAGTAACTATTTTTAGTAATTTCGATTATAAGCCTTTAAAACTTGGGAGGTCTGAGAGGGGTACAGAACCACCACTCCAATTGATCCCAAATTAGAGGAACACGCAAGAGATAGTAAAGAACACCCTTGTGGCAAACTGGAAGCTTCTACATTTTTTCAAGTTTTTATCTTTATTAATTTTAACAAGTAAAGAAACAGTCAGTCGGTGCAACCGACTTAGAAATACCCTACACCTATTTGGTTCAAATTTAAGGACATATCCATAAGTCATTTTAACACCATAAAAGCTGTTATTAATTTGATCGTAAGACATAGCTAACCAAATTAACTTTATAATACTAAAAACATTTTCTAATCACACTATCTATTGAAAAATATTACAAAATCTTACTAATTTATCTATTTAAAATTATTAAAAAACAAACAAACTTGAAATAAATGAAAATATATTTATTCCAATTCAATTACAAAATGAAAAAATTCTAATTATTAAATTTTGTGATAAAAAGATAATCAAAGCATAATATATTTAATAATCCAAATTTTTAAAAATTGCAATTATTTTAAATGGTTAGTTTATATACCTAATAGAAAAGCTTATAAACGCAAAATATGCAATAAATGTACTTCTAAAATACAATTACAAATTTTGAACTTTTCATATAATTCATTTAAATATTCAAATAAATTTTACATAAATGCAGCAAGTACCTTTGAACATAGCTGAACCACCACAATTTAGTCTAGATTTCGGAGACACATAGGACATAGGAAATATATTCTTTGGCTTTGAAATTAAACTCGACCAGAACCAATTCGCATGGTACTTTCATTACTAGTAACCTAGAGTTTAAATTTCATCAAAATACCGGCATTATTTTTTGAGTTATGGTGTTTTTAAGATATATGTTTTTTAGTCCTTGAACTTGTCAAGGGTTCCAGAACCCGAAACCATGGTACGATTTCGCCCATATGCAGTCCCGTCATACTTTCAATACTAGTTAACCCTTGTATACAATTGGAACGTTCTATCTTAATTTTAAGTTACTAGTTTTATTAATTTCGATGATAAGCTTTTACACATTTGGGGTTCTAAGAGAGGTCCTGAACCACCACTCCAAATGATCCCAAATTAAGGGGGCACGGAAGAAATAGTAAAGAACACCCTGGGCCAAATTTGAAGCTTCTACATTTGTTTCAAGTTACTATTTTTATTAATTTCGAAAATATGCTTTAAGGTCCTCGGATCTGAGTGGCTGGTCCCCGACCCACTAGTCCAATGGGGCCCAAATTTCAAAGACCCTTACGCAATAGGAAGGGACACCCTGATACCAAATTTGGAGTTTATATCTTCTTTGGTTTCGGAATTACGCTAGTTTGGCCTAAATTCGATCAAAAAGTTCTAGGTTCCGAACCCATGGTCCAATCCCGACCTTACGCAATCCTCGAAGTAGTTTCATTACTAGTAACCTACAGCACAAATTTCATGAAGATAGCGTCATTAGTTGTTGAGTTATCGTGATTTTTTATATATGTTCGTTAGCCCTTCGATCGATTAAAAGGTCCAAAATCCGAACCCATGGGCCGATTTCGCCCATATGCAATCCCCACCGTACTTTCAGTCCTAGTAACCTACAGTTAAAATTTCATCAAGATTTCTCCATTATTTTTTGAGTTATCGTGCCTACGGACGGACGGACGGACATTGCTATATCGACTAAGGCGGTCACGCTGATCACAAATATATATACTTTTCCATATCTAGCTCGCTTCCTTTAGGTGGTTACAAACACCATACCAAAGTTAATATACCCCTTTACCTATTCTATAGGTGTAGGGTATAAAAATATGCTTTAAGGTCTTCGGAAATGTGTGGCTGGTCCCTGACCCACTACCCCAATAGGGTCCAAATTCACAAGACACTTAGGAAATAGGAAGGTACACCCTGATACCAAATTTGGAGGTTCTATCTTCATTGGTTTCGGAATTATGCTCGTTTGGCCTAAATTCGATCAAAAAGTTCTAGGTTCCGAACCCATGGTCCAATCCCGACCTTACGCAATCCCCGAAGTAGTTTCATTACTAGTAACCTACAGCACAAATTTCATGAAGATAGCCTTATTAGTTGTTGAGTTATCGTGATTTTTTATATATGTTCGCTAGCCCGGACACCGACTAAAAGGTCCGGAATCCGAACTGTTGGGCTGATTTCGCCCTTATATAGACCGCGCTTTACTTATAGTACTAGTTAACCCTTGAACACAATTTGAACGGTCTATCTTAATTTTAAGTAACTATTTTTAGTAATTTCGATTATAAGCTTTTAAAACTTGGGAGGTCTGAGAGGGGTACTGAACCACCTCTCCAATTGATCCCAAATTAAGGGAACACGTAAGAGATAGTAAAGAACACCCTTGTGGCAAATTGGAAGCTTCTACATTTTTTCAAGTTGTTATCTTTATTAATTTTAAAGATATGCTTTAAGGTCCTCGGAAATGTGTGGCTGGTCCCCGACCCACTACTCCGATGGGGCCCAAATTTCCAAGACACTTAGGAAATAGGAAGGGACACCCTGATACCAAATTTGGAGGTTCCATCTACATTGGTTTCGGAATTATGCTCGTTTGGCCTAAATTCGATCAAAAAGTTCTAGGTTCCGAACCCATGGTCCAATCCCGACCTTACGCAATCCCCGAAGTAGTTTCATTACTAGTAACCTACAGCACAAATTTGATGAAGATAGCGTCATTAGTTGTTGAGTTATCGTGATTTTTTATATATGTTCGTTAGCCCTTCGATCGATTAAAAGGTCCAAAATCCGAACCCATGGGCCGATTTCGCCCATATGCAATCCCCACCGTACTTTCAGTCCTAGTAACCTACAGTTAAAATTTCATCAAGATAGCTCCATTATTTTTTGAGTTATCGTGCCTACGGACGGACGGATGGACGGACGGACATTGCTATATCGACTAAGGCGGTCACGCTGATCACAAATATATATACTTTTCCATATCTAGCTCGCTTCCTTTAGGTGGTTACAAACACCATACCAAAGTTAATATACCCCTTTACCTATTCTATAGGTGTAGGGTATAAAAATATGCTTTAAGGTCTTCGGAATTGTGTGGCTTGTCCCTGACCCACTACTCCAATAGGGTCCAAATTCACAAGACACTTAGGAAATAGGAAGGTACACCCTGATACCAAATTTGGAGGTTCTATCTTCATTGGTTTCGGAATTATGCTCGTTTGGCCTAAATTCGATCAAAAAGTTCTAGGTTCCGAACCCATGGTCCAATCCCGACCTTACGCAATTCCCGAAGTAGTTTCATTACTAGTAACCTACAGCACAAATTTGATGAAGATAGCGTCATTGGTTGTTGAGTTATCGTGATTTTTTATATTTGTTCGTTAGCCCTGAAACCGATTAAAAGGTCCAGAATCCGAACCCATGGGCCGATTTCGCCCATATGCAATCCCCGCCGTACTTTCAGTCCTAGTAACCTACAGTTAAAATTTCATCAAGATAGCTCCATTATTTTTTGAGTTATCGTGCCTACGGACGGACGGACGGACGGACGGACATGGCTATATCGACTAAGGCGGTCACGCTGATCACAAATATATATACTTTTCCATATCTAGCTCGCTTCCTTTAGGTGGTTACAAACACCATACCAAAGTTAATATACCCCTTTACCTATTCTATAGGTGTAGGGTATAAAAAATAGTAAATGTTTCAAGTTATTATCTTTCTCAATTTCGAAAATATGCTTTAAGGTATTCGGAACTTTGTAGATAGTTCCCGACCCACTACTTCGACTAGACCTAAATTTCAAGGACACTAAGTAAATAGGAAGAAATACCTTGATATCAAATTTGGAGGTTCTATCTTCATTGGTGTCAGAATTATGCTCGTTTGGCCTCAATTCGATCAAAAAGTTTTAGGATCCGAACCCTTGGTTTGATCTCGACCGTACGCAATACCCGCTGTTTTTTTATTACTGGTAATCTACAGCACAAATTGCATGAAGATAGCGTCATTAGTTTTTTATTTATCGCGTTTTTTGGATATATGTTGGTTAGTTTTAAAATTTAATAGAGCTTTTAAACAGTGCGGACGTGTTTTTTTTTCTGTAAATAATTATCGGTTAAAATTAATATAAAAACAATAAAATAAAAGAAGAGAATAAAAAAATTAATTAACTTGAAATAAAAAATTGTGTAATGGCATCCTGTCATAAGTGCAAAAGTAAAATCAAAAGAGAAACGGAAATTCTATGCTCGGGTGTATGCAAAAAATCATTCATGATCATGAGGCACTAAAATGTTCGTGGTTTGATCAGTCTACCATCATCATTGTGTATACAAATCAAAATCTTAAATTATCTCTGATTACTGCGTGTTGTATATTCAAAATGGTGATTTAGTTTTACAAAACATGGAAAGTGCAATGACAAAAAACAATAAATATTTTAAGGAATATAAAAATGAATTTAAAACAGCAATAAAGAGGAATCAAACTGAAATAATAAATTTACTGAGAGCTACTGAGTCGAGTTAGATGAAAAGATTAGAAGAAATTGAAATCGAACAACAAACGGAATTACATAAAATGAAGAAATTTACTGAAGCCTTCAAAACGCAAAGTGATAAAGTTGAAAAATTTTGAGTGCAATTAAAAAAAATGATGAGACAAGTGAAGATCGTGAAAAAATAAAAATTGAAAATAATTTTAAAAAATAAAATTAAAAAATCCCCGCCGTACTTTCAGTCCTAGTAACCTACAGTTAAAATTTCATCAAGATAGCTCCATTATTTTTTGAGTTATCGTGCCTACGGACGGACGGACGGACGGACGGACATGGCTATATCGACTAAGGCGGTCACGCTGATCACAAATATATATACTTTTCCATATCTAGCTCGCTTCCTTTAGGTGGTTACAAACACCATACCAAAGTTAATATACCCCTTTACCTATTCTATAGGTGTAGGGTATAAAAAATAGTAAATGTTTCAAGTTATTATCTTTCTCAATTTCGAAAATATGCTTTAAGGTATTCGGAACTTTGTAGATAGTTCCCGACCCACTACTTCGACTAGACCTAAATTTCAAGGACACTAAGTAAATAGGAAGAAATACCTTGATATCAAATTTGGAGGTTCTATCTTCATTGGTGTCAGAATTATGCTCGTTTGGCCTCAATTCGATCAAAAAGTTTTAGGATCCGAACCCTTGGTTTGATCTCGACCGTACGCAATACCCGCTGTTTTTTTATTACTGGTAATCTACAGCACAAATTGCATGAAGATAGCGTCATTAGTTTTTTATTTATCGCGTTTTTTGGATATATGTTGGTTAGTTTTAAAATTTAATAGAGCTTTTAAACAGTGCGGACGTGTTTTTTTTTCTGTAAATAATTATCGGTTAAAATTAATATAAAAACAATAAAATAAAAGAAGAGAATAAAAAAATTAATTAACTTGAAATAAAAAATTGTGTAATGGCATCCTGTCATAAGTGCAAAAGTAAAATCAAAAGAGAAACGGAAATTCTATGCTCGGGTGTATGCAAAAAATCATTCATGATCATGAGGCACTAAAATGTTCGTGGTTTGATCAGTCTACCATCATCATTGTGTATACAAATCAAAATCTTAAATTATCTCTGATTACTGCGTGTTGTATATTCAAAATGGTGATTTAGTTTTACAAAACATGGAAAGTGCAATGACAAAAAACAATAAATATTTTAAGGAATATAAAAATGAATTTAAAACAGCAATAAAGAGGAATCAAACTGAAATAATAAATTTACTGAGAGCTACTGAGTCGAGTTAGATGAAAAGATTAGAAGAAATTGAAATCGAACAACAAACGGAATTACATAAAATGAAGAAATTTACTGAAGCCTTCAAAACGCAAAGTGATAAAGTTGAAAAATTTTGAGTGCAATTAAAAAAAATGATGAGACAAGTGAAGATCGTGAAAAAATAAAAATTGAGTGGGAAAATAAATAAATTTGAGGACACAGAAATTGAAGAGAGACTAAAAAGGCAAGACTATTTCATGGAAATGAGTGCAATCAAAGTAGTTAAAGTACATGTTGTTAAAAAATACAACAAAAAATTATACGATGCAGATATTGAAGTGGATAAAGAAACTTTCCGAAGATTCTAGCGAATGTTAAAGTATGTAAAGGATGGGAAAGATGTAATGTTTTTTTTTTTTTTTTGTTTATTTCATTTAATTTCAGATAATTTTACAATATATATAAAATTGATGTTTAAGAAGTTATTTAATTAAAACTACAATCTAATACATTATATAATTATAATTAATTTTTGTTTAAAAATAATTATTTTGAATACACTAATTTTACTTATTTCCAATTTTAATTTTAATTGCTAAAGCTTTTTATATATTTTTTAAGTTTTCAAAAGTAAATCGATTTAGCTATGTACGTCTGTTCGTCAGTACGTCCCCACGATAACTCAAAAACTAAAAGAGCTTTGACTTTGAAATTTGCATAAATTCGTTTTTATGCAATAACCGTCATCGCTATTGAAATCCAGCCATTTTGGTGCACGGGTTCGATTACCTGCATTACAACTTCTTTTTTTTTATATGAGCATTACTCTATACATATTGAAGCTGAGTGTCTTAAATTTAGCCAAAAATAGTAGTAGTGTTATGGCCAAAGTTTTTGCAAAATTTGGATGTTCTACTGCCGTGGATTCTAGCAGTTGCCCTAAAACTTCACATGAAATTTTGCCAAAAGTATTAAACCAGATAATATAATGTTTATATTACGGTCATAAGATTATTATTTATAATTTTTTAAATGCATTTTTGAAAATAGATTAATTGGTTAATGTCTAATTCATTTTTTTTTATATAAATACTTAGTAATGGTTCTGCAATTATATTTGAAAAGAATTTTAAGCGCTTTATTCATTAAAATGGCAATTTGATTAATATGGAAATTTGAGCACTGGCTCCAACTACATATATTATACCTTATTCTTGAAAGTATATGACTATTACAGATATGCTTTGCTGCATGCTGGGAAATACCCGATATGTAATCTAGCCAATTACATATCGCATTTAGATTCTTATTTAGTATATTTTCGAGTTCTTGTACTATTTCAGCTTTAGCAATGATATTGGTGTCATCTGCATAAACGTTATAATTTGAAATAAAATTATTTTTCGGCATATTCATTATATATAAAAGGTACAACAGCGGTCCTAGCAGTGAGCCTTGTGGTACACCTGTTTTTATAATAAGTTCATCGCTAAGCACTTCGTTCACTTTAACACACTGAGTCCTATTTGTTAAGTAACTGCTTAATAAAAGATTACTAGTACCTTTTATGCCCAATATATATATCTAAAAAACTAATCGGTCTACGATGATTTACCACATCATAAGCTTTCGTAAGATCAATAAATACTGCAACGACGAAATATCCTTCATCAAGTGCGTCATAAATATATTCTAACGTAGCTGTTATTGCTGATTCTGTACCGCTGTTCTCTAGGAAACCATATTGATTTGGATCAAAACCAATCGTTTTTGAAAAAAAATTTCTTAGCCTTATATTAATTTATTATACCCTACACCTATAGAATAGGTAAAGGGGTATATTAACTTTGGTATGGTGTTTGTAACCACCTAAAGGAAGCGAGCTAGATATGGAAAAGTATATATATTTGTGATCAGCGTGACCGCCTTAGTCGATATAGCCATGTCCGTCCGTCCGTCCGTAGGCACGATAACTCAAAAAATAATGGAGCAATTTTGATGAAATTTTAACTGTAGGTTACTAGGACTGAAAGTACGGCGGGAATTGCATATGGGCGAAATCGGCCCATGGGCTCGGATTTTGGACCTTTTAATCGATCGAAGGGCTAACGAACATATATAAAAAATCACGATAACTCAACAACTAATGACGCTATCTTCATCAAATTTGTGCTGTAGGTTACTAGTAATGAAACTACTTCGGGGATTGCGTAAGGTCGGGATTGGACCATGGGTTCGGAACCTAGAACTTTTTGATCGAATTTAGGCCAAACGAGCATAATTCCGAAACCAATGAAGATACAACCTCCAAATTTGGTATCAGGGTGTCCCTTCCTATTTCCTAAGTGTCTTGGGAATTTGGGCCCCATTGGAGTAGTGGGTCGGGGACCAGCCACACATATCCGAAGACCTTAAAGCATATCTTTAAAATTAATAAAGATAACAACTTGAAAAAATGTAGAAGCTTCCAATTTGCCACAAGGATGTTTTTTACTATCTCTTGCGTGTTCCGTTAATTTGGGATCAATTGGAGAGGTGGTTCAGTACCTCTCTCAGACCTCCCAAGTTTTAAAAGCTTATAATCGAAATTACTAAAAATAGTTACTTAAAATTAAGATAGACCGTTCAAATTGTGTTCAAGGGTTAACTAGTACTATAAGTAAAGCGCGGGCTGTATAAGGGCGAAATCAGCCCATGGGTTCGGATTCTGGACCTTTTAGTCGGTGTCAGGGATAACGAACATATATTAAAAATCACAATAACTCAACAACTAATGAGGCTATCTTCATGAAATTTGTGCTGTAGGTTATTGGTAATGAAACTACGGCGGTGATTACGTACGGTGAGGATTAGACAATGGGTTCGGAACTGAGAACTTTTGGATCGAATTTGAGCCAAACTAGCGTAATTCCGAAACGAATGAAGATATAACCTCCAACTTTGGTATCAGGGTGTCCCTTCCTATTGCGTAAGTGTCTTTGAAATTTGGGCCCCATTGGACTAGTGGGTCGGGGACCAGCCACTCAGTTCCGAGGACCTTAAAGCATATTTTCGAAATTAATAAAAATAGTAACTTGAAACAAATGTAGAAGCTTCAAATTTGGCCCAGGGTGTTCTTTAATATTTCTTCCGTGCCCCCCTAATTTGGGATCATTTGGAGTGGTGGTTCAGGACCTCTCTTAGACCCCCAAATGTGTAAAAGCTTATCATCGAAATTAATAAAACTAAAAACTTAAAATTAAGATAGAACGTTCCAATTGTATACAAGGGTTAACTAGTATTGAAAGTATGACGGGACTGCATATGGGCGAAATCGTACCATGGTTTCGGGTTCTGGAACCCTTGACAAGTTCAAGGACTAAAAAACATATATCTTAAAAACACCATAACTCAAAAAATAATGCCGGTATTTAGATGAAATTTAAACTCTAGGTTACTAGTAATGAAAGTACCATGCGAATTGGTTCTGGTTGAGTTTAATTTCAAAGCCAAAGATATTTCCTATGTGTCTCCGAAATCTAGACTAAATTGTAGTGGTTCAGCTATGTTCAAAGGTACTTGCTGCATTTGTACTTGTCTAAATTTGTAATTGTATTTTAGAAATACATTTATTGCATATTTTGCGTTTATAAGCTTTTCTATTAGGTATATAAACTAACCATTTAAAATAATTGCAATTTTGAAAAATTTGGATTATTAAATATATTATGCTTTGATTATCTTTTTATCACAAAATTTAATAATTAGAATTTTTTCATTTTGTAATTGAATTGGAATAAATATATTTTCATTTATTTCAAGTTTGTTTGTTTTTTAATATTTTTAAATAGATAATTAGTAAGAATTTGTAATATTTTTTAATAGATAGTGTAATTAGAAAATGTTTTTAGTATTATAAAGTTAATTTGGTTAGTTATGTCTTACGATCAAATTAATAACAGCTTTTATGGTGTTAAAATGACTTATGGATATGTCCTTAAATTTGAACCAAATAGGTGTAGGACTGACTGTTTCTTTACTTGTTTTTCATATACTTTGGATATTGAGTTCAGGATAGAAATTGGTCTATAGTTACCACATTCATCTTTAGATCCACTTTTATGAATTGGCACTATGTACGCTTTTTTTAATGAATCAGGGAATACTCCTTCTTCAAGGCATTTATTTATCAATGTTGCCAATGTTTTTATACCCGTATGACTATATAGTCAAAGGGTATAATAAATTTGCCATTACGTTTGTGACGCAGAGAAGGAGGGGGGGGTAGATATAGACTCAAGTGTATGGATCGGATCAGAATCGAAAAATAAATCGATTTAGCTATGTATGTCCGTCTGACCGTCTGTCCGTCCGTCCGCACGATAACTCAAAAACTAAAGGAGCTAGAATCTTGAAATTTTCGCAAATTCATTTGTTAGCAATAGCCGTCATCGCTATTTAAATCCAGCCATTTTGGTCCATGGCTTCGGGTAGCTGCCATACAACTTCTTTTTTATATGAGTATTTCTCTGTACCTATTATAGCTGCGTGTCTGAAATTTTGCCAAAAGTAGTTTAGTTTCATGGCCAAGGTTACAGCAGTTGGTCTATTGCAGACGGTTCGAGTAGCTGCCATACAACTTCCTAATTTATATAAGCATTACTCTCCACCTAATGAAGCTGTTTGTCTGAAATTTTGCCAAAAATAGTTTAGTGTATTGGCCAAGGTTACAGCAAAATTTGGTTGGTCTATTGCAGAGGGTTCGGGTAGCTGCCATACAACTCCTTCTTTTAAATGAGTATTCCACTAAACTTAATAAAGTATGTTTGAAATTTTTCCAAAAGTAATTAACCGGATGATATAATGTATATGTTACGGTCATACGGGTATCCCAGAGTTGACACAGTCTACTCTACTACACTCTTCCTCGTTTTTTGATAATATTAACTAATTCCTGTAAATCCTTTACCGTTATATTATCTAATCCTGGGGCTGCATTTCTGTTTCACTTCATAATAATTTGATAAATCTCTGTTTCAGTAACAGGTCTAAGAAATAATGTTTTATTATTTCTTATGTGTTCTATAGTTACTATATTATTTTTTTTTATTCCTTTTATAATGGATTCTCCTACTTCATTAAAAAATTAATTTAACGTGTTTGCCGTTTCGTTTTCATTATTTGTCCTTTCTCCACTTTTTTTTTGCAATGCTTGTTATATGTTCTGAAATATCCTTATTAGTATTCCTTATAGTATTATTTAATCTAACGTTTTTGTATATTCTGTGGCCTCGTAATCGTGATAATACATATATACTATCACCATTTTCAACAGCCTTTCTTGTTAATTTAACAATTGGAGGGTCCATTGGATTTAAAAAGCTCTTGTTTTTTTTTTTTTTTTTTCTTTATTCAATTCACAATATAATAACAATTCATATTTAATTTAATAATATAAGTATTAATGTATGGGCAATTCATTATTTAAAGTAATAGTAATATTTAAATAACATACACGAAAAAAAAATATTGTTTTTTTAATGACCCTAGCCTTAGCTTTTTGGTCTCGTAATTTTTTAAAATTAGGTTCAAACGTCAGACAATATCAAAATAAATGAAACATTATGTATTTTATTGATTTAGAGATTAAAATCAAATAATTAAAATTAAAATAATTAAAGTTAAAAAAAAATATATAAATATATTCAATTATCTTTATTGTGCACTAAATTTTATTATTGTTCTCACATTCTTGTGATACTAAAATGAAAGTTTTTATTTTTTTTTAAAAATTGTAAGATTTTCAATTATTTTTAATTCGTTAGGTAATTCTTTAAAAGATTTTAGACAATTGTACAAACAATTACTTTTTTGCTTATTACTTTTGAAAAGTTGTAAAAAAAAATTTGCCTTATTCCTAGTGTTGTGACTATGTATATCAATATTCCTATTTAATATAAAATTATGTTTTATTACATTATTAATAATTTTGTACGCCACTATATATAGTTCTTTTTTACAAATATTTGAGAAGCTTAAATATTGCTCTGTATACAATATTTTTGTTGGAAATCTTGTAGGATAAAAGTGAATTATTTTTACAGCTCTTTTATGTAGGATACCTAGCTTATTTAACGCAAATTGAGTGGATCTACTCCAGATTGGATTGAGGTATGTGATGTTAGATAAAATATACGAAGAATATATAATATAAAGAACTTCCTTAGAGAGTAAATTCCTAAGCCGTCGTAGGATGAAAATGTATGGGCTAATTTTCATATTACCGTGTTCAATGTGCTTTACCCAACTATTTTTGCTATCTAAAATTGATCCCAAATAGTTGAACGTTTTAGTTACCTCCAAATTATAATTTTTGTAAGATACATTAAAATTTCTTAAAATTTTATTCTCAAAAATTAGGATTTTTGTTTTCTTAATATTTAACAAGAGTTTATTCTTATTAAGCCATTCGTCAACGATACATAGGTCATGACTAATTGAACTTTTTAAGGATTCCTCACTATCTGCAGCATATTTGATTACTGCATCATCAGCATAGAGTTGAACAGTCCCTATTAATAATAACCGAGATATATCATCAACATATAATTTAAATAAATCCGGGCCTAAGATGGATCCTTGCGGAACTCCTTTTTTTACTATTGTAGCGGTACTGATATAATTTTTATTCGAACACTCTGTTTCCTGTTTTCTAAATACGACTTGAAGAAATTAATCTGATCTTCATTAAATTTGATCATTATAAACTTATGTAGAAGCACTTGGTTATCAACACAATCGAAAGCTTTCTGGAGGTCCAGGAAAACACAGGCAACATATTTTTTTCGATCTATATTGGTGGTAATAAAATTAGTGAGTTCTAAACAGGCAGCAATAGTGTTAGAGTTTTTTTCGAATCCAAATTGCTCTTTATGCAAAATTGGATTTGTTTGGAGGAAAGAATCTAATCTATTTTTTATTATTATTTCAAAGATTTTTGATAGAGCACTTAAGATTGATATAGGACGGTAATTGGATTTGTCTGTTGCAGAACCACTTTTGAAGACTGGAACATTAATTGCCATCTTTAAGGACTCTGGAAAAATTGAATTTTGAAAGGATTTATTTATGAATTTTACTAATATTGGACTTAGATCTAAGGAAAATTTTTTTATGAATTTAGTAGATATACCATCATATCCTGTAGCTGCAGATGATTTTAACTTATTAATAGCTGCAGTTACCTCTTCACAGTTAGTTTGCATTAGGTTTAAACTATGGTATATATTTCTAGGAATTTGGCTCAAGTACGTGTAGTCAATCGGATCAGAAGGTACATTTAATTCCTCTGTAACATTTGTAAAATAATTATTCATTAATTCAGCTATTTCTTGTTCATTCGTTAATTTAAAGTTATCATTTTAATTAAAGTTATCATTATAATATTAAAGTTATTTCGAGTACTTTAATTGAAACATTGTTTGTAGAATTTGTATTAAACATAGCTTTTTTGTATAAGTTCCATAGTCTTTTACTGTTAGTTGGACCGCGGATTACTTCATTCGAGTAATATAACTTTTTAGCTTGAACAATAAGGTTTCTTATTTCTTTCTTACAATTCTCATACAAGTTTACGATATGAGAATCAAGAGGATATTTTTTCTTGTGTTTATAATAAAATTCACGTAACTTTATTTTTTGGATAATTTCATTCGTCATCCATTCATTTTTGCGCCTAGTTTTTTTTAATGATATAGTGTGGGTATTTTCATTAATTATTATAGTGAGTTCTTGAACAAAATTATCGAAATTGTCTATAGAATTAAGTCTTATCCAGGGGTCACTCTTTTCAATATTCTCATAATCAATGATGGTTTTAAAGTGGGACATATTTTCTTTTATTGGCTTTTGATTGATACTTATAAAAAATCTTTGATGATCTGAGAGTGTGGTACTAACAACATAGAAGAAATACTCAAATTTTATCATATCTGTTGCAAGATGATCAATGATAGATTTAGATGTTTTTCCTATTCTTGTAGCGAAGTCTTCCGAAATTTTATTATAGATAGCAAAACCATTGCTAAGTAAAGTATTTTTATAATTTATAATATCTTGGTTATTTATATTTAATATATTTAGATTGATATCTCCTAATATAATCGTATTTGTGTATTTTGAAATTATTTCATCTACTTTCAAGAGAAAATCGTTTACTTTAGTTTCATGAGACCTGTATATAACAATAATATTCATATTTTCTTTTAATAATTTAACTACTAATATATTTGATTTCTGGAATTCTTCTTCTACAACTACAGAACTAGATATTTTTTCATTCACATAGATTGCTACGCCTCATATGATTCACGTCTATTTGAAAAGTAAGGTATATATCCAGGTAAATTAAAAAATTTATTCTCTGAATGACTTATCCATATTTCTGTTAAGGCGATAATATGAATATAAATAATAATAGGTGTTTATTAATAGTTCTAATTCATCTAATTTATTTCGGAGACTTTGTATGATAAAATATAAAATATTAAATTACTTTTATATGTCATATTGATTGAATGATTGCCTACCTCTGAAAAATAATCCACTTTTAGATTATCCGCAATATTTACATTATCAGCTGATATCATTATTTGGTAAATAAGTTGTAAATTTTTAGTACTATGAGAAGCATTTTCCATTTTTTCATTTTGCTGATATAGGTTTCTCCTTTAATCCAGTTATGGTATTCAGAAGCTAATTCCACTTTATTGGCACTATCGCGAACGCCTACGTTTTCGTTACTATTATCATAAATATTAATAATATTACAATTAGTTTCTTTATTATTGCTATTATTTTTATCAATTTTGCTATTATTATTATTATGAGCAGCACTATTACTATTGTAATTATCATTATTATTAACATTATTTTTATAATTATCATTATTAGTATTACGTTTATTAATTTTCTTGTCATTTACTAATATTTTATTTTTTTTTTACCAAAATTTAGGTATATAAGAAAGTATGTTAAAAAGCAACAACAGAAAATTCGTGTATTTTTGCGGGAGCTCAAAACGGTAATACTATTTTGTTGGCAATATATATTGATGATGGACTCGTAGCAGCAACCAAAGGTTCCGATATTAAATTATTAATAGAGTATTTGCAACATGAATTTGAAATAAAAGTTTCTGTTGCAAATTATTTCCTTGGATTAGAAATATACATGAACGATGGTTCAATTCATGTACATCAAAACTGTTATACAAATAAAATCTTAAAAAGATTTTTGGAAAATCAAAATGCTGTGCATGTAAATGTTGTTAAAAGAATTTTCAAATACTTAAAAGGATTCACAAACAAAGGTATATATTTTAAAAGTAGAAATACATTGCATCTCAATTGCTACAGTGACGCTGATTTCGCTGGTGATACTGATTCTCAAAAATCCACAAGTGGTTACATTTGTCTGTTGGGAAATGGTGCTATCTCCTGGCAATCGCAAAAACAAAAATGTGTCGCGTTATCAACGACTGAATCGGAATACATAGCGGCATCAGAAGCTGCAAAAGAATTAATTTGGTTGAAACTTTTAATTAAAGAACTACTCCTGGATTATGAAGTACCTGCAACTCTTATAATGGACAATCAAAGTGCTACGTGAAAAATTTTAAGACAACTTATTTAGTCTACAATACGTACAATCATGTGATCAAGTTGCTGACATTTTAACTAAACCCTTGGCAAAGAAAAGTTCAACAAATTGATTAATATGATGAAAATAAATAAATTAATTTCTCAAAAAAAAGCCCTAAAATAATTAAAATTGTTAAACAGCTGATATATAGATAATGTGCTTATATACCATATTATATAATACTAGTATCGCCCTGTGCTCGAAATTCGAGCTATTTTTGCTTTTAAGTTAACATATAAAATTCGTTTTGTGTAAATTATATTAGACTATTTATAATAAAAATTATGCCAACAGTGTTGTCAACAATTCTTGCGCTTGAAATTTGCTTAAAAAAATTTATAATTTTTCTTAATTATTAAAACATTGTTAAGTACCGATTTTTGAGTTTTATTTCTATAGCTTAAGCCGCTTTAAAGAGAGGATAAATTGGTACAGTTAAATTAAATTAAAATTCTAAATACATATAAATATTATTCTAATAAATACATATTTCTAAACATATACATATATTTATTGAAGTCAAGAACCCAAAATTCGAATTAATGCTGTCCTTCATATAGCAAACTGTACCTTTTTCTAAACATTTTAGTACGATATGAACTATGTTGTACGTATTCTGTATCCTAATTAAAAAACTCTATGAATACATAATATGTACAACAAAATATAACATATCATAATTCATAAGTTTAGTAATTAGTATTATATTATATTGAAGCTGCCAGAAGTACAAATAATAGTCAAGTTGACCGAAGTCTTTTTTTAAATTTCAATCTTAAGATTTATAGCAAAACAAAAAGTTTTTCAATAAATCAAAGAATAAATTTTTCCTATCCTTTTTTCATTTTTAAATTTAATAGCTACATAGGTAAATTTTTACTACAAATGTATGCCTATTTAAAGTTCTGAAAACATGGGAAAAATTATTCTGAATTGCTTAGTTTACTTTATACCTTTTTGTCTAGTTTATTTATTTAATATTTCCTCAGTTTTTTATTGACAAAAATATATTTCTATACATGGTCATGAGCCATGACTTATAAGTTTCTTAAAACAAATAAATATTATTGCTTTTATTCCTTTAAGGGGAGTAAACTCTTTTCTACTCTCAACTATTGCCAGCTACTTCAGCCCTTGTAAAAGAGTATATGACAGAGTAGATAAATAATTTCCGGCAGATGGCTTTAATTAAAATTCTCTTGAATAGGTTATGTTAAATCATATTTTTTATTTGATAACCAATAAGAACTTACCCCCTTCCATTTTAAAAAATATTCTTTATATTTATATCAGCAATAAACCTTAATTTTTTCACTTTATTAATATTTATATACTGTTAAATATAATTAACTTCTCATATGACAGGTAGTTTTAAAATGTCAAATATATATAAATGATGATAATCTGACAATTATGTACTCCTGAAACAAAAATATGCGTTCCATTTACAAACTACGCCTATCTAATCTTCATGTACACTTTTTGATATATAAAATTCGTTCGTTTTGTTAAAGTAAAACTAAAAATAGTTTTTTTAATTATAAAAAAACATTATTCGATGTTGAAAGTGTGAAATAAACTTTTCAATTATTAGAATGAAATCAAAACATACGACGTACAATTTTTATACGGCATTACGTCAATATGTCTGTCTGCATATCCATTATCGGTAAATCGATACGCGCGTACAATATTTAATTTATCAAAAATATTTATTTGAATGTTTTAATTTAGTACCTACAAAAAATATTTTTAATTTCATATTATAGGTATTTTGAATATAAGATATTTTTTAATAAAAATTATTGTAAAAAAATATTATTTTTAAAACATAATATTAGAAATATAAGAAAAACCAATAATAATATTTTTATACATTTTGTCAATATTTGTAAATTTTAAAAATCCGAGATACAGTACATTGCGTTACGCGTATTTTCGCTGCTCTAATGTAAATTTATGAACCTATTTATTTCTCAATTTTTGACAGAAATTATACGCTGCACGCTTTTATTTAGGTTAGCACATAAGGAACAAATAACTTTTTTTGAGAAAGATAATTTTTTTAGTTTTGCAAACATATTTACTGTAAGTATTTTTAATTTATTTGAATATTTGTATGTTTTAAACTAAATTATTTAAAAGAAAATGTTATTTTAAAATATTTTATTTTTAAAATTTAATGGCAGCAGCATAAGAAAAAACAATTACAATATGTATTTTTATACACTTTGTCAATTTTTAAATTTTAAAACTCTGAGGTATACAGTACGTCGCGTATTCTTTCATGTAAATTTTTTTACATAACTAATTATTTCAAACTTTTGACAGAAACTGAATGCCGTACATGCTGGTTTTGGCTGATCCATAAGAAACAAATAATTTTTCTTAGAAATATTATTTTTTTTTAAGTTTCTGCATATTTCAGAATTCGGTTTTTAATATTACAAAAAACTTAACAAAAAGCAATCACAATTTACGATTTACAAAAAATTTTTTTTTAGTACCTACTGTATTACAATAAATTGCAAACAAAAACAAAATAAAGTACTTTTCGGTTATAACGACCATTATGGAACTGAAAATATTCGTCGTAATAAACGAATGTCGTTTTAAAAGAATGCTGTGAATTTTGAAAAATTAGTATAAGACTTGAACATTGTAGAATGTGCTGATTCTAGAATGGATACTTTGAACTCATTTGCTAACATTTCATTTGATGTGTCTCAAATAAAGTGTTAAGCCTATGTATAATGCTTTCTCTTCTATTGAATTTTTTTTTGTATTTTTGATGCGTTATTATGATTTTTTATATTCAAAACTAAATAAAAAACACTTAATTAACCGCCACGCAACATTATTAGATATATTAAGATTAAATAAAAGAAATATCAATGTAATAAAAAACTTACATTTTTAGTAGGTAAAATTTAATTCTTTATCAAAAAGTGTTACGTTTATTATAATTAAAATTGAACCGAGTTCGTTATAAATGAAAACTACTGTATAAACCAAATGTATTGCTTTCATTTCGAACAGCTCTCATGTAAATTCATGTACCTACCTATTTATTTGTAAATTTTTTGACAGAAATTATACGTCAACTTTTATTTCAGTTGAAGATTATTTTGTAGTTTTTTTTTGCGAACATACTATAGGTATTTTCAATTATTTGGAATGTATGTTTTTTTAAAAAAAAATATTATTTTAAAATATTTTATTTTGAAAACTTAATCGTAGCAACATCAGAGAAAAAACAATTACAATATTTTTATACGCTTTGTCAAATTTTAAAATTTTAAATTCCGAAGTACAGTACATAACATACCTACTTATTTCAAAATTTTTTGACAGAAACTGCACGCCATATGCATTTATTCTGGTTGATTCCTAATGAACATATAATTTTTCCTAAGAAATGTAATTTTTTTGTTTCTGCAAACATATAGCAAAAAAAAAAAAAATACAGTACAGCTCGCTTATAACGACCATGAAGAGACAGAAAATATTCGTCGTAATAAACAAATGTCGTTTTAAAAGAATGCTGTGAATTTTGAAAAATTAGTATAAGAATTGAACATTGTAGATTGTGCTAATTCTAGAATGGGCACTTTGAACTCATTTGCTAGATTTTTATTTGATGTGTCAGCCTCACCTCTATGTTTATAGATGTATATATGCTTTTTTTTGTATTTTTGATGCGTTATTATGTTTTTTTTTTTATATTCAAAAATATATAAAAAAATACTAAAATAATCACCAAGCAACATTATTAGATATAATAAGTTTAAATAAAAGAAATATAAATGTAATAAACAACTTACATTTTTAGGTAAAATTTAATTCATTTGCAAAAAGTGTTACGTTTATTATAATTAAAATTGAACCGAGTTCGTTATAAATGAAAACTAATGTATAAACCAAATATATTGCTTTCATTTCGAAAAGAACTCATTTTTTTCGTTCACTTTTTAAGATAAAGAAAAAACAAAACCAAAAAAAAATTTAAAAAAAATTTAAATCTCCTTGTTCATTGAATATTTGAACTAAACAAAAAAAAGAAAGATATACATAAGTCGGCGCCTATAATCTTTTGATTTAGATTTAGCTGCGAGTTAAAACCGAAAATGAATTACATTTACACAGAAAGTCGGCGCATAATATTAGAGTCATAAGCCTCAACTTTTAAAAGCGTGACCGTTAAATTCAAATTTACGTTAAATTAAAGACGGATTTTCACCTGAAAAAACGCAATATTCTAAAAAACAATATCATTGTCCTATGAAAACAAAAAAAACCTTTCTTTTGGTTGTTGTTTCATTAAAATTGGTCAAATAATTTGTTCTAAAAAAGGATGTTTATATTTGTATGGGAAAAAATAAGCCGATTAAATATTATGATTTAAATTTTTTTTAAAAAAAAATAAAGGTAACCTTGAACTTGAATTTAAATTAATTTTATATGTGAAAAGTTGTAAATATGTATAATATTTGAATATTATAAAGTTATTTAAAAAAAAAAAAAAGGTTAACCTTGAATTTGAATTTAATTTTATTTTATATGTAAAACTGGAAATTTGTAAATTTTATGCAAAATTAAAATTTAAAGTAATTAATAGTTTTCAAAGTTATACATATATATATGTAGGATTGGATAAAAATTTAATTAAGTTAAAACACTTTATTTTTTCTTATAAAAATTTAAAATAGTTCATTTATTAATTTCATTTAGTTTTTTTTTAAAAGATTTTTGAGTTTTATTTCTATAGCTTAAGCCGCTTTAAAGAGAGGATAAATTGGTACAGTTAAATTAAATTAAAATTCTAAATACATATAAATATTATTCTAATAAATACATATTTCTAAACATATACATATATTTATTGAAGTCAAGAACCCAAAATTCGAATTAATGCTGTCCTTCATATAGCAAACTGTACCTTTTTCTAAACATTTTAGTACGATATGAACTATGTTGTACGTATTCTGTATCCTAATTAAAAAACTCTATGAATACATAATATGTACAACAAAATATAACATATCATAATTCATAAGTTTAGTAATTAGTATTATATTATATTGAAGCTGCCAGAAGTACAAATAATAGTCAAGTTGACCGAAGTCTTTTTTTAAATTTCAATCTTAAGATTTATAGCAAAACAAAAAGTTTTTCAATAAATCAAAGAATAAATTTTTCCTATCCTTTTTTCATTTTTAAATTTAATAGCTACATAGGTAAAATTTTAATTAAAAAGTTTGCCTATTTAAAGTTCTGAAAACATGGGAAAAATTATTCTGAATTGCTTAGTTTACTTTATACCTTTTTGTCTAGTTTATTTATTTAATATTTCCTAAGTTTTTTATTGACAAAAATATATTTCTATACATGGTCATGAGCCATGACTTATAAGTTTCTTAAAACAAATAAATATTATTGCTTTTATTCCTTTAAGGGGAGTAAACTCTTTTCTACTCTCAATTATTGCCAGCTACTTCAGCCCTTGTAAAAGAGTATATGACAGAGTAGATAAATAATTTCCGGCAGATGGCTTTAATTAAAATTCTCTTGAATAGGTTATGTTAAATCATATTTTTTATTTGATAACCAATAAGAACTTACCCCCTTCCATTTTAAAAAATATTCTTTATATTTATATCAGCAATAAACCTTAATTTTTTCACTTTATTAATATTTATATACTGTTAAATATAATTAACTTCTCATATGACAGGTAGTTTTAAAATGTCAAATATATATAAATGATGATAATCTGGCAATTATGTACTCCTGAAACAAAAATATGCGTTCCATTTACAAACTACGCCTATCTAATCTTCATGTACACTTTTTGATATATAAAATTCGTTCGTTTTGTTTAAGTAAAACTAAAAATAGTTTTTTTAATTATAAAAAAACATTATTCGATGTTGAAAGTGTGAAATAAACTTTTCAATTATTAGAATGAAATCAAAACATACGACGTACAATTTTTATACGGCAGTACGTCAATACGTCTGTCTGCATATCCATTATCGGTAAATCGATACGCGCGTACAATATTTAATTTATCAAAAATATTTATTTGAATGTTTTAATTTAGTACCTACAAAAAATATTTTTAATTTCATATTATAGGTATTTTGAATATAAGATATTTTTTAATAAAAATTATTGTAAAAAAATATTATTTTTAAAACATAATATTAGAAATATAAGAAAAACCAATAATAATATTTTTATACATTTTGTCAATATTTGTAAATTTTAAAAATCCGAGATACAGTACATTGCGTTACGCGTATTTTCGCTGCTCTAATGTAAATTTATGAACCTATTTATTTCTCAATTTTTGACAGAATTTATACGCTGCACGCTTTTATTTAGGTTAGCACCTAAGGAACAAATAACTTTTTTTGAGAAAGATAATTTTTTTAGTTTTGCAAACATATTTACTGTAAGTATTTTTAATTTATTTGAATATTTGTATGTTTTAAACTAAATTATTTAAAAGAAAATGTTATTTTAAAATATTTTATTTTTAAAATTTAATGGCAGCAGCATAAGAAAAAACAATTACAATATGTATTTTTATACACTTTGTCAATTTTTAAATTTTAAAACTCTGAGGTATACAGTACGTCGCGTATTCTTTCATGTAAATTTTTTTACATAACTAATTATTTCAAACTTTTGACAGAAACTGAATGCCGTACATGCTGGTTTTGGCTGATCCATAAGAAACAAATAATTTTTCTTAGAAATATTATTTTTTTTTAAGTTTCTGCATATTTCAGAATTCGGTTTTTAATATTACAAAAAACTTAACAAAAAGCAATCACAATTTACGATTTACAAAAAATTTTTTTTTAGTACCTACTGTATTACAATAAATTGCAAACAAAAACAAAATAAAGTACTTTTCGGTTATAACGACCATTATGGAACTGAAAATTTTCGTCGTAATAAACGAATGTCGTTTTAAAAGAATGCTGTGAATTTTGAAAAATTAGTATAAGACTTGAACATTGTAGAATGTGCTGATTCTAGAATGGATACTTTGAACTCATTTGCTAACATTTCATTTGATGTGTTTCAAATAAAGTGTTAAGCCTATGTATAATGCTTTTTCTTCTATTGAATTTTTTTTTGTATTTTTGATGCGTTATTATGTTTTTTTTTTTATATTCAAAAATATATAAAAAAATACTAAAATAATCACCAAGCAACATTATTAGATATAATAAGTTTAAATAAAAGAAATATAAATGTAATAAACAACTTACATTTTTAGGTAAAATTTAATTCATTTGCAAAAAGTGTTACGTTTATTATAATTAAAATTGAACCGAGTTCGTTATAAATGAAAACTAATGTATAAACCAAATATATTGCTTTCATTTCGAAAAGAACTCATTTTTTTCGTTCACTTTTTAAGATAAAGAAAAAACAAAACCAAAAAAAAAATTTAAAAAAAATTTAAATCTCCTTGTTCATTGAATATTTGAACTAAACAAAAAAAAGAAAGATATACATAAGTCGGCGCCTATAATCTTTTGATTTAGATTTAGCTGCGAGTTAAAACCGAAAATGAATTACATTTACACAGAAAGTCGGCGCATAATATTAGAGTCATAAGCCTCAACTTTTAAAAGCGTGACCGTTAAATTCAAATTTACGTTAAATTAAAGACGGATTTTCACCTGAAAAAACGCAATATTCTAAAAAACAATATCATTGTCCTATGAAAACAAAAAAAACCTTTCTTTTGGTTGTTGTTTCATTAAAATTGGTCAAATAATTTGTTCTAAAAAAGGATGTTTATATTTGTATGGGAAAAAATAAGCCGATTAAATATTATGATTTAAATTTTTTTAAAAAAAAAATAAAGGTAACCTTGAACTTGAATTTAAATTAATTTTATATGTGAAAAGTTGTAAATATGTATAATATTTGAATATTATAAAGTTATTTAAAAAAAAAAAAAAAGGTTAACCTTGAATTTGAATTTAATTTTATTTTATATGTAAAACTGTAAATTTGTAAATTTTATGCAAAATTAAAATTTAAAGTAATTAATAGTTTTCAAAGTTATACATATATATATGTAGGATTGGATAAAAATTTAATTAAGTTAAAACACTTTATTTTTTCTTATAAAAATTTAAAATAGTTCATTATACCCTACACCTATAGAATAGGTAAAGGGGTATATTAACTTTGGTATGGTGTTTGTAACCACCTAAAGGAAGCGAGCTAGATATGGAAAAGTATATATATTTGTGATCAGCGTGACCGCCTTAGTCGATATAGCCATGTCCGTCCGTCCGTCCGTCCGTAGGCACGATAACTCAAAAAATAATGGAGCTATCTTGATGAAATTTTAACTGTAGGTTACTAGGACTGAAAGTACGGCGGGGATTGCATATGGGCGAAATCGGCCCATGGGTTCGGATTCTGGACCTTTTAATCGATCGAAGGGCTAACGAACAAATATAAAAAATCACGATAACTCAACAACTAATGACGCTATCTTCATCAAATTTGTGATGTAGGTTACTAGTAATGAAACTACTTCGGAAATTGCGTAAGGTCGGGATTGGACCATGGGTTCGGAACCTAGAACTTTTTGATCGAATTTAGGCCAAACGAGCATAATTCCGAAACCAATGAAGATAGAACCTCCAAATTTAGTATCAGGGTGTCCCTTCCTATTTCCTAAGTGTCTTGTGAATTTGGGTCCCATTGGAGTAGTGGGTCGGGGACCAGCCACACATTTTCGAAGACCTTAAAGCATATCTTTAAAATTAATAAAGATAACAACTTGAAAAAATGTAGAAGCTTCCAATTTGTCACAAGGGTGTTCTTTACTATCTCTTGCGTGTTCCCCTAATTTGGGATCAATTGGAGTGGTGGTTCTGTACCCCTCTCAGACCTCCCAAGTTTTAAAGGCTTATAATCGAAATTACTAAAAATAGTTACTTAAAATTAGGATAGACCGTTCAAATTGTGTACAAGGGTTAACTAGTACTATAAGTACAGCCCGGACTATATAAGGGCGAAATCAGCCCAACGGTTCGGATTCCGGACCTTTTACTCGATGTGAGGGCTAAGGACATATATAAAAAATCACGATAACTCAACAACTAATTAGGCTATCTTCATGAAATTTGTGCTGTAGGTTATTGGCAGCGAAACTACGGCGGTGATTACGTACGGTGAGGATTGGACAATGGGTTCGGAACTTAGAACTTTTTGATCGAATTTAGGCCAAACGAGCATAATTCCGAAACCAATGAAGATAGAACCTCCAAATTTGGTATCAGGGTGTCCTTCCTATTTCGTAAGTGTCTTTGAAATTTGGGCCCCATTGGACTAGTGGATCGGGGACCAGCCACTCAGTTCTTAGGCCCTTAAAGCATATTTTCGAAATTAATAAAGATAGTAACTTGAAACAAATGTAGAAGCTTCCAATTTGCCACAAGGGTGTTCTTTACTATTTCTTGCGTGCCCCCCTAATTTGGGATCAATTGCAGTGGTGGTTCAGAACCTCTCTTAGACCCCCCAATGTGTAAAAGCTTATCATCGAAATTAATAAAACTAGTAACTTAAAATTAAGATAGAGCGTTCCAATTGTGTACAAGGGTTAACTAGTATTGAAAGTATGACGGGACTGCATATGAGCGAAATCGTACCATAATTTTGGGTCCTGGAACCCTTGAAAAGTTCAAGGACTAACAAACATATATCTTACAAACACCATAACACAAAAAATAATGCCGGTATTTTGATGAAATTTAACAGTAGGTTACTAGTAATGAAAGTACCATGGGAATTGGTTGTGGTCGAGTTTAATTTCGAAGCCAAAGAATATATTTCCTATGTCCTATGTGTCTCCGAAATCTAGACTTAATTGTAGTGGTTCAGCTATGTTCAAAGGTACTTGCTGCATTTATGTAAAATTTATTTTTATATTTAAATGAATTATATGAAAAGGTGTAAATTTTTAATTGTATTTTAGAAATACATTAATTGCATATTTTGCGTTTATAAGCTTTTCTATTAGGTATATAAACTAACCATTTAAAATAATTGCAATTTTTAAAAATTTGGATTATTAAATATATTATGCTTTGATTATCTTTTTATCACAAAATTTAATAATTAGAATTTTTTCATTTTGTAATTGAATTGGAATAAATATATTTTCATTTATTTCAAGTTTGTTTGTTTTTTAATATTTTTAAATAGATAAATTAGTAAGAATTTATAGTATTTTTTAATAGATAGGGTAATTAGAAAATGTTTTTAGTATTATACAGTTAATTTGGTTAGCTATGTCTTACGATCAAATTAATAACAGCTTCTATGGTGTTAAAATGACTTATGGATATGTCCTTAAATTTGAACCAAATAGGTGTAGGGTATTTCTAAGTCGGTTGCACCGACTGACTGTTTCTTTACTTGTTTATTAATTTCATTTAGTTTTTTTTTAAAAGATTTTTGAGTTTTATTTCTATAGCTTAAGCCGCTTTAAAGAGAGGATAAATTGGTACAGTTAAATTAAATTAAAATTCTAAATACATATAAATATTATTCTAATAAATACATATTTCTAAACATATACATATATTTATTGAAGTCAAGAACCCAAAATTCGAATTAATGCTGTCCTTCATATAGCAAACTGTACCTTTTTCTAAACATTTTAGTACGATATGAACTATGTTGTACGTATTCTGTATCCTAATTAAAAAACTCTATGAATACATAATATGTACAACAAAATATAACATATCATAATTCATAAGTTTAGTAATTAGTATTATATTATATTGAAGCTGCCAGAAGTACAAATAATAGTCAAGTTGACCGAAGTCTTTTTTTAAATTTCAATCTTAAGATTTATAGCAAAACAAAAAGTTTTTCAATAAATCAAAGAATAAATTTTTCCTATCCTTTTTTCATTTTTAAATTTAATAGCTACATAGGTAAAATTTTAATTAAAAAGTTTGCCTATTTAAAGTTCTGAAAACATGGGAAAAATTATTCTGAATTGCTTAGTTTACTTTATACCTTTTTGTCTAGTTTATTTATTTAATATTTCCTAAGTTTTTTATTGACAAAAATATATTTCTATACATGGTCATGAGCCATGACTTATAAGTTTCTTAAAACAAATAAATATTATTGCTTTTATTCCTTTAAGGGGAGTAAACTCTTTTCTACTCTCAATTATTGCCAGCTACTTCAGCCCTTGTAAAAGAGTATATGACAGAGTAGATAAATAATTTCCGGCAGATGGCTTTAATTAAAATTCTCTTGAATAGGTTATGTTAAATCATATTTTTTATTTGATAACCAATAAGAACTTACCCCCTTCCATTTTAAAAAATATTCTTTATATTTATATCAGCAATAAACCTTAATTTTTTCACTTTATTAATATTTATATACTGTTAAATATAATTAACTTCTCATATGACAGGTAGTTTTAAAATGTCAAATATATATAAATGATGATAATCTGACAATTATGTACTCCTGAAACAAAAATATGCGTTCCATTTACAAACTACGCCTATCTAATCTTCATGTACACTTTTTGATATATAAAATTCGTTCGTTTTGTTAAAGTAAAACTAAAAATAGTTTTTTTAATTATAAAAAAACATTATTCGATGTTGAAAGTGTGAAATAAACTTTTCAATTATTAGAATGAAATCAAAACATACGACGTACAATTTTTATACGGCAGTACGTCAATACGTCTGTCTGCATATCCATTATCGGTAAATCGATACGCGCGTACAATATTTAATTTATCAAAAATATTTATTTGAATGTTTTAATTTAGTACCTACAAAAAATATTTTTAATTTCATATTATAGGTATTTTGAATATAAGATATTTTTTAATAAAAATTATTGTAAAAAAATATTATTTTTAAAACATAATATTAGAAATATAAGAAAAACCAATAATAATATTTTTATACATTTTGTCAATATTTGTAAATTTTAAAAATCCGAGATACAGTACATTGCGTTACGCGTATTTTCGCTGCTCTAATGTAAATTTATGAACCTATTTATTTCTCAATTTTTGACAGAAATTATACGCTGCACGCTTTTATTTAGGTTAGCACCTAAGGAACAAATAACTTTTTTTGAGAAAGATAATTTTTTTAGTTTTGCAAACATATTTACTGTAAGTATTTTTAATTTATTTGAATATTTGTATGTTTTAAACTAAATTATTTTAAAGAAAATGTTATTTTAAAATATTTTATTTTTAAAATTTAATGGCAGCAGCATAAGAAAAAACAATTACAATATGTATTTTTATACACTTTGTCAATTTTTAAATTTTAAAACTCTGAGGTATACAGTACGTCGCGTATTCTTTCATGTAAATTTTTTTACATAACTAATTATTTCAAACTTTTGACAGAAACTGAATGCCGTACATGCTGGTTTTGGCTGATCCATAAGAAACAAATAATTTTTCTTAGAAATATTATTTTTTTTAAGTTTCTGCATATTTCAGAATTCGGTTTTTAATATTACAAAAAACTTAACAAAAAGCAATCACAATTTACGATTTACAAAAAATTTTTTTTTAGTACCTACTGTATTACAATAAATTGCAAACAAAAACAAAATAAAGTACTTTTCGGTTATAACGACCATTATGGAACTGAAAATATTCGTCGTAATAAACGAATGTCGTTTTAAAAGAATGCTGTGAATTTTGAAAAATTAGTATAAGACTTGAACATTGTAGAATGTGCTGATTCTAGAATGGATACTTTGAACTCATTTGCTAACATTTCATTTGATGTGTCTCAAATAAAGTGTTAAGCCTATGTATAATGCTTTTTCTTCTATTGAATTTTTTTTTGTATTTTTGATGCGTTATTATGATTTTTTATATTCAAAACTAAATAAAAAACACTTAATTAACCGCCAAGCAACATTATTAGATATAATAAGATTAAATAAAAGAAATATCAATGTAATAAAAAACTTACATTTTTAGGTAAAATTTAATTCTTTATCAAAAAGTGTTACGTTTATTATAATTAAAATTGAACCGAGTTCGTTATAAATGAAAACTACTGTATAAACCAAATGTATTGCTTTCATTTCGAACAGCTCTCATGTAAATTAATGTACCTACCTATTTATTTGTAAATTTTTTGACAGAAATTATACGTCAACTTTTATTTCAGTTGAAGATTATTTTGTAGTTTTTTTTTGCGAACATACTATAGGTATTTTCAATTATTTGGAATGTATGTTTTTTTAAAAAAAAATATTATTTTAAAATATTTTATTTTGAAAACTTAATCGTAGCAACATCAGAGAAAAAACAATTACAATATTTTTATACGCTTTGTCAAATTTTAAAATTTTAAATTCCGAAGTACAGTACATAACATACCTACTTATTTCAAAATTTTTTGACAGAAACTGCACGCCGTATGCATTTATTCTGGTTGATTCCTAATGAACATATAATTTTTCCTAAGAAATGTAATTTTTTTGTTTCTGCAAACATATAGCAAAAAAAAAAAAATACAGTACAGCTCGCTTATAACGACCATGAAGAGACAGAAAATATTCGTCGTAATAAACAAATGTCGTTTTAAAAGAATGCTGTGAATTTTGAAAAATTAGTATAAGAATTGAACATTGTAGATTGTGCTAATTCTAGAATGGGCACTTTGAACTCATTTGCTAGATTTTTATTTGATGTGTCAGCCTCACCTCTATGTTTATAGATGTATATATGCTTTT
Source organism: Dolichopus griseipennis (assembly GCA_963082915.1). Taxonomy (NCBI): domain Eukaryota; kingdom Metazoa; phylum Arthropoda; class Insecta; order Diptera; family Dolichopodidae; genus Dolichopus; species Dolichopus griseipennis. Next base: position 89,518,034 of record OY720441.1, on the reverse strand, counting down.
TTTTGTATTTTTGATGCGTTATTATGTTTTTTTTTTTATATTCAAAAATATATAAAAAAATACTAAAATAATCACCAAGCAACATTATTAGATATAATAAGTTTAAATAAAAGAAATATAAATGTAATAAACAACTTACATTTTTAGGTAAAATTTAATTCATTTGCAAAAAGTGTTACGTTTATTATAATTAAAATTGAACCGAGTTCGTTATAAATGAAAACTAATGTATAAACCAAATATATTGCTTTCATTTCGAAAAGAACTCATTTTTTTCGTTCACTTTTTAAGATAAAGAAAAAACAAAAACAAAAAAAAAATTTAAAAAAAATTTAAATCTCCTTGTTCATTGAATATTTGAACTAAACAAAAAAAAGAAAGATATACATAAGTCGGCGCCTATAATCTTTTGATTTAGATTTAGCTGCGAGTTAAAACCGAAAATGAATTACATTTACACAGAAAGTCGGCGCATAATATTAGAGTCATAAGCCTCAACTTTTAAAAGCGTGACCGTTAAATTCAAATTTACGTTAAATTAAAGACGGATTTTCACCTGAAAAAACGCAATATTCTAAAAAACAATATCATTGTCCTATGAAAACAAAAAAAACTTTTCTTTTGGTTGTTGTTTCATTAAAATTGGTCAAATAATTTGTTCTAAAAAAGGATGTTTATATTTGTATGGGAAAAAATAAGCCGATTAAATATTATGATTTAAATTTTTTTTAAAAAAAAATAAAGGTAACCTTGAACTTGAATTTAAATTTATTTTATATGTAAAACTGGAAATTTGTAAATTTTATGCAAAATTAAAATTTAAAGTAATTAATAGTTTTCAAAGTTATACATATATATATGTAGGATTGGATAAAAATTTAATTAAGTTAAAACACTTTATTTTTTCTTATAAAAATTTAAAATAGTTCATTTATTAATTTCATTTAGTTTTTTTTTAAAAGATTTTTGAGTTTTATTTCTATAGCTTAAGCCGCTTTAAAGAGAGGATAAATTGGTACAGTTAAATTAAATTAAAATTCTAAATACATATAAATATTATTCTAATAAATACATATTTCTAAACATATACATATATTTATTGAAGTCAAGAACCCAAAATTCGAATTAATGCTGTCCTTCATATAGCAAACTGTACCTTTTTCTAAACATTTTAGTACGATATGAACTATGTTGTACGTATTCTGTATCCTAATTAAAAAACTCTATGAATACATAATATGTACAACAAAATATAACATATCATAATTCATAAGTTTAGTAATTAGTATTATATTATATTGAAGCTGCCAGAAGTACAAATAATAGTCAAGTTGACCGAAGTCTTTTTTTAAATTTCAATCTTAAGATTTATAGCAAAACAAAAAGTTTTCAATAAATCAAAGAATAAATTTTTCCTATCCTTTTTTCATTTTTAAATTTAATAGCTACATAGGTAAATTTTTACTACAAATGTATGCCTATTTAAAGTTCTGAAAACATGGGAAAAATTATTCTGAATTGCTTAGTTTACTTTATACCTTTTTGTCTAGTTTATTTATTTAATATTTCCTAAGTTTTTTATTGACAAAAATATATTTCTATACATGGTCATGAGCCATGACTTATAAGTTTCTTAAAACAAATAAATATTATTGCTTTTATTCCTTTAAGGGGAGTAAACTCTTTTCTACTCTCAACTATTGCCAGCTACTTCAGCCCTTGTAAAAGAGTATATGACAGAGTAGATAAATAATTTCCGGCAGATGGCTTTAATTAAAATTCTCTTGAATAGGTTATGTTAAATCATATTTTTTATTTGATAACCAATAAGAACTTACCCCCTTCCATTTTAAAAAATATTCTTGATATTTATATCAGCAATAAACCTTAATTTTTTCACTTTATTAATATTTATATACTGTTAAATATAATTAACTTCTCATATGACAGGTAGTTTTAAAATGTCAAATATATATAAATGATGATAATCTGACAATTATGTACTCCTGAAACAAAAATATGCGTTCCATTTACAAACTACGCCTATCTAATCTTCATGTACACTTTTTGATATATAAAATTCGTTCGTTTTGTTTAAGTAAAACTAAAAATAGTTTTTTTAATTATAAACAAGTAAAGAAACAGTCAGTCGGTGCAACCGACTTAGAAATACCCTACACCTATTTGGTTCAAATTTAAGGACATATCCATAAGTCATTTTAACACCATAGAAGCTGTTATTAATTTGATCGTAAGACATAGCTAACCAAATTAACTGTATAATACTAAAAACATTTTCTAATTACCCTATCTATTAAAAAATACTACAAATTCTTACTAATTTATCTATTTAAAAATATTAAAAAACAAACAAACTTGAAATAAATGAAAATATATTTATTCCAATTCAATTACAAAATGAAAAAATTCTAATTATTAAATTTTGTGATAAAAAGATAATCAAAGCATAATATATTTAATAATCCAAATTTTTAAAAATTGCAATTATTTTAAATGGTTAGTTTATATACCTAATAGAAAAGCTTATAAACGCAAAATATGCAATTAATGTATTTCTAATATACAATTAAAAATTTACACCTTTTCATATAATTCATTTAAATATAAAAATAAATTTTACATAAATGCAGCAAGTACCTTTGAACATAGCTGAACCACTACAATTAAGTCTAGATTTCGGAGACACATAGGACATAGGAAATATATTCTTTGGCTTCGAAATTAAACTCGACCACAACCAATTCCCATGGTACTTTCATTACTAGTAACCGACTGTTAAATTTCATCAAAATACCGGCATTATTTTTTGTGTTATGGTGTTTGTAAGATATATGTTTGTTAGTCCTTGAACTTTTCAAGGGTTCCAGGACCCAAAATTATGGTACGATTTCGCTCATATGCAGTCCCGTCATACTTTCAATACTAGTTAACCCTTGTACACAATTGGAACGCTCTATCTTAATTTTAAGTTACTAGTTTTATTAATTTCGATGATAAGCTTTTACACATTGGGGGGTCTAAGAGAGGTTCTGAACCACCACTGCAATTGATCCCAAATTAGGGGGGCACGCAAGAAATAGTAAAGAACACCCTTGTGGCAAATTGGAAGCTTCTACATTTGTTTCAAGTTACTATCTTTATTAATTTCGAAAATATGCTTTAAGGGCCTAAGAACTGAGTGGCTGGTCCCCGATCCACTACTCCAATGGGGCCCAAATTTCAAAGACACTTACGAAATAGGAAGGACACCCTGATACCAAATTTGGAGGTTCTATCTTCATTGGTTTCGGAATTATGCTCGTTTGGCCTAAATTCGATCAAAAAGTTCTAAGTTCCGAACCCATTGTCCAATCCTCACCGTACGTAATCACCGCCGTAGTTTCGCTGCCAATAACCTACAGCACAAATTTCATGAAGATAGCCTAATTAGTTGTTGAGTTATCGTGATTTTTTATATATGTCCTTAGCCCTCACATCGAGTAAAAGGTCCGGAATCCGAACCGTTGGGCTGATTTCGCCCTTATATAGTCCGGGCTGTACTTATAGTACTAGTTAACCCTTGTACACAATTTGAACGGTCTATCCTAATTTTAAGTAACTATTTTTAGTAATTTCGATTATAAGCCTTTAAAACTTGGGAGGTCTGAGAGGGGTACAGAACCACCACTCCAATTGATCCCAAATTAGGGGAACACGCAAGAGATAGTAAAGAACACCCTTGTGACAAATTGGAAGCTTCTACATTTTTTCAAGTTGTTATCTTTATTAATTTTAAAGATATGCTTTAAGGTCTTCGAAAATGTGTGGCTGGTCCCCGACCCACTACTCCAATGGGACCCAAATTCACAAGACACTTAGGAAATAGGAAGGGACACCCTGATACTAAATTTGGAGGTTCTATCTTCATTGGTTTCGGAATTATGCTCGTTTGGCCTAAATTCGATCAAAAAGTTCTAGGTTCCGAACCCATGGTCCAATCCCGACCTTACGCAATTTCCGAAGTAGTTTCATTACTAGTAACCTACATCACAAATTTGATGAAGATAGCGTCATTAGTTGTTGAGTTATCGTGATTTTTTATATTTGTTCGTTAGCCCTTCGATCGATTAAAAGGTCCAGAATCCGAACCCATGGGCCGATTTCGCCCATATGCAATCCCCGCCGTACTTTCAGTCCTAGTAACCTACAGTTAAAATTTCATCAAGATAGCTCCATTATTTTTTGAGTTATCGTGCCTACGGACGGACGGACGGACGGACGGACGGACGGACGGACATGGCTATATCGACTAAGGCGGTCACGCTGATCACAAATATATATACTTTTCCATATCTAGCTCGCTTCCTTTAGGTGGTTACAAACACCATACCAAAGTTAATATACCCCTTTACCTATTCTATAGGTGTAGGGTATAAAAAACATTATTCGATGTTGAAAGTGTGAAATAAACTTTTCAATTATTAGAATGAAATCAAAACATACGACGTACAATTTTTATACGGCAGTACGTCAATACGTCTGTCTGCATATCCATTATCGGTAAATCGATACGCGCGTACAATATTTAATTTATCAAAAATATTTATTTGAATGTTTTAATTTAGTACCTACAAAAAATATTTTTAATTTCATATTATAGGTATTTTGAATATAAGATATTTTTTAATAAAAATTATTGTAAAAAAATATTATTTTTAAAACATAATATTAGAAATATAAGAAAAACCAATAATAATATTTTTATACATTTTGTCAATATTTGTAAATTTTAAAAATCCGAGATACAGTACATTGCGTTACGCGTATTTTCGCTGCTCTAATGTAAATTTATGAACCTATTTATTTCTCAATTTTTGACAGAAATTATACGCTGCACGCTTTTATTTAGGTTAGCACCTAAGGAACAAATAACTTTTTTTGAGAAAGATAATTTTTTTAGTTTTGCAAACATATTTACTGTAAGTATTTTTAATTTATTTGAATATTTGTATGTTTTAAACTAAATTATTTAAAAGAAAATGTTATTTTAAAATATTTTATTTTTAAAATTTAATGGCAGCAGCATAAGAAAAAACAATTACAATATGTATTTTTATACACTTTGTCAATTTTTAAATTTTAAAACTCTGAGGTATACAGTACGTCGCGTATTCTTTCATGTAAATTTTTTTACATAACTAATTATTTCAAACTTTTGACAGAAACTGAATGCCGTACATGCTGGTTTTGGCTGATCCATAAGAAACAAATAATTTTTCTTAGAAATATTATTTTTTTTTAAGTTTCTGCATATTTCAGAATTTGGTTTTTAATATTACAAAAAACTTAACAAAAAGCAATCACAATTTACGATTTACAAAAAAATTTTTTTTAGTACCTACTGTATTACAATAAATTGCAAACAAAAACAAAATAAAGTACTTTTCGGTTATAACGACCATTATGGAACTGAAAATATTCGTCGTAATAAACGAATGTCGTTTTAAAAGAATGCTGTGAATTTTGAAAAATTAGTATAAGACTTGAACATTGTAGAATGTGCTGATTCTAGAATGGATACTTCGAACTCATTTGCTAACATTTCATTTGATGTGTCTCAAATAAAGTGTTAAGCCTATGTATAATGCTTTTTCTTCTATTGAATTTTTATACCCGTGCATACATATATGAACATCGGGTATATTAAAATTACTCCTCCGTTTGTAACGCATCGAAATATAAGAGCTAGATATAGTGTCAAGGGTACGTATCGAATCAGCATCGAAAAGTGAATCGATCTAGCTATGTGTGTCCGTCCGTCAGCACGATAACTCAAAAACTATAAGAGCTAGAGTTCTGAAACTTTCACAAAGTAATTTTTAGACAATTTCTAGGTTCCCTATTGTTTTTGGTTAAAATCGGACCAAGGCTTCGGGGAGCTGCCATACAACTTTTTTGCACCAATATGAATTTCTTCAAAACTATTTATACTACGGGGATGAAAATTACACACGGTTAGTTTTATAATGACTCCGGCACTTCTATGAAGTTTCAAAATGTTAGGGCCCCATTTTCGGGGGGCTGCCATACAACTTCCTTGCACCAATGTGAATTTCTTCAAAACTAATTATACTACGAGGCTGAAAATTACATACGGTTAGTTATATAATGAATCGAGCACTTATATGAAGTTTCAAAATGTTAGGGCCCCATTTTCGGGGGGCTGCCATACAACTTCTTTGCACCAATATGAATTTCTTCAAAACTAATTATACTACGAGGCTGAAAATTACATACGGTTAGTTATATAATGAATCGAGCACTTATATGAAGTTTCAAAATGTTAGGGCCCCATTTTCGGGGGGCTGCCATACAACTTCTTTGCACCAATATGAATTTCTTCAAAACTAATTATACTATGAGGCTGAAAATTACACACGGTTAGTTATATAATGAATCGAGCACTTATATGAAGTTTCAAAATGTTAGGGCCCCATTTTCGGGGGGCTGCCATACAAAGTTTTCGATTCAATAACTGTGAATCTAATGAAGCTACAAGGTTAAAATTAAAATTGGGCAGGTAAATTAATAGGGCAAGTTACTTGGCAAAGTTGGACATCACTCGGACCATCGGACTTTTAGGGGGGGCCAATTTTTTTTTTTTGTTTTTTTTTCTTTTTTGTTTTTTTTTTTTTTATTTTTTTTTTTTTTTTTAAGCTAAAGTTATGGGACAATGAATGAAAATTTTGTTTATTTTTTTTTGTGATTTTTTTTTTTTTTGTTAATTTTTTATTTTTTTTTTTGTTAAGCTAAAGTTATGGGACAATGAATGAAAATTTTGTTTTTTGTTTTGTGATTTTTTTTTTTTTTTTAATGTATTTTTTTTTTTACGTCAAAATTAAGGGGTAATGAGTTAAACGTATAAGGGAAGTAAATTACGGTTTATTTTATACGCCATAGTGAGTATGCACGGGTATCTAAAAGTTGACAAGGGCAACTATAATCTTCCTCGTTTTTTGTATTTTTGATGCGTTATTATGATTTTTTATATTCAAAACTAAATTTGATCAACACTTAATTAACCGCCAAGCAACATTATTAGATATAATAAGATTAAATAAAAGAAATATCAATGTAATAAAAAACTTACATTTTTAGGTAAAATTTAATTCTTTATCAAAAAGTGTTACGTTTATTATAATTAAAATTGAACCGAGTTCGTTATAAATGAAAACTACTGTATAAACCAAATGTATTGCTTTCATTTCGAACAGCTCTCATGTAAATTCATGTACCTACCTATTTATTTGTAAATTTTTTGACAGAAATTATACGTCAACTTTTATTTCAGTTGAAGATTATTTTGTAGTTTTTTTTTGCGAACATACTATAGGTATTTTCAATTATTTGGAATGTATGTTTTTTTAAAAAAAAATATTATTTTAAAATATTTTATTTTGAAAACTTAATCGTAGCAACATCAGAGAAAAAACAATTACAATATTTTTATACGCTTTGTCAAATTTTAAAATTTTAAATTCCGAAGTACAGTACATAACATACCTACTTATTTCAAAATTTTTTGACAGAAACTGCACGCCGTATGCATTTATTCTGGTTGATTCCTAATGAACATATAATTTTTCCTAAGAAATGTAATTTTTTTGTTTCTGCAAACATATAGCAAAAAAAAAAAAAATACAGTACAGCTCGCTTATAACGACCATGAAGAGACAGAAAATATTCGTCGTAATAAACAAATGTCGTTTTAAAAGAATGCTGTGAATTTTGAAAAATTAGTATAAGAATTGAACATTGTAGATTGTGCTAATTCTAGAATGGGCACTTTGAACTCATTTGCTAGATTTTTATTTGATGTGTCAGCCTCACCTCTATGTTTATAGATGTATATATGCTTTTTTTTTGTATTTTTGATGCGTTATTATGTTTTTTTTTTTATATTCAAAAATATATAAAAAAATACTAAAATAATCACCAAGCAACATTATTAGATATAATAAGTTTAAATAAAAGAAATATAAATGTAATAAACAACTTACATTTTTAGGTAAAATTTAATTCATTTGCAAAAAGTGTTACGTTTATTATAATTAAAATTGAACCGAGTTCGTTATAAATGAAAACTAATGTATAAACCAAATATATTGCTTTCATTTCGAAAAGAACTCATTTTTTTCGTTCACTTTTTAAGATAAAGAAAAAACAAAAACAAAAAAAAAATTTAAAAAAAATTTAAATCTCCTTGTTCATTGAATATTTGAACTAAACAAAAAAAAGAAAGATATACATAAGTCGGCGCCTATAATCTTTTGATTTAGATTTAGCTGCGAGTTAAAACCGAAAATGAATTACATTTACACAGAAAGTCGGCGCATAATATTAGAGTCATAAGCCTCAACTTTTAAAAGCGTGACCGTTAAATTCAAATTTACGTTAAATTAAAGACGGATTTTCACCTGAAAAAACGCAATATTCTAAAAAACAATATCATTGTCCTATGAAAACAAAAAAAACTTTTCTTTTGGTTGTTGTTTCATTAAAATTGGTCAAATAATTTGTTCTAAAAAAGGATGTTTATATTTGTATGGGAAAAAATAAGCCGATTAAATATTATGATTTAAATTTTTTTTAAAAAAAAATAAAGGTAACCTTGAACTTGAATTTAAATTTATTTTATATGTAAAACTGGAAATTTGTAAATTTTATGCAAAATTAAAATTTAAAGTAATTAATAGTTTTCAAAGTTATACATATATATATGTAGGATTGGATAAAAATTTAATTAAGTTAAAACACTTTATTTTTTCTTATAAAAATTTAAAATAGTTCATTTATTAATTTCATTTAGTTTTTTTTTAAAAGATTTTTGAGTTTTATTTCTATAGCTTAAGCCGCTTTAAAGAGAGGATAAATTGGTACAGTTAAATTAAATTAAAATTCTAAATACATATAAATATTATTCTAATAAATACATATTTCTAAACATATACATATATTTATTGAAGTCAAGAACCCAAAATTCGAATTAATGCTGTCCTTCATATAGCAAACTGTACCTTTTTCTAAACATTTTAGTACGATATGAACTATGTTGTACGTATTCTGTATCCTAATTAAAAAACTCTATGAATACATAATATGTACAACAAAATATAACATATCATAATTCATAAGTTTAGTAATTAGTATTATATTATATTGAAGCTGCCAGAAGTACAAATAATAGTCAAGTTGACCGAAGTCTTTTTTTAAATTTCAATCTTAAGATTTATAGCAAAACAAAAAGTTTTCAATAAATCAAAGAATAAATTTTTCCTATCCTTTTTTCATTTTTAAATTTAATAGCTACATAGGTAAATTTTTACTACAAATGTATGCCTATTTAAAGTTCTGAAAACATGGGAAAAATTATTCTGAATTGCTTAGTTTACTTTATACCTTTTTGTCTAGTTTATTTATTTAATATTTCCTAAGTTTTTTATTGACAAAAATATATTTCTATACATGGTCATGAGCCATGACTTATAAGTTTCTTAAAACAAATAAATATTATTGCTTTTATTCCTTTAAGGGGAGTAAACTCTTTTCTACTCTCAACTATTGCCAGCTACTTCAGCCCTTGTAAAAGAGTATATGACAGAGTAGATAAATAATTTCCGGCAGATGGCTTTAATTAAAATTCTCTTGAATAGGTTATGTTAAATCATATTTTTTATTTGATAACCAATAAGAACTTACCCCCTTCCATTTTAAAAAATATTCTTGATATTTATATCAGCAATAAACCTTAATTTTTTCACTTTATTAATATTTATATACTGTTAAATATAATTAACTTCTCATATGACAGGTAGTTTTAAAATGTCAAATATATATAAATGATGATAATCTGACAATTATGTACTCCTGAAACAAAAATATGCGTTCCATTTACAAACTACGCCTATCTAATCTTCATGTACACTTTTTGATATATAAAATTCGTTCGTTTTGTTTAAGTAAAACTAAAAATAGTTTTTTTAATTATAAACAAGTAAAGAAACAGTCAGTCGGTGCAACCGACTTAGAAATACCCTACACCTATTTGGTTCAAATTTAAGGACATATCCATAAGTCATTTTAACACCATAGAAGCTGTTATTAATTTGATCGTAAGACATAGCTAACCAAATTAACTGTATAATACTAAAAACATTTTCTAATTACCCTATCTATTAAAAAATACTACAAATTCTTACTAATTTATCTATTTAAAAATATTAAAAAACAAACAAACTTGAAATAAATGAAAATATATTTATTCCAATTCAATTACAAAATGAAAAAATTCTAATTATTAAATTTTGTGATAAAAAGATAATCAAAGCATAATATATTTAATAATCCAAATTTTTAAAAATTGCAATTATTTTAAATGGTTAGTTTATATACCTAATAGAAAAGCTTATAAACGCAAAATATGCAATTAATGTATTTCTAATATACAATTAAAAATTTACACCTTTTCATATAATTCATTTAAATATAAAAATAAATTTTACATAAATGCAGCAAGTACCTTTGAACATAGCTGAACCACTACAATTAAGTCTAGATTTCGGAGACACATAGGACATAGGAAATATATTCTTTGGCTTCGAAATTAAACTCGACCACAACCAATTCCCATGGTACTTTCATTACTAGTAACCTACTGTTAAATTTCATCAAAATACCGGCATTATTTTTTGTGTTATGGTGTTTGTAAGATATATGTTTGTTAGTCCTTGAACTTTTCAAGGGTTCCAGGACCCAAAATTATGGTACGATTTCGCTCATATGCAGTCCCGTCATACTTTCAATACTAGTTAACCCTTGTACACAATTGGAACGCTCTATCTTAATTTTAAGTTACTAGTTTTATTAATTTCGATGATAAGCTTTTACACATTGGGGGGTCTAAGAGAGGTTCTGAACCACCACTGCAATTGATCCCAAATTAGGGGGGCACGCAAGAAATAGTAAAGAACACCCTTGTGGCAAATTGGAAGCTTCTACATTTGTTTCAAGTTACTATCTTTATTAATTTCGAAAATATGCTTTAAGGGCCTAAGAACTGAGTGGCTGGTCCCCGATCCACTACTCCAATGGGGCCCAAATTTCAAAGACACTTACGAAATAGGAAGGACACCCTGATACCAAATTTGGAGGTTCTATCTTCATTGGTTTCGGAATTATGCTCGTTTGGCCTAAATTCGATCAAAAAGTTCTAAGTTCCGAACCCATTGTCCAATCCTCACCGTACGTAATCACCGCCGTAGTTTCGCTGCCAATAACCTACAGCACAAATTTCATGAAGATAGCCTAATTAGTTGTTGAGTTATCGTGATTTTTTATATATGTCCTTAGCCCTCACATCGAGTAAAAGGTCCGGAATCCGAACCGTTGGGCTGATTTCGCCCTTATATAGTCCGGGCTGTACTTATAGTACTAGTTAACCCTTGTACACAATTTGAACGGTCTATCCTAATTTTAAGTAACTATTTTTAGTAATTTCGATTATAAGCCTTTAAAACTTGGGAGGTCTGAGAGGGGTACAGAACCACCACTCCAATTGATCCCAAATTAGGGGAACACGCAAGAGATAGTAAAGAACACCCTTGTGACAAATTGGAAGCTTCTACATTTTTTCAAGTTGTTATCTTTATTAATTTTAAAGATATGCTTTAAGGTCTTCGAAAATGTGTGGCTGGTCCCCGACCCACTACTCCAATGGGACCCAAATTCACAAGACACTTAGGAAATAGGAAGGGACACCCTGATACTAAATTTGGAGGTTCTATCTTCATTGGTTTCGGAATTATGCTCGTTTGGCCTAAATTCGATCAAAAAGTTCTAGGTTCCGAACCCATGGTCCAATCCCGACCTTACGCAATTTCCGAAGTAGTTTCATTACTAGTAACCTACATCACAAATTTGATGAAGATAGCGTCATTAGTTGTTGAGTTATCGTGATTTTTTATATTTGTTCGTTAGCCCTTCGATCGATTAAAAGGTCCAGAATCCGAACCCATGGGCCGATTTCGCCCATATGCAATCCCCGCCGTACTTTCAGTCCTAGTAACCTACAGTTAAAATTTCATCAAGATAGCTCCATTATTTTTTGAGTTATCGTGCCTACGGACGGACGGACGGACGGACGGACGGACGGACATGGCTATATCGACTAAGGCGGTCACGCTGATCACAAATATATATACTTTTCCATATCTAGCTCGCTTCCTTTAGGTGGTTACAAACACCATACCAAAGTTAATATACCCCTTTACCTATTCTATAGGTGTAGGGTATAAAAAACATTATTCGATGTTGAAAGTGTGAAATAAACTTTTCAATTATTAGAATGAAATCAAAACATACGACGTACAATTTTTATACGGCAGTACGTCAATACGTCTGTCTGCATATCCATTATCGGTAAATCGATACGCGCGTACAATATTTAATTTATCAAAAATATTTATTTGAATGTTTTAATTTAGTACCTACAAAAAATATTTTTAATTTCATATTATAGGTATTTTGAATATAAGATATTTTTTAATAAAAATTATTGTAAAAAAATATTATTTTTAAAACATAATATTAGAAATATAAGAAAAACCAATAATAATATTTTTATACATTTTGTCAATATTTGTAAATTTTAAAAATCCGAGCTACAGTACATTGCGTTACGCGTATTTTCGCTGCTCTAATGTAAATTTATGAACCTATTTATTTCTCAATTTTTGACAGAAATTATACGCTGCACGCTTTTATTTAGGTTAGCACCTAAGGAACAAATAACTTTTTTTGAGAAAGATAATTTTTTTAGTTTTGCAAACATATTTACTGTAAGTATTTTTAATTTATTTGAATATTTGTATGTTTTAAACTAAATTATTTAAAAGAAAATGTTATTTTAAAATATTTTATTTTTAAAATTTAATGGCAGCAGCATAAGAAAAAACAATTACAATATGTATTTTTATACACTTTGTCAATTTTTAAATTTTAAAACTCTGAGGTATACAGTACGTCGCGTATTCTTTCATGTAAATTTTTTTACATAACTAATTATTTCAAACTTTTGACAGAAACTGAATGCCGTACATGCTGGTTTTGGCTGATCCATAAGAAACAAATAATTTTTCTTAGAAATATTATTTTTTTTTAAGTTTCTGCATATTTCAGAATTTGGTTTTTAATATTACAAAAAACTTAACAAAAAGCAATCACAATTTACGATTTACAAAAAAATTTTTTTTAGTACCTACTGTATTACAATAAATTGCAAACAAAAACAAAATAAAGTACTTTTCGGTTATAACGACCATTATGGAACTGAAAATATTCGTCGTAATAAACGAATGTCGTTTTAAAAGAATGCTGTGAATTTTGAAAAATTAGTATAAGACTTGAACATTGTAGAATGTGCTGATTCTAGAATGGATACTTCGAACTCATTTGCTAACATTTCATTTGATGTGTCTCAAATAAAGTGTTAAGCCTATGTATAATGCTTTTTCTTCTATTGAATTTTTATACCCGTGCATACATATATGAACATCGGGTATATTAAAATTACTCCTCCGTTTGTAACGCATCGAAATATAAGAGCTAGATATAGTGTCAAGGGTACGTATCGAATCAGCATCGAAAAGTGAATCGATCTAGCTATGTGTGTCCGTCCGTCAGCACGATAACTCAAAAACTATAAGAGCTAGAGTTCTGAAACTTTCACAAAGTAATTTTTAGACAATTTCTAGGTTCCCTATTGTTTTTGGTTAAAATCGGACCAAGGCTTCGGGGAGCTGCCATACAACTTTTTTGCACCAATATGAATTTCTTCAAAACTATTTATACTACGGGGATGAAAATTACACACGGTTAGTTTTATAATGACTCCGGCACTTCTATGAAGTTTCAAAATGTTAGGGCCCCATTTTCGGGGGGCTGCCATACAACTTCCTTGCACCAATGTGAATTTCTTCAAAACTAATTATACTACGAGGCTGAAAATTACATACGGTTAGTTATATAATGAATCGAGCACTTATATGAAGTTTCAAAATGTTAGGGCCCCATTTTCGGGGGGCTGCCATACAACTTCTTTGCACCAATATGAATTTCTTCAAAACTAATTATACTACGAGGCTGAAAATTACATACGGTTAGTTATATAATGAATCGAGCACTTATATGAAGTTTCAAAATGTTAGGGCCCCATTTTCGGGGGGCTGCCATACAACTTCTTTGCACCAATATGAATTTCTTCAAAACTAATTATACTATGAGGCTGAAAATTACACACGGTTAGTTATATAATGAATCGAGCACTTATATGAAGTTTCAAAATGTTAGGGCCCCATTTTCGGGGGGCTGCCATACAAAGTTTTCGATTCAATAACTGTGAATCTAATGAAGCTACAAGGTTAAAATTAAAATTGGGCAGGTAAATTAATAGGGCAAGTTACTTGGCAAAGTTGGACATCACTCGGACCATCGGACTTTTAGGGGGGGCCAATTTTTTTTTTTTGTTTTTTTTTCTTTTTTGTTTTTTTTTTTTTTATTTTTTTTTTTTTTTTTAAGCTAAAGTTATGGGACAATGAATGAAAATTTTGTTTATTTTTTTTTGTGATTTTTTTTTTTTTTGTTAATTTTTTATTTTTTTTTTTGTTAAGCTAAAGTTATGGGACAATGAATGAAAATTTTGTTTTTTGTTTTGTGATTTTTTTTTTTTTTTTAATGTATTTTTTTTTTTACGTCAAAATTAAGGGGTAATGAGTTAAACGTATAAGGGAAGTAAATTACGGTTTATTTTATACGCCATAGTGAGTATGCACGGGTATCTAAAAGTTGACAAGGGCAACTATAATCTTCCTCGTTTTTTGTATTTTTGATGCGTTATTATGATTTTTTATATTCAAAACTAAATTTGATCAACACTTAATTAACCGCCAAGCAACATTATTAGATATAATAAGATTAAATAAAAGAAATATCAATGTAATAAAAAACTTACATTTTTAGGTAAAATTTAATTCTTTATCAAAAAGTGTTACGTTTATTATAATTAAAATTGAACCGAGTTCGTTATAAATGAAAACTACTGTATAAACCAAATGTATTGCTTTCATTTCGAACAGCTCTCATGTAAATTCATGTACCTACCTATTTATTTGTAAATTTTTTGACAGAAATTATACGTCAACTTTTATTTCAGTTGAAGATTATTTTGTAGTTTTTTTTTGCGAACATACTATAGGTATTTTCAATTATTTGGAATGTATGTTTTTTTAAAAAAAAATATTATTTTAAAATATTTTATTTTGAAAACTTAATCGTAGCAACATCAGAGAAAAAACAATTACAATATTTTTATACGCTTTGTCAAATTTTAAAATTTTAAATTCCGAAGTACAGTACATAACATACCTACTTATTTCAAAATTTTTTGACAGAAACTGCACGCCGTATGCATTTATTCTGGTTGATTCCTAATGAACATATAATTTTTCCTAAGAAATGTAATTTTTTTGTTTCTGCAAACATATAGCAAAAAAAAAAAAAATACAGTACAGCTCGCTTATAACGACCATGAAGAGACAGAAAATATTCGTCGTAATAAACAAATGTCGTTTTAAAAGAATGCTGTGAATTTTGAAAAATTAGTATAAGAATTGAACATTGTAGATTGTGCTAATTCTAGAATGGGCACTTTGAACTCATTTGCTAGATTTTTATTTGATGTGTCAGCCTCACCTCTATGTTTATAGATGTATATATGCTTTTTTTTTGTATTTTTGATGCGTTATTATGTTTTTTTTTTTATATTCAAAAATATATAAAAAAATACTAAAATAATCACCAAGCAACATTATTAGATATAATAAGTTTAAATAAAAGAAATATAAATGTAATAAACAACTTACATTTTTAGGTAAAATTTAATTCATTTGCAAAAAGTGTTACGTTTATTATAATTAAAATTGAACCGAGTTCGTTATAAATGAAAACTAATGTATAAACCAAATATATTGCTTTCATTTCGAAAAGAACTCATTTTTTTCGTTCACTTTTTAAGATAAAGAAAAAACAAAAACAAAAAAAAATTTTAAAAAAAATTTAAATCTCCTTGTTCATTGAATATTTGAACTAAACAAAAAAAAGAAAGATATACATAAGTCGGCGCCTATAATCTTTTGATTTAGATTTAGCTGCGAGTTAAAACCGAAAATGAATTACATTTACACAGAAAGTCGGCGCATAATATTAGAGTCATAAGCCTCAACTTTTAAAAGCGTGACCGTTAAATTCAAATTTACGTTAAATTAAAGACGGATTTTCACCTGAAAAAACGCAATATTCTAAAAAACAATATCATTGTCCTATGAAAACAAAAAAAAACCTTTCTTTTGGTTGTTGTTTCATTAAAATTGGTCAAATAATTTGTTCTAAAAAAGGATGTTTATATTTGTATGGGAAAAAATAAGCCGATTAAATATTATGATTTAAATTTTTTTTAAAAAAAAATAAAGGTAACCTTGAACTTGAATTTAAATTAATTTTATATGTGAAAAGTTGTAAATATGTATAATATTTGAATATTATAAAGTTATTTAAAAAAAAAAAAAAAGGTTAACCTTGAATTTGAATTTAATTTTATTTTATATGTAAAACTGTAAATTTGTAAATTTTATGCAAAATTAAAATTTAAAGTAATTAATAGTTTTCAAAGTTATACATATATATATGTAGGATTGGATAAAAATTTAATTAAGTTAAAACACTTTATTTTTTCTTATAAAAATTTAAAATAGTTCATTTATTAATTTCATTTAGTTTTTTTTTAAAAGATTTTTGAGTTTTATTTCTATAGCTTAAGCCGCTTTAAAGAGAGGATAAATTGGTACAGTTAAATTAAATTAAAATTCTAAATACATATAAATATTATTCTAATAAATACATATTTCTAAACATATACATATATTTATTGAAGTCAAGAACCCAAAATTCGAATTAATGCTGTCCTTCATATAGCAAACTGTACCTTTTTCTAAACATTTTAGTACGATATGAACTATGTTGTACGTATTCTGTATCCTAATTAAAAAACTCTATGAATACATAATATGTACAACAAAATATAACATATCATAATTCATAAGTTTAGTAATTAGTATTATATTATATTGAAGCTGCCAGAAGTACAAATAATAGTCAAGTTGACCGAAGTCTTTTTTTAAATTTCAATCTTAAGATTTATAGCAAAACAAAAAGTTTTTCAATAAATCAAAGAATAAATTTTTCCTATCCTTTTTTCATTTTTAAATTTAATAGCTACATAGGTAAATTTTTACTACAAATGTATGCCTATTTAAAGTTCTGAAAACATGGGAAAAATTATTCTGAATTATTTAGTTTACTTAGCTTAGTTTACTTTATACCTTTTTGTCTAGTTTATTTATTTAATATTTCCTAAGTTTTTTATTGACAAAAATATATTTCTATACATGGTCATGAGCCATGACTTATAAGTTTCTTAAAACAAATAAATATTATTGCTTTTATTCCTTTAAGGGGAGTAAACTCTTTTCTACTCTCAACTATTGCCAGCTACTTCAGCCCTTGTAAAAGAGTATATGACAGAGTAGATAAATAATTTCCGGCAGATGGCTTTAATTAAAATTCTCTTGAATAGGTTATGTTAAATCATATTTTTTATTTGATAACCAATAAGAACTTACCCCCTTCCATTTTAAAAAATATTCTTTATATTTATATCAGCAATAAACCTTAATTTTTTCACTTTATTAATATTTATATACTGTTAAATATAATTAACTTCTCATATGACAGGTAGTTTTAAAATGTCAAATATATATAAATGATGATAATCTGACAATTATGTACTCCTGAAACAAAAATATGCGTTCCATTTACAAACTACGCCTATCTAATCTTCATGTACACTTTTTGATATATAAAATTCGTTCGTTTTGTTAAAGTAAAACTAAAAATAGTTTTTTTAATTATAAAAAAACATTATTCGATGTTGAAAGTGTGAAATAAACTTTTCAATTATTAGAATGAAATCAAAACATACGACGTACAATTTTTATACGGCAGTACGTCAATACGTCTGTCTGCATATCCATTATCGGTAAATCGATACGCGCGTACAATATTTAATTTATCAAAAATATTTATTTGAATGTTTTAATTTAGTACCTACAAAAAATATTTTTAATTTCATATTATAGGTATTTTGAATATAAGATATTTTTTAATAAAAATTATTGTAAAAAAATATTATTTTTAAAACATAATATTAGAAATATAAGAAAAACCAATAATAATATTTTTATACATTTTGTCAATATTTGTAAATTTTAAAAATCCGAGATACAGTACATTGCGTTACGCGTATTTTCGCTGCTCTAATGTAAATTTATGAACCTATTTATTTCTCAATTTTTGACAGAAATTATACGCTGCACGCTTTTATTTAAGTTAGCACCTAAAGAACAAATAACTTTTTTTGAGAAAGATAATTTTTTTAGTTTTGCAAACATATTTACTGTAAGTATTTTTAATTTATTTGAATATTTGTATGTTTTAAACTAAATTATTTAAAAGAAAATGTTATTTTAAAATATTTTATTTTTAAAATTTAATGGCAGCAGCATAAGAAAAAACAATTACAATATGTATTTTTATACACTTTGTCAATTTTTAAATTTTAAAACTCTGAGGTATACAGTACGTCGCGTATTCTTTCATGTAAATTTTTTTACATAACTAATTATTTCAAACTTTTGACAGAAACTGAATGCCGTACATGCTGGTTTTGGCTGATCCATAAGAAACAAATAATTTTTCTTAGAAATATTATTTTTTTTTAAGTTTCTGCATATTTCAGAATTCGGTTTTTAATATTACAAAAAACTTAACAAAAAGCAATCACAATTTACGATTTACAAAAAATTTTTTTTTAGTACCTACTGTATTACAATAAATTGCAAACAAAAACAAAATAAAGTACTTTTCGGTTATAACGACCATTATGGAACTGAAAATATTCGTCGTAATAAACGAATGTCGTTTTAAAAGAATGCTGTGAATTTTGAAAAATTAGTATAAGACTTGAACATTGTAGAATGTGCTGATTCTAGAATGGATACTTTGAACTCATTTGCTAACATTTCATTTGATGTGTCTCAAATAAAGTGTTAAGCCTATGTATAATGCTTTTTCTTCTATTGAATTTTTTTTTGTATTTTTGATGCGTTATTATGATTTTTTATATTCAAAACTAAATAAAAAACACTTAATTAACCGCCAAGCAACATTATTAGATATAATAAGATTAAATAAAAGAAATATCAATGTAATAAAAAACTTACATTTTTAGGTAAAATTTAATTCTTTATCAAAAAGTGTTACGTTTATTATAATTAAAATTGAACCGAGTTCGTTATAAATGAAAACTACTGTATAAACCAAATGTATTGCTTTCATTTCGAACAGCTCTCATGTAAATTAATGTACCTACCTATTTATTTGTAAATTTTTTGACAGAAATTATACGTCAACTTTTATTTCAGTTGAAGATTATTTTGTAGTTTTTTTTTGCGAACATACTATAGGTATTTTCAATTATTTGGAATGTATGTTTTTTTAAAAAAAAATATTATTTTAAAATATTTTATTTTGAAAACTTAATCGTAGCAACATCAGAGAAAAAACAATTACAATATTTTTATACGCTTTGTCAAATTTTAAAATTTTAAATTCCGAAGTACAGTACATAACATACCTACTTATTTCAAAATTTTTTGACAGAAACTGCACGCCGTATGCATTTATTCTGGTTGATTCCTAATGAACATATAATTTTTCCTAAGAAATGTAATTTTTTTGTTTCTGCAAACATATAGCAAAAAAAAAAAATACAGTACAGCTCGCTTATAACGACCATGAAGAGACAGAAAATATTCGTCGTAATAAACAAATGTCGTTTTAAAAGAATGCTGTGAATTTTGAAAAATTAGTATAAGAATTGAACATTGTAGATTGTGCTAATTCTAGAATGGGCACTTTGAACTCATTTGCTAGATTTTTATTTGATGTGTCAGCCTCACCTCTATGTTTATAGATGTATATATGCTTTTTTTTGTATTTTTGATGCGTTATTATGTTTTTTTTTTATATTCAAAAATATATAAAAAAATACTAAAATAATCACCAAGCAACATTATTAGATATAATAAGTTTAAATAAAAGAAATATAAATGTAATAAACAACTTACATTTTTAGGTAAAATTTAATTCATTTGCAAAAAGTGTTACGTTTATTATAATTAAAATTGAACCGAGTTCGTTATAAATGAAAACTAATGTATAAACCAAATATATTGCTTTCATTTCGAAAAGAACTCATTTTTTTCGTTCACTTTTTAAGATAAAGAAAAAACAAAAACAAAAAAAAAATTTAAAAAAAATTTAAATCTCCTTGTTCATTGAATATTTGAACTAAACAAAAAAAAGAAAGATATACATAAGTCGGCGCCTATAATCTTTTGATTTAGATTTAGCTGCGAGTTAAAACCGAAAATGAATTACATTTACACAGAAAGTCGGCGCATAATATTAGAGTCATAAGCCTCAACTTTTAAAAGCGTGACCGTTAAATTCAAATTTACGTTAAATTAAAGACGGATTTTCACCTGAAAAAACGCAATATTCTAAAAAACAATATCATTGTCCTATGAAAACAAAAAAAACCTTTCTTTTGGTTGTTGTTTCATTAAAATTGGTCAAATAATTTGTTCTAAAAAAGGATGTTTATATTTGTATGGGAAAAAATAAGCCGATTAAATATTATGATTTAAATTTTTTTTAAAAAAAAATAAAGGTAACCTTGAACTTGAATTTAAATTAATTTTATATGTGAAAAGTTGTAAATATGTATAATATTTGAATATTATAAAGTTATTTAAAAAAAAAAAAAAAGGTTAACCTTGAATTTGAATTTATACTGTTAAATATAATTAACTTCTCATATGACAGGTAGTTTTAAAATGTCAAATATATATAAATGATGATAATCTGGCAATTATGTACTCCTGAAACAAAAATATGCGTTCCATTTACAAACTACGCCTATCTAATCTTCATGTACACTTTTTGATATATAAAATTCGTTCGTTTTGTTTAAGTAAAACTAAAAATAGTTTTTTTAATTATAAAAAAACATTATTCGATGTTGAAAGTGTAAAATAAACTTTTCAATTATTAGAATGAAATCAAAACATACGACGTACAATTTTTATACGGCAGTACGTCAATACGTCTGTCTGCATATCCATTATCGGTAAATCGATACGCGCGTACAATATTTAATTTATCAAAAATATTTATTTGAATGTTTTAATTTAGTACCTACAAAAAATATTTTTAATTTCATATTATAGGTATTTTGAATATAAGATATTTTTTAATAAAAATTATTGTAAAAAAATATTATTTTTAAAACATAATATTAGAAATATAAGAAAAACCAATAATAATATTTTTATACATTTTGTCAATATTTGTAAATTTTAAAAATCCGAGATACAGTACATTGCGTTACGCGTATTTTCGCTGCTCTAATGTAAATTTATGAACCTATTTATTTCTCAATTTTTGACAGAATTTATACGCTGCACGCTTTTATTTAGGTTAGCACCTAAGGAACAAATAACTTTTTTTGAGAAAGATAATTTTTTTAGTTTTGCAAACATATTTACTGTAAGTATTTTTAATTTATTTGAATATTTGTATGTTTTAAACTAAATTATTTAAAAGAAAATGTTATTTTAAAATATTTTATTTTTAAAATTTAATGGCAGCAGCATAAGAAAAAACAATTACAATATGTACTTTTATACACTTTGTCAATTTTTAAATTTTAAAACTCTGAGGTATACAGTACGTCGCGTATTCTTTCATGTAAATTTTTTTACATAACTAATTATTTCAAACTTTTGACAGAAACTGAATGCCGTACATGCTGGTTTTGGCTGATCCATAAGAAACAAATAATTTTTCTTAGAAATATTATTTTTTTTTAAGTTTCTGCATATTTCAGAATTCGGTTTTTAATATTACAAAAAACTTAACAAAAAGCAATCACAATTTACGATTTACAAAAAATTTTTTTTTAGTACCTACTGTATTGCAATAAATTGCAAACAAAAACAAAATAAAGTACTTTTCGGTTATAACGACCATTATGGAACTGAAAATATTCGTCGTAATAAACGAATGTCGTTTTAAAAGAATGCTGTGAATTTTGAAAAATTAGTATAAGACTTGAACATTGTAGAATGTGCTGATTCTAGAATGGATACTTTGAACCCATTTGCTAACATTTCATTTGTTGTGTCTCAAATAAAGTGTTAAGCCTATGTATAATGCTTTTTCTTCTATTGAATTTTTATACCCGTGCATACATATATGAACATCGGATATATTAAAATTACTCCTCCGTTTGTAACGCATCGAAATATAAGAGCTAGATATAGTGTCAAGGGTACGTATCGAATCAGCATCGAAAAGTGAATCGATCTAGCTATGTGTGTCCGTCCGTCAGCACGATAACTCAAAAACTATAAGAGCTAGAGTTCTGAAACTTTCACAAAGTAATTTTTAGACAATTTCTAGGTTCCCTATTGTTTTTGGTTAAAATCGGACCAAGGCTTCGGGGAGCTGCCATACAACTTTTTTGCACCAATATGAATTTCTTCAAAACTATTTATACTACGGGGATGAAAATTACACACGGTTAGTTTTATAATGACTCCGGCACTTCTATGAAGTTTCAAAATGTTAGGGCCCCATTTTCGGGGGGCTGCCATACAACTTCCTTGCACCAATGTGAATTTCTTCAAAACTAATTATACTACGAGGCTGAAAATTACATACGGTTAGTTATATAATGAATCGAGCACTTATATGAAGTTTCAAAATGTTAGGGCCCCATTTTCGGGGGGCTGCCATACAACTTCTTTGCACCAATATGAATTTCTTCAAAACTAATTATACTACGAGGCTGAAAATTACATACGGTTAGTTATATAATGAATCGAGCACTTATATGAAGTTTCAAAATGTTAGGGCCCCATTTTCGGGGGGCTGCCATACAACTTCTTTGCACCAATATGAATTTCTTCAAAACTAATTATACTATGAGGCTGAAAATTACACACGGTTAGTTATATATTATTCTTCATTAGATTCAATAACTGTGAATCTAATGAAGCTACAAGGTTAAAATTAAAATTGGGCAGGTAAATTAATAGGGCAAGTTACTTGGCAAAGTTGGACATCACTCGGACCATCGGACTTTTAGGGGGGGCCAATTTTTTTTTTTTGTTTTTTTTTCTTTTTTGTTTTTTTTTTTTTTATTTTTTTTTTTTTTTTAAGCTAAAGTTATGGGACAATGAATGAAAATTTTGTTTATTTTTTTTTGTGATTTTTTTTTTTTTTGTTAATTTTTTTTTTTTTTTTTGTTAAGCTAAAGTTATGGGACAATGAATGAAAATTTTGTTTTTTGTTTTGTGATTTTTTTTTTTTTTTTAATGTATTTTTTTTTTTACGTCAAAATTAAGGGGTAATGAGTTAAACGTATAAGGGAAGTAAATTACGGTTTATTTTATACGCCATAGTGAGTATGCACGGGTATCTAAAAGTTGACAAGGGCAACTATAATCTTCCTCGTTTTTTGTATTTTTGATGCGTTATTATGATTTTTTATATTCAAAACTAAATTTGATCAACACTTAATTAACCGCCAAGCAACATTATTAGATATAATAAGATTAAATAAAAGAAATATCAATGTAATAAAAAACTTACATTTTTAGGTAAAATTTAATTCTTTATCAAAAAGTGTTACGTTTATTATAATTAAAATTGAACCGAGTTCGTTATAAATGAAAACTACTGTATAAACCAAATGTATTGCTTTCATTTCGAACAGCTCTCATGTAAATTCATGTACCTACCTATTTATTTGTAAATTTTTTGACAGAAATTATAAGTCAACTTTTATTTCAGTTGAAGATTATTTTGTAGTTTTTTTTTGCGAACATACTATAGGTATTTTCAATTATTTGGAATGTATGTTTTTTTAAAAAAAAATATTATTTTAAAATATTTTATTTTGAAAACTTAATCGTAGCAACATCAGAGAAAAAACAATTACAATATTTTTATACGCTTTGTCAAATTTTAAAATTTTAAATTCCGAAGTACAGTACATAACATACCTACTTATTTCAAAATTTTTTGACAGAAACTGCATGCCGTATGCATTTATTCTGGTTGATTCCTAATGAACATATAATTTTTCCTAAGAAATGTAATTTTTTTGTTTCTGCAAACATATAGCAAAAAAAAAAAAATACAGTACAGCTCGCTTATAACGACCATGAAGAGACAGAAAATATTCGTCGTAATAAACAAATGTCGTTTTAAAAGAATGCTGTGAATTTTGAAAAATTAGTATAAGAATTGAACATTGTAGATTGTGCTAATTCTAGAATGGGCACTTTGAACTCATTTGCTAGATTTTTATTTGATGTGTCAGCTTCACCTCTATGTTTATAGATGTATATATGCTTTTTTTTGTATTTTTGATGCGTTATTATGTTTTTTTTTTTATATTCAAAAATATATAAAAAAATACTAAAATAATCACCAAGCAACATTATTAGATATAATAAGTTTAAATAAAAGAAATATAAATGTAATAAACAACTTACATTTTTAGGTAAAATTTAATTCATTTGCAAAAAGTGTTACGTTTATTATAATTAAAATTGAACCGAGTTCGTTATAAATGAAAACTAATGTATAAACCAAATATATTGCTTTCATTTCGAAAAGAACTCATTTTTTTCGTTCACTTTTTAAGATAAAGAAAAAACAAAAACAAAAAAAAATTTTAAAAAAAATTTAAATCTCCTTGTTCATTGAATATTTGAACTAAACAAAAAAAAGAAAGATATACATAAGTCGGCGCCTATAATCTTTTGATTTAGATTTAGCTGCGAGTTAAAACCGAAAATGAATTACATTTACACAGAAAGTCGGCGCATAATATTAGAGTCATAAGCCTCAACTTTTAAAAGCGTGACCGTTAAATTCAAATTTACGTTAAATTAAAGACGGATTTTCACCTGAAAAAACGCAATATTCTAAAAAACAATATCATTGTCCTATGAAAACAAAAAAAAACCTTTCTTTTGGTTGTTGTTTCATTAAAATTGGTCAAATAATTTGTTCTAAAAAAGGATGTTTATATTTGTATGGGAAAAAATAAGCCGAATAAATATTATGATTTAAATTTTTAAAAAAAAAAAATAAAGGTAACCTTGAACTTGAATTTAAATTAATTTTATATGTGAAAAGTTGTAAATATGTATAATATTTGAATATTATAAAGTTATTTAAAAAAAAAAAAAAAGGTTAACCTTGAATTTGAATTTAATTTTATTTTATATGTAAAACTGTAAATTTGTAAATTTTATGCAAAATTAAAATTTAAAGTAATTAATAGTTTTCAAAGTTATACATATATATATGTAGGATTGGATAAAAATTTAATTAAGTTAAAACACTTTATTTTTTCTTATAAAAATTTAAAATAGTTCATTTATTAATTTCATTTAGTTTTTTTTTAAAAAAAATGTAAGTTAATTTCACAAAATAAGTTTTCAAAAATTTTTATATTTCAATAATGTTAAAAAAAATGTAATGTTTCAATTTTAAAAATAAAGTTACAAATAAAAACTAAAATTATTAAACTTCTTTCTTTTCAAATTAAAATTATTGAACTTCTTTCTTTTCAAATTAAAATTATTAAACTTCTTTCTTTTCAAATTAAAATTATTAAACTTCTTTCTTTTCAAATTAAAATTATTAAACTTCTTTCTTTTTAAATTAAAATTATTAAACTTCTTTCTTTCCAAATTAAACTTCTTTCCGCTTATATCGTCCACGTCCACGTATATAACTCTGCTTTCTTCTACTTTCTTTTCCTCCTTTTATATTTTTAGAAGTAACAGCTTTTAAATAAAAAAAAGAAAAAGTAAATAACCGTTTAATAAAATATATAAAAAAAAGAAAAGGTGAACAAACTCTTGAACTTGAAAATTTTTTCGTATTAGCTCCCCTAGTGTCATTCGTCAACATCTTGCTTTTTGTTTCGTTCCATGTTTCATTCTATCCGTCAGCAATGACAACTGTCTAACAAACAAGACCAATCCCAAATTGTGTACGTTCGATTGCAACTAAATCTCCTAAATTATATTTTATTGCTGCTTTTCTTTTGCGATCAAAATTTCTTTTATTTTCGGCCTGAATTTTGATAATGTCCAATTTGGCCTGTTCTCTTGCTTCACTACGTTCATTTTGAAATTGTTGAATCCATTCTTCTTCTATTAGCTGTATTATATTTTTATCATTCTTTGTTTTCATTTTGGTTCCTAACATGAGTTCAAATGGTGTGGTTTGAATAGAGCGATGAAAAGTGCTATTCAAAATTCTTTGTACATCTGTAATATGCGTGTACCATTTTTCGGGTTTGTCTAATGATAATTTCGTTAGAACTGCAACCGTAGTTTTGTGTAGACGTTCCACCTGACCATTACCTCTTGGAACTCCTGTGGCTATGAAGTAAAGTTTAGTGTCATGTGATTTACAATACTCACGGAATTGATTTGATATGTACGCTCCTCCTCTATCAGAAATTATCCGCGACGGATAACCAAATGTACTGGCAATAATTTCACATTTCTTTATTACTTCCTCTGCATTTAAACTTTTTGTAGGGAACAACCAACAAAACTTGAAAAATCCATCAACTATCGCCAACACATATCGGTAACCCTTCTTAGTTGTACACATGGGCCCTACTGATCAATATGAAACGTGTCCAACGGTGTATCCCCTTTGGGTATTGAGTTGAGTAGCCCTTCTTGTTTTCCTCTTTTTCTTTCTGATAAAATACATTCGACACAGTTTCCAATGCAGACATCTATTCTTCTTTTCAGATCAGGCATATAGAATTCTTCTTCAATTTTCTTTTTTATTTTCGCAAAATGAAAATGACCATTTTCGTGTATTGATCTTACCAACGAATTTTTCATCCCCTCTGGAACAACATATAAAATTTTTCCATTTACATCTTTGGCCAAAATATTATGGTGAATGACAAAATCTTTGTATTGGCATGTTTCAATACTTCTATTATCGCGGCTAACTTTTCATCTTTCATTTGTAATTCCTGTAATTGACATATAGAATTCTTTTTTATTTCAACACAGTAAGTTACCGGATTTCTGCTTAATGCATCAACATGGCGAATTCTCGTGGCTTCTCGGTGCTCCACTTCATAGTCAAAGTCCTCTAACAGCAACGACCAACGTGCCACTCGTGTTAGTTAATCCTTTTTATTTAATGTCATTGCAAACGCCTTGCAATCCGTTATCAACTTAAATTTTTTCCCTAGTAAATATGTTCTAAATTTTTTCACAGCTTCCACCACGGCTAGTACTTCCAGTTCATAGCTACTCCACTTTTGTTGTGCATCTGTTGTTTTTTTGTTGGAATAGTGCACCGGGTGTAACGCGCCATCTTCTGGATCTCTTTGTAGCAAGACAGCTGCTATTCCAAATTTGCAGGCATCTGTACTCAGTATAGTCTTCATGGCTAAAAATTTTTAAAACGGGTGATGTGCTTAAAATGTTTTTTAATTTTTCGAAAGAACTCCTCTCGGTGTTATCAAATTTAAATTTAACATCCTTCTTGAGCATGTCGCTTAGCGGTTTTGAAATGATTGAGTGTTGTTGGATAAATTTCCTAAAGTAACTCGTTAAACCTAAAAAGTTTTGAACCTGCTTTGCTGTTTTGGGTTCTAGGAAATTTTTAACTGTTTAATTTTTAACACTTAATTTTTAATCCACTTTGAGCGGCAACTCGTAATACTTCTTTTAATTTTGTTATCGCTTCTTTCTCGGTTTTAGCTGGAATTATTAAATCATCTATATAGGTTATTACATAATCTTTATTTATTAAATCTTTAAATGTAAAATTTATAAATCTTTGGAAAACGCTAGGAGAGTTACATAACCCAAACGGAACTCTCAAAAATTCAAATTGCCCTTTCTGTGTGACAAATGCTGTAAATTTTCGGCTATTCTCCTCTATGCTGACATGGAAAAATCCATTTTCCAAATCCAACGTGGTAAAGATTCTTGCTCCTTGTAGCTTGTCAATTTGGTCATCGATAACTGGCAATGGAAAATGGTCTTTGTGTATTTTCTTATTAACTCCTCTAACCACACAAAGTCTGTTAGAACCATCCTTCTTTTTCACGAGGACTACAGGGCTGGCATAATCCGACGAGCTTTCGATAACTATACCATTCTTGAGCCATTCTTCCACTTGATCATTAATTATTTTTTGCTCTATAGGTGGGAATCTTCTTGGACTCTGAAATACCGGCTTATTGTCCAACGGCAAAATTTTCATTTGAATAGGTGATTTTATCATTGTTACTAGCGAGTAATTTTCAATTAAATTAACGAATTCATTAAATTTACCTTTGTCCAAATTAGCTAACCCTGGGAGATCTTTGTAAGTAAACTCATCTTCTAATTTTATTTCAGCTAAATAACAATCGTTTTCTTCTTTTTTGGTGTTGACTGTTGAAGTGCTATTCTTCTTTACGGAAATGACGCCACCACTTATTTTGACCACAGAGTGTCTCAGCAAACTCATACCTATGATAATAGGAAACTTCATGCTGTTGTTATCAATTATGTGTACCTCAACATTTTGGTAAGTATCTTCATTTATTTGAATTTCCATGTTGCAACAACCTTTGCTGAAAATATTAGAACCTACCCCTGATATTGCTATCTGATTGTTTCTGAGAATAGATAAAGGTTTAATTAAATTAATATATGCTTCTTTAATCAAACAAATATCGCTTCCAGTATCTATTAAACCTTCCATCACAACGTTGTTCACCTTTATGAAAACACAATTATTATTTGTATTAGCTGCATTTGTTCTAGCTATCGGACGCTTCTTGTTTGGACAATCCGGTTTTTTGTGTCCAAACTGGTTACACTCGAAGCATTTCGGTCCTCGTTCTTTTTCTGGACAACTGTGAAATTCATGTGCTGATGATCCACAGTTAAAACAATATTTATTCGACCGCGACATTTTGTTATTAAAATTATTCCTTTTTGGCACTTCGACAATTTTCGCGTCAACATTTTTTAGATTATTATTTCGATTCGTATCCGTTTTAATTTTTTCGTACACGGCTAATTTTTCTTTGAACTCTGCATAATTTTTCGCGCCGTACAGAGTTGATTTATTAGCGGGCGTATCATTTATACCGTTTATGGTGTAGCTAATAACCGATATTTCTTCGACTTCAGCTTGCGAAGCTATATCGATCATTTTATATAGAAATTCGCGGTACGACTCGTTAGCGTTTTTCTTTCGCGCTTGTAATTTACTATGCACTTCAGCACTATTCATTTTTAATGTAGATTCATTTAATAAAGCTTTTTTTAACGTGTGAAAATTTAAAGGTTTAGCTTCACATTCCACGAACAGTTTCGCGTCACCTTCTAATAACCTTTTACACACTATGTATTTTTCTAAGTCATTAAGGTGAAACGTGTAAGCATATTGTTCGAATTCCGAAAACCATTTTCGTACACTAATGGTTTCTTTTCCCGTAAATTTTCTTAACAAAGTTTCAAAATCATTGAAACTAAATTTAATTTGAGAATTACTTTCGGCACTAAATCGACTAGATTCACGTATTCCTTCGTTCACTACCGGCCAATCGCTATTTTGACGACTTCGCTATTTTGACTAGAACTCATTTTATTAAATTTTACTAAATACTCGCAAAACAATTATATGAAAAAAAATTAAATGTTCAAAGTTTTTGTGTATGTTAAATATATATATTTTTTTTTAATAAAGTAATCCACGTTCTAAGTAATTTTTAAGTAATCCACGTTCTACGTTAAATATATATTTACTGTCTTATTTCTTAAATATATTTTATTTTTGTATTCACCGTTTATCGTTAAAAAAAATTTTTATGTATATAATCTTCAAAAAAAAATTTTTTTTTATCTATCTTATCTTATATATATTTTATTTTTGTATTCACTTTTATATATGTAATCTCAAAAAGTTTTTTGTCTACGTTAAATATATAATTTTTTTTTATATTCACCTGCTTAAATGTTTTTTTTTTATTTTAGATCACTAGATCAAACGTCCAATCCTGGATCAATTCTGGGTTATCCCGGTTGAGCCCCCAAATGTAGGATTGGATAAAAATTTGATTAAGTTAAAACACTTTATTTTTTCTTATAAAAATTTAAAATAGTTCATTTATTAATTTCATTTAGTTTTTTTTAAAAAAAATGTAAGTTAATTTTACAAAATAAGTTTTCAAAAATGTTTATATTTCAATAATGTTAAAAAAAATGTAATGTTTCAATTTTAAAAATAAAGTTACAAATTAAAATTATTGAACTTCTTTCTTTTCAAATTAAAATTATTAAACTTCTTTCTTTTCAAATTAAAATTATTAAACTTCTTTCTTTTCAAATTAAAATTATTAAACTTCTTTCTTTTTAAATTAAAATTATTAAACTTCTTTCTTTCCAAATTAAACTTCTTTCCGCTTATATCGTCCACGTCCACGTATATAACTCTGCTTTCTTCTACTTTCCTCTTTTTATATTTTTAGAAGTAACAGCTTTTAAATAAAAAAAGAAAAAGTAAATAACCGTTTAATAAAATATATAAAAAAAAGAAAAGGTGAACAAACTCTTGAACTTAAAAATTTTTTCGTATTAGCTCCCCTAGTGTCATTCGTCAACATCTTGCTTTTTGTTTCGTTCCATGTTTCATTCTATCCATGTTTCATTCTATCCGTCAGCAATGACAACTGTCTAAAAAATAATTATTTACTATTTGTAAACAAACATGTTTTACAAATAATAAATAATTTTTGTTCATAAAGAATAAAAATAAATAGGATGCTGGTTGCCGATCGGAATAATATATCTCTGAGCTACTAGAGATATGGAGTGTTAAAAGCTAAGTATTTAAATAATATATATTTTTCTTTTTTTTTTTTTAAATGATATTCTTTTTAGGTGCTGCTATGCAGGGTAAACAAAACATTGCTGAAACAACAAAATAAAATTTATGCTGCCACTGGATATTGGTAAGAGATTTTAGATTATTATTAAATAATATCAATCCCACATTTATGTATACTTAAAAAATTTTGGTTAATATCAAAAGGAATATTAATTTTAAATTGTAATTTGGTTAATTAGAAAATGAATATTAGAAAGCAAGAAAGAAAAAAAAATAATTTTAAATTTTTGATTATAATTGTTGATTTAATTGATAAAATTTTTGAATTTCATTTATTAAAAGAATTATTTTGTAGAACAAAAATGTTTGATAAAAGTGGAAGTATTGAATACACAAGTTTATCAACACATTTTTGGATAATAACTTGCTCATTTCTGTTAAATAACAGATGTATTTAAATATTGTTTTTGTTTAATGCACTTAATAATAATCTTTTCTTATGTTGTTATTTTCTTCTTCAATAAACTATCAAGCGGATAAAACGTGTTTTTATACCCGTGCATATATGAACATCGGGTATATTAAAATTACATCATCGGTATATGTAACACATCGAAATAGACGAGCTAGATATAGTGTCATGGGTACGTATCGAATCAGCATTGAAAGGTGAATCGATCTAGCTATGTGTGTCCGTCCGTCCGTCCGTCAGCACGATAACTCAAAAACTATAAGTGCTAGAGTTCCGAAACTTTCACAAAAGATCAAGTTCAAATTTCATACACTCCATAATTAATTGTATATATCAGAGGTTTTACTTTGCTTTTTTCGTCGTTTCGACTTTAAATGTGTCTTTTTAGAAACTGCTTGTCTTTTTATACCGCTTCGTCTTTTTATGGTTTTTCGCCTTCCACCATACATCGAATGCAGTTGATTAACTACTAATTTTCGTAGATTTTTCATACCACCTTTACTTTGATCAATTACAGCTTCTTTTATGTTTGCACCAGATGCTATATCATTTAAAATATTTTTACTTGTGTTCATAGCCTCTGTTTTAATTAAGTATTTATATTGTTTTTAGGCAATCAATGCTTTTTAAAGTCTAATACTATTTTTGTTGGATAGTAACTTGAAACAAAATGTATTCCATCACCGTATTGGTTGGAAATTTTAATCGCTATCGTTTCAAAACAATTTTTTCTATTAGTATGTATTGGACATTTTCAAATTCAATATTTGTAGGTATTCTGCAATTTTCTACGTTGATAGCTCTCAATGCACGTACTTTGCTACTTCCAAAAACATATGATTGAACTATATCTGAATAAATCATAACCATTCCATTTAATTCGTCTTTATTATTAGCAATAGCTAATTTAAATAGTTCAGGTAATTTTGTTTTGAAATTTTTTATACCTTTTTTCTGTTGAAATAATTCTTTTAACAATGTTTTTATATTATAACTGTGATTAACTTTTATAAAGAAACTGTCTTCATCAAAAGTCTGTGATATTCGAATTAAACCTCTTTTGTTTTGATCTGCTACTTTTCGAAAAGTTACATCATCGTTATTTTTAGTATTGAAGATATATGCCAAAATTTCATTAAAAAATTCTTTGAAAACTTGGTTTCGAGTAAATCCATCATTAGGAATTATATTTTTAATAAGCGTTGGCAAAAAATTAAATTTCCAATCATCTAAATGTAATTCAGAATCGTCATATGAATAATATGTGTAACCTATATATTTGGTTACTTTGATTTTTTCAAGAGGTTTTTCAATGTTTCTTATATAACCATTATACTCCCCAATATTAATAAGAGCACAATTCAGACGTTTTAGTTTTCGTTTTTTTGTTTCAGGAAACTGTGAAAGTATAGTTGAGGAAATTGAACTACCAGCCGATCTTAGAGTTTTCTTGTTTTCGGGAGATGGTACAGCAACGGAAATTACAGCATTAAAATAGTTCATTTATTAATTTCATTTAGTTTTTTTTTAAAAAAATGTACGTTAATTTCACAAAATAAGTTTTCAAAAATGTTCATATTTCAATAATGTTAAAAAAAATGTAATGTTTCAATTTTAAAAATAAAGTTACAAATAAAAACTAAAATTATTAAACTTTCTTTTCAAATTAAAATGATTGAACTTCTTTCTTTTCAAATTAAAATTATTAAACTTCTTTCTTTTCAAATTAAAATTATTCTTTTTTCCTCTTTTTATATGTTTAGAAGTAACAGCTTTTAAATAAAAAAAAGAAAAAGTAAATAACCGTTTAATAAAATATATAAAAAAAAGAAAAGGTGAACAAACTCTTGAACTTGAAAATTTTTTCGTATTAGCTCCCCTAGTGTCATTCGTCAACATCTTGCTTTTTGTTTCGTTCCATGTTTTATTCTATCCATGTTTCATTCTATCCGTCAGCAATGACAACTGTCTAAAAAATAATTATTTACTATTTGTAAACAAACATGTTTTACAAATAATAAATAACTTTTGTTCATAAAGAATAAAAATAAATAGGATGCTGGTTGCCGATCGGAATAATATATCTCTGAGCTACTAGAGATATGGAGTGTTAAAAGCTAAGTATTTAAATAATATATATTTTTCTTTTTTTTTTTTTAAATGATATTCTTTTTAGGTGCTGCAATGCAGGGTAAACAAAACATTGCTGAGACAACAAAATAAAATTTATGCTGCCACTGGATATTGGTAAGAGATTTTAGATTATTATTAAATAATATCAATCCCACATATATGTATACTTAAAAAATTTTGGTTAATATCAAAAGGAATATTAATTTTAAATTGTAATTTGGTTAATTAGAAAATGAATATTAGAAAGCAAGAAAGAAAAAAAAATAATTTTAAATTTTTGATTATAATTGTTGATTTAATTGATAAAATTTTTGAATTTCATTTATTAAAAGAATTATTTTGTAGAACAAAAATGTTTGATAAAAGTGGAAGTATTGAATACACAAGTTTATCAACACATTTTTATACCCTACACCTATAGAATAGGTAAAAGGGTATATTAACTTTGGTATGGTGTTTGTAACCACCTAGAGGAAGCAAGCCAGATATGGAAAAGTATATATATTTGTGATCAGCGTGACCTCCTGAGTCGATATAGCCATGTCCGTCCGTCCATTCGTCCATCCGTCCGTAGGCACGATAACTCAAAAAATAATGGAGCTATCTTGATGAAATTTTAACTGTAGGTTACTAGGACTGAAAGTACGGCGGAATTGGCCCATACGGGCGAAATCGGCCCATGGGTTCGGATTCTGAATCTTTTAATCGGTTACAGGGCTAACGAACATATGTAAAAAAATCACGATAACTCAACAACTAATGATGCTATCTTCATGAAATTTGTGCTGTAGGTTATTGTTAATGAAACTGCGGCGGCAATTGCGCACGTTGAGGATTGGACAATGGGTTCGGAACTTAGACCTTTTTGATCGAATTTAGGCCAAACTAGCATAATTCCATAACCAATGAAGATAGAACCTAAAAATTTGGTATCAGAGTGTCGCTTTCGATTTCCTTAGTCTCCTTGAAGTTTGAGCCCGATTGGAGTAGTGGGTGGGGACCAGCCACTCAGTTCCGAGGACCTTAAAGCATATTTTCGAAATTAATAAAGATAATAACTTGAAACAAAAGTAGGAGCTTCAAATGCACGTACTTTGCTACTTCCAAAAACAGATGATTGAACTATATCTGAATAAATCATAACCATTCCATTTAATTCGTCTTTATTATTAGCAATAGCTAATTTAAATAGTTCAGGTAATTTTGTTTTGAAATTTTTTATACCTTTTTTCTGTTGAAATAATTCTTTTAACAATGTTTTTATATTATAACTGTGATTAAATTTTATAAAGAAACTGTCTTCATCAAAAGTCTGTGATATTCGAATTAAACCTCTTTTGTTTTGATCTGCTACTTTTCGAAAAGTTACATCATCGTTATTTTTAGTATTGAAGATATATGCCAAAATTTTATTAAAAAATTCTTTGAAAACTTGGTTTCGAGTAAATCCATCATTAGGAATTATATTTTTAATAAGCGTTGGCAAAAAATTAAATTTCCAATCATCCAAATGTAATTCAGAATCGTCATATGAATAATATGTGTAACCTATAGATTTGGTTACTTTGATTTTTTCAAGAGGTTTTTCAATGTTTCTTACATAACCATTATACTCCCCTATATTAATAAGAGCACAATTCAGAGGTTTTAGTTTTCGTTTTTTTGTTTCAGGAAACTGTGAAAGTATAGTTGAGGAAATTGAACTACCAGCCGATCTTAGAGTTTTCTTGTTTTCGGGAGATGGTACAGCAACGGTAATTACATCACCGCTTGGTGTTTCAAACATTCGATAATCAAAGCTTAGAGAACCCTCTTTGTATTAGTTTTTCGTCTTTCAACATTTCAGTTTGAGATAATATTTTAAATGAATTTTCATCATCTAATTCGTAATGTGTTTAATCGATATCCATATCTGAATGCCCTTTTTTAGGATCATATTCAAACACTTCATCAGTAACTAATGGTACAAAATAAGTCTGTGCTGATGTTGATTTGTATTTAGGTAATTCAGTATCTGTGTATGCATTTCGTTTAGAAAAGAATTTTGTTTGAGTGCCTGTATCAAATGTAAGATTATTATCCTTTTCTGATAATTTTTTTGCGTGTCTTTTGTAAATTCCATATTTGAGGAGATTTTGACGATATAAGTACCATTTTTGCAATGGTTTTAATTTTTAATCATATAAAACATTTTTTATTTTTTGATCTAATAAGTCCAAGTTTTTATCATCTCTTGGAATAATTTACTAAATTTTGAAAATATTTCTGGTGACATAACAATCATTCGCTGCATTTCCCTATTACACCAGATAATATAGTTCCAATTAAAGTTTGTAAAAATCCACCATATTGAACTAATATTTTTCTTTTGGCTTTTATACTTTTTTTAGCACAGGCTAGAAATCTTAACTGTTTTTTATGTTTTTTTAATTTTGCTTTTTGTGCTGGTGATTTTTATTGTTGCCATTTAATATATTGATTGCAGTTTCAGCAATAGTTTTTATAATATCGTCATCACAATATTTAAGAATATTTTTACGAAATTTCGTCTTGCTGCACTTTCCTAGTATTACATGTAATATATGTTGGTTTTTGAATCGTTTCATATTCTATACAGTTATTTAAATCTTTTGTATCACAAAAACAAATACAATACTTTTCTGAGAATATATTAGTTCTAATTCGAAATAAATCGTTAATGTCTTGCGTTAAATCTAGTACAATATAACCATATGGTTTTGAGGTCAATTAATTATATACTCCTAGGAAACCTTTTATATTTTCAGGATATAACTGCCTAGCTAATGGAAAAATTTGTGATTTATCTCGAGGGTTTTTCAACAAAACTAAATATTTACAGTTCAAGGAAATATCTCGTGAAAATTTTCCTTGATGAAACACATTTTCATTTTGTAAAAATAAATGAGAAGTCACTATATATAAAAATAGTGCAAGCTAGAATTACAACCATTAATAAAGTGGTAAAAACATAATGTCACGAGCCCAAATAGTTTCGGAAATTCATAGACCAGCTAGACGAAAGTTCCCCTTAAATGGCACATGACAAATTGATTTGGTGGAAATGATCCCATATGCAAAGTTCAATAATGGATATAAGTGTCTATTAACAGTAATAGATACATTGTCTAAATATGCATACGCAGAACCAGTTAAGAGTAAAAGTTAAGAAAACTTGGCATACAAAACATTATTAAACGTGCTGGAATATTCCCGAAAATTATTCAATCTGATCAAGGTAAAGAGTTTTTTAGCAAGGAATTTAGAAAACTTATGGAAAGAAAAAAAATTAATCACTATCATACATATTCTGAAATGAAAGCATCCATAGTAGAACGTTTTAACCGTACTTTAAAAAATTCAATGTGGAAGCAGTTTAGTTTTCAGGGTAGTTATAAATGGATATCTTCTTTACCCTCACTTATTGAGAAATACAACTTAACATATCATCGGGCAATTAAATTTCAACTTAAAAAAGTTACAAAAGCAAACGAAAAATATATTTTGAAAACAATTTACTTACTTAATGGATCTTAGAACCCCTGATGGAGCATAGGGCGTCAACAAATCACCACCTTTCACGATCCTTAGCAATTCCTTTTAGCTGTAACCACGTTTTGCGTTGCGCTTCTGCCTCTTTCAAAACAGTACTTCTCCATGTTTTCCTTGGTCTACCCACTCGTCGTCTGCCTTGTGGATTCCACTCAAAACATTGCCTTGCAATGTTTTCTTCTTGCTTCTTCAAGGTATGTCCAATCCATCGCCATTTTCTCTCTCGGATCTCGACCTCA
Organism: Dolichopus griseipennis; assembly: GCA_963082915.1. Lineage (NCBI taxonomy): Eukaryota > Metazoa > Arthropoda > Insecta > Diptera > Dolichopodidae > Dolichopus > Dolichopus griseipennis. Next base: position 89,480,372 of record OY720441.1, on the reverse strand, counting down.
ATCATCTTTTGGTTCGTTTTTTGCCATAGGTGTGTGTTGATAATGACTTGCGGCCAACGAACCTTAAGATGCGGCGTAGACATCGGTTTATATACGTTTGCAACTTTTTGGTGATAATGCCGATTACCTTCTACGTTTCACAGCCGTATAGAAGTACTGATTTGACGTTTGTTTCAAATATTTTTAGCTTTGTATGCAGGGCTATATTATTAGACTGCCATATGTTTGATAGAGTTCCAAAAGCAGCTCTAGCTTTATTTATTCTGCTGTCAACATCAACTTCTGTTCCCCCATTTGATGTCACCATGCTTCCTAAATAATTGAACTGCTCTACTTCTTCAATGTGGCTTTCTTCTAGTAGAATTTGCGGATGTGTGGAGTGCTCTGTACGCATGCTTTTGGTCTTAGCTGCATTTATTTTTAGACCAGTCGTTTGCCATATTTGTTCAAATTTTGGCACATTTCGTTCAGACCACTTCTTCTGTGTGCCATGAAAACTACATCATCAGCATAATCTAACTGGCTTAAATGTTTTCCTAGTCGCCACTGAATGCCATACCTCTCATCAACGCCAAGGGTTGTGGTTAAAATTTCGTCCATCACAACCAATAATAAAATAACAGCAATGCCTTACACCCTGCTGCACCTCAAACGAATCAGTCAACTTTCCATTGTGTAAGACTCGACACCTCGTATTTTCGTAGGATTCCTTAATAATGGCAATAATTTTCTCCGGGATACCCCACCTACTAAGAGCTCTCCATATATACTCGCGGTTTACACGATCAAAAGCTTTCTCGAAGTCTACAAACATGAGCTATAGCGGCGACCCGAACTCTGTTGATTGCTCGAATATTATTCGTAGCGTGTTGATATGGTCAACACAAGAGTGACCACTGCGAAAGCCAGCTTGATGTTTTTTCAATGTATTTCCAATCCTGCTTTTGATCCTTTCGAGTATAATATTTGCCATTATTTTCGAAAAGACAGATAACAGCGTAATATTGCAATGCTTCAGGTTACCTTTTTTTGCCAGCTTTACAATAACTCCTTCTTTCCACTCACTCGGGTACTTTTCTTCTTCCCATATAGCCTGAATCAATGGAAGAAGTATATCTGCCGTTGCGGGGATGTCTGCTTTTAGAAGTTCGGCGGGTATTTGTCCAATTCCTGAAGCTTTGTTATCTTTCAAGAGTGAAATGGAACTTTCGATTTCAGGTTTCGTGGGTGGTGCTGTACTAATACCCCTGTGTGATCGACGCAACTCAGGTTCTTCAGAGATTTCTGATGCATATTGTTGTATAAAATGTTCGTTTAGCAAACGGCAAAAGTAGTCTTTTCACCTCCGTGTAAAACAATTTACACGCAACTGAAATTTTATCTCAAAGCAAAATATAAAGTTGGAGATTATGTACGTATAAGTAAATACAAAGGAAACTTTGCTAAAGGTTATCAACCAAACTGGTCAACAGAAATATTTAAAATTAAAGAAGTAAAACGCACAAATCCGATTACTTACAACTTACTTGATTATACAAAAACACCGATTTTAGGTTCTTTTTTACGAGCCCGAATTTACTCATGTCAAAGATCCTGACACTTTTCTTGTTGAAAAAATATTGAAAAGAAAAGGAAATCAGGTTTTTGTTAAATGGTTAGGTTTTGATAAAGATCACAATTCTTGTGTAAATGAAAACGACATTATATAAAACTTAATTTACGTTTTTTATTGTTACAATTCTGTACTACATTTTTACATTTACTTATTACAATTATCTATGCTACTATACTATCACAACAAGATCACTGCACTTACTTGTTCTACATTATCTAGTTTATCCAGATTTATATAACACCTGTTTTAGTTCATTGCACTTACTTGTTATACATTATATTATATTATCTAGTTGACCTTACAGTTGACATTATTTCTAAACACACCGTAAAAGCTTTTTATTAAAAACTACATTCTTGCATATTATTAACATAGACTGTGTAATTATAGTACAACACCACCTATTTTAGATCAATATAAAACAAATCATTCCACTTAATTATTGTATACATTATCTAGTTGATCTGATCTATATTATTTACAAAAAGCTTTTACGGAATAGAATTATACAAGCGCCAGTCAATGCACCTAATTTGCATAAGTATTACTATCTCTTTCTGGTTCAGAATTCCCATGCCAAAGTGCTTCTATTACTACTAATATGATTGTTATCAATTAAGCCATTTAACGTATACTTTATTTCCGTGTTTTTTAATAATATTCTCAACAAGGTAGGTATCTGGGTATTTTACAGGTGTAAGCTCAGCTTGATAAAAGCCTCCAGAAATTAGAGTGGATAGTTGATATTTAACAGAATAAGTATTGCTGATCTTTTCAATTTTGAATATTTCAGATGACCAATTCTCAGGTTATCAGCCAACGTTTTTAGAAATGACCTTTATATTTACATATAATCACAAAATTTCCAACCTTATATTTATTTTTTTGAATAATTTTAGGTTCTGTATACACATTCCTTAGTATATTTTTTTCGTTTTTATTTATGATTTTTTCAGGAGAAAGTTTTGTTGTACTATGTTTTGTAGAACTATATTCTTTTAATAGTGTTTGTAAAATAGGTAACCAATTATAATTCCAGTTTAAACTAAATTTTTCCACATCGAATTTTTTAATGTGCGTTTGAAGCGTTCAACAATTGATGCTTTTAATTCACTAAATGTATGATGATGGTTGATTGATTTTTCTTTTTTATAATTTTGAAATTGTGAATTAAAAAATTCCTTACCCTGATCAGAGTGAATGTTTTTTGGTATAACTTTAGCTCTACTAACAATCGATTTTAAGGCATTTAAAAACATTTTCAGCATTTTTTGTTTTCACAGGTTCAGCATAGGCATATTTGGAAGAAGTGTCAATGACCGTCAACATATATTTATAATCTTCATTAAACTTTGCATATGGTATCAATTCTACTAAATCAATTTGCCACGTGTCATTTAAACCCTTTTGTTTGAAATTTCTTCTAAGAAATTTAGGTTTTGCCTGTCTATGAATTTCAGTTACTATTTGAGCTCTTGATATTTGGTTTTAAAAAATGTTAAAGATAATGTAATAATAATTATTAAACATAAAATGATAGACCAAATCATGGTTTAAACTAATCGTCTGTTTAACTCTAATTTGCTTTTATACTTTTTCTACATGAGTAAATATATCGGCTTTTATTTTCAAATTTATTTCATTTCCATTTTGACTATTAGTAGCAACTCAATAAAATGCAGCCTGATTCTACAACATATCCTTTATGAAACTGATTGTGTAAAATACGTCCACCATGGACGATGAAAATTTAACAGAAACGGAGAAATTTTTTCCTCCCTTTCAGATAGTTAAATCGGAAGATGGAGAAGAAGAAATTGCTGAAGAAAAGGGACGAGTTCCATTTAATAAAATTTGTGGTATAAATAATCAACAGGGAGATCCTGACTACTTTAAAGATATTTTTAGAAACAACTTTTAGTCTGTTTAAATAACTATATAAATAAAAAAAAAATAGTTTTTATTCAATGCGATTTATTTTACTTTTATGGAGATTCTTACAAATTTTTTGTTTTAAAATTACAAGGATTTCAAAAAATAGTCTTGAATAATTACATTGTACATTAAAACGCTGCATTGGTATATTCATTTCTTTCTGTAACCTTAATAGTTTTTGTTCATCACATAATTTCAGATATTCTGCAACATATTCTTTTAATTTAACTTAGCAGATTTATACTGTGTCATCATTGCTTGAATGAAATCGTTTAAATTGAAAAGCAGTTCTGCTTCTTCTCTGTTATTACTTATTCTTTGTCCATTCACAGAACTTAACCCATGATGTAAGCTCTATTTTATGTCTTTTATCATCTGCATATCGAGTTTTGCGTTAAATTGATAATAAAATTTATTCCATTCGTGATATTTTATGCATGAAGCTTAAAACGTCTTACAGTCAAATCCAACAGAAATTTTTAATGTGTGACTTTTATTGAAGAAATATGTATAGCTTAGCAATAAACTATAACTATAACGACTTGTATTTTCCAAAAAGCTTTTGAAATGTATTTATAATTAATTTGTTGTTTTGTACATGATTACCTATATTAAATTTTTTTAACAAGGTATTCAAACTATAAACGCAACATCTATACCATGAATAAACACAATGACATCTGAATAGTTGCTTTGTAATTGTTTTTCATTAAAAACTACACAATGATTTTTTAAGTAACCGTTTGTTTGTTACATCTCAACACGTTATTTATCTCCAGGGTGTTCATTAATAAAATTGACTTAAGTCATATACCTTGGTTGCTTCTTTTGTGTAGTTCGATAAAAACTCTTTTTTAATTTTTTTATTTGTTATAATAACATCAAATTTTTCTAGTCAAATTTGACAGAGATCTTTATTTATTTTATCGTTATACACAGTTCCAAAAGAATAATTTTCGGCGACATTTTGTAAATTATTTAAATTCATTTTTATGTGTGGTACTTATAGACTTGTAAATATATTTCGGTTTTTATCAAATTGTAAGCTTGCATCAAATTCTCCATAATCAAAAGCGGTTACCTTAGATGGAAGTGGTTTTGATAACATTGTCTCAATTCTAACTGTACTCGATTTAATAAACCTTGACACACTTCATTTCCTGGTGCATCTGGAGTTAAATCAAAAGCTAACATGAAAAATCCATTACTAAACATAGACTTTGTTATCTAAAAACCTTTAACATTGTGGTAAATTCCACTACCTAAAAATAGTGCATTGTATGTACACAAGAGTGTAGCAACTATTTTCATCCGAAAAACTGGTTTCAATTGCTCAATTAGGTATTTGAACTCCTCAAGACAAATTGTGAAACATCAAAATGTTTAAAATTGTATGGGTTTTTTGATCTTTTTCCAGAATAACCTATATTTTCTGTCGTCATACAAAATATTATTGAATTTGGTAACTGACCAATGAAAACATTATCAAGTAATATCGATGAACTATTCTGTGGAATGGTAAAACTTTTTTTTTAATTGTATTTGGCATTAGTTTTTTCTAATACCGCATTGTGTGCTAATGGTAAACTTGGATTAATAGTTACATGTCTCATAAATAAAGTAGCTTCTAAAATTTTCAGTTGAAATTCGTCAGATTTCTGGTTTTTCAAGTGTTAAAAGAATTCGAATATCAACATTGTTTATGAGAAGTGTAGGTTGATTAAACATGTCTAAATGTAGTTTTCCCATAAGTTCTACTACATTGCTATTTTGGTATAATTTTTGACGTTCTTTTGAACCATTATTATCATGTTTTCCTATATTTGGTTTACCGATATCCCATCCCGTACACTCCAAATGTGTAGTAGCGGCATCTGTACTATAATTTAATAATGATTCAATATAAGCTCTTTAATAATAATTTCCATCAGATGGAGATATATTCTCTCCATTTAGCTGTACGTTAAATTGTTTTGTTAATGTTAAAGTTTATTGACTACACTTGGTTGTTGAATGAATTTTCCTTCAGTGTTTTTATCATTATTCCATTAAATTCCATCTTTTTTTAAAATTTGTACTTTTCATTTTAGGTAAGCAAAAGAAAGATCCCTATATGTATCCCCATAACCTAATGAAACAAATTCTATGACTGATGGATTATCCAAAGAAGCAATAGGGTTGTAGGAAACTTCTTCAGATCGTAATATACTCGTCTAAATAGGTTGTGTTCTAAAAATATGCAACTCAGATTTCATACATTCAATCATAATTAACCAAAAATAAAACGTTTGCTTCTTTTTGTTACTCATTTTGCGTCGCTTTGACGTAAAACAATTTAAATTAATAATTAGTGGGTTTTTTATAGGTTTTCTTGTTTTAATTTTCCCTTGTCCATATATTTCATTAAGTTTTTGAACTGCACTCGTCTTAAATTTTTAATTATCTCTTTACTTCGATCTTGTACAACTTCTTTTAAATTTGCACCTGTTGTAATATCAAACAATGCATTAATACCAGAGTTAATAACCTCCTTTTTTAGTACATTAGCTCTAGACATAAATATTAATTTTAAAATTCTGAAAAGTCCTCTACGAGAAATAATGCGATCTTCGAACTTTTCCTTCAAAAGATCCGTTGTTTCCCTTGCTGTGTGGCAAGTGGCACCGTCCTATGAAACCACATATTCTCTACGTATATGGTCCGATGATTCCTCCTGACCACAAACCACACCAAACCGTAACTTTTTGTGGTTGTAATGGTTGCTCTAAGATAACCCTTGGATTCTCTTCACCCCAAATGCGGCAATTCTGTTTATTGACGTAGACATTGAGCTGAAAATGAGCTTCGTCGGTGAAGATTATTTGGTTAAAAAAAATTCTCATTCTTTTCTTGTTTTTCGATTGCCCAAGAAACGAATTGCCGACGCAATGAATGGTCAGTTGGTTTTAATTCTTGCGTCAGCTGGATCTTATAAGCCTTTAGATGGAGATCACGATGCAAAATTTTGAATAATGTGGATGGTTTGATGTTTAATTGCTGCGAACGATGACGAATAGAAGTTTTTGGATCTTCTTCAACACTTCTGCTCACAGCTGCTACATTCTCGGTTGAACGGCCACCACGTTGATAAATGTTGACTCTGTTATAAAGAAACCTCGTATAAAAATTCCAGGTAGAAAAAAAATGGCGGCAAAATCAAAATGATACCTCAATTTTGAACACTCTTTATAATGTTTTTAAATTTATACTTTTTTGGAATGCAATACAACTTTTGTAGGAATACTGCTGGTGCAAAAATTTATTTTTAAACCATATTTATCACATAATAATACCGAAATACTATCAAATTTTGATTTGGCAAATGAGTGATCTCAATTCCTTTTTATACTTTCGTAATTGAGTTGTTGCTTTTTTACTCAGATTACAGTTACCTTTTAAAATATTTAAAGTAATTTCACAAAAAATTTTTATTACTTCGGCATTACGATTTTTTATTATTACTTTTTAAAATTTTGGTTTAGAACTTTTTAATAGATGTAATATGTGTAGATTGGTTTTCAAACGTTTCGTATTCTCCCCTAAATTCTTCTAATTGATCTCTTGTACAAAAGCAGAAATTTTTTCCAAATAAGTATATCACTTCTTATTTGAAATATATCATTAATGTCTTGAGTAAGATCTATTAATATATACCCTTATGGGTCTGACGACACTTCATTATATACTTTTTCAAATGCTTTGATTTGATTTGGATAAATCTGACGAGCTAAAGATAATATCTGTGATTTATCTTTTGGATTTTTAAAAATCACTAAATATTTACAGTTAAGTGAAATATCTTCTAAAAATTTATTTTGATAAATTATATTTTGAGTTACAAATATTACAGACAAATTCCTATGATGTGAACCTCTAGTAAATGAATCACACACATACTTATCATGAGAATTTAACATCATATCATCGATTACAACCAACAAAGGTTCCTGATTATCATTAAAATCTGGTATAGTTGTACTATATTCAACACCTTTCATATCATTTTTGTAGCATTTTTGCCTGGATTACACCAAACAATTCTAATAATTTCTGGTTGTATATTTTTTTTTTATATTTAATTAAATAATGAATAAAAGTAGTTTTACCACAACAGAATGGCCCTGCAACCATCATAGTAAATGGGTGAAACAACATAGTAGTATTAGTGAAAACTAATATTACTAACCTATATTTATATAAAAACTATTTTTAAAAATGAATATAAATAGAAATTTGAATTATGAAAATATTATTCCACCGATAACCTTCATTATGGTTAAACAAGTTATAGTAGTTGATCTTCAATTTTTATTAGGAATTGATAAACAAAATTTCTTTCAAAAAAAAAAGAACTTGCCATACTTGAAAAAGGAAGTTTGATTCCAACTGTATATCACTTTTAACCATCAAAAGTACATTGACAGTGTCAGAATAGAAGATCTAAGCAGAGTTTTGCCGCCATTAGAAAAGATTGATAATTTTAAAACATCATGTTTTATACATTTATCAAACCCCAATGTTAGATGTGAAGTTAAAAATTGTTTTAATGTGTATATTTATCTCTTAAGGGCAAAAATTCTAAATTAAATATACATACAATATGAAATTAAATAATAAAACTAAAAAAATTCACTTTAACACAAATATAGAGATTCAAGTCATGCATGTATGGGACTATGCTTACGGAGCTACTAGCAAAGGTCATTGGCAACAATACGTATGTGATAGAAGTAGATTTCAAAGACGCATTGAAAATGTTGGTATCATTATTTCTAGAATTTTAACTTCTGATCATGGCAAAATTGTTAAAGCTTTCCAGTTAAATAAAATTATTTAAACACATTGGCTCATCTGTTTTATTTTTTATTTTTATACACCACACCTATGGAATAAGAAAAGGGGTATATTAACTTCGGTATGGTGTTTTCAACCTAAAAGAAGAGAGCTAGATATGGAAAAGTATACATATTTGTGATCAGCGTAACCTCCTGATTTTATATAGTCATGTCCGTCCGTAGGCACGATAACTCGAAAAATAATGGAGCTATCTTGATGAAATTTCAACTGTAGGTTACTGGGACTTAAAGTACGGCGGGGATTACATATGGGCGAAGTCGGCCTATGGGTTTGGATTCTGGACCTTTAAATTGTTCTAAGGGCCAACGAACATATAAAAAAAATAAGGATAACTCAACAACTAATGGCGTTACAATTATGAATTTTGTGATGTAGGTTACCAGTAATGGGACTATGGCTGGGACTGCGTATAAACGAGTTCGGACCATGGGTTCGGCTCCTAGAGGTTTTTGATCGAATTTAGGACAAACAAGCATAAATCCGAAACCAATAAAGATAAAACCTTCAAATTTGGTATCAGTGTACCTCTTTCTAAGGCGTTAGATTCCCGGAAATTTAGGACCAATTGAAGTAGTGGGTCGGGGACCAGCCACACAGTTCCGAAGACCTTAAACCATATTTTCGAAATTAATAAAGTTCAAACAAATGTAGAAGCTTCAAATATGGCATATGGGTGTTCTTTACTATTTCCTGCGTGTTTCCCTAATTTTGGATCATTCTGAGTTCAGGACCCCTCTTAGACCTCTCAAGGCTTAAAAGCTTATCATCGAAATTAATAAAAATAATAACTTAAATTAAAATAGAACGCTCCACTTGTGTTCAAGGGTTAACTAGTATTGAAAGTATGATGGGGACTGCATATTGGCAAAATAGTACCATGGTTTCGGGTTCTGGAACCTTTGAAAAGTTCAAAGGCTAATAAACATATATTTTGATGAAATTTAAACTCTAGGTTACTAGTAATGAAGGTACCATGGGAATTGGTTCTGGTCGAGTTTGGTCAATGAGTTCGGATTCTAGAAGCTTTTGATCAATTTGAGGCGGAACGAGTATAATTTCGAAGCCAAAGAATATATTTCCTATTTCCTATGTGTCCCCGAAATTTAGACTTAATTTTAGTGGTTCAGCTATGTTCAAAGGTACTTGCTGCATTTATGTAAAATTTATTTTTATATTTAAATGAATTACATATATGAAAAGGTCTAAGTTTGTAATTGTATTTTGGAAATACATTTATTGCATATTTTGCGTTAAAAGCTTTTCTATTAGGTATATAAACTAACCATTTAAAATAATTGCTATTTTGAAAAATTTTAATTATTGTGAATATTGAAAATTTTTATTATTGTATACTTTTGTGAATTGAAATAAATATATTTTCATTTATTTAAAATTTTTTTGGATTATTATAATTTTTAAAAAGATAAACTTGGAAGCATTTATTTTTAAATAGATAAAGTACTTAAAAAATGTTTTTAGTATTAAAAAGTTAATTTGGTTAGCCAGGTCTTACGATCAAACTAATAACAGATTTTATGGTTTTAAAATGGCTTATGGATATCTCATTAAATTTGAACCAAATAGGTGTAGGGTATTTCTAAGTCGGTTGCACCGACTGACTGATTCTTTACTTGTTTTATAATATGTTCGATATGATTATGCCAATTTAATTTACTATCAATGATTAGATAATTGACTTAACTATTTCTATTATATTGTTTTTAAGAAGAAGTTTGTTATGGAGCATTTTTTGTTTTCAAATATTAGAATTTTCGTTTTTTTAACATTCAATGACAGATGATGATTTACAAGCCATTCTTCAATTGTTTGCAGATCTGTATCGATAGCTATTTTTAGGTTCGATTCAGTTGACTCCGCATATTTAATTACAGAATCGTGAGCATATAACTGTATGCTTCCACATAGTTTACGATTAGCTATGTCATTAATATAGAATTTAAATAGGTCTGGACCTAGAATTGACCCTTGTGGAACACCGTTTATAATAACTTTTTCGTCACTTAAAACTACACTTATTTTCACTTGTTGTATTCTATCTAATAAAAAAGATTGAAAAAATTTTACTTGATTTGTAGGGAATTTTAGTTTTTTTAATTTAAGTAACAAAATATCATGGTCAACACAGTCAAAAGCTTTCTGAAGATCAAGGAAAACACACGCAACATATTTCTATTCATCAATTTTTTTAGTTATAAAGTCATTAAGGCAAAGACAAGCAGCAGTAGTATTTGACCTTTTTTCAAATCCAAATTGATCATCATTTAAAATACTATTTTGTGACATAAACGAATGAAGGCGGTTTTTAATTACATGTTCGAAAATTTTTGAAAAAACATTTAAAATTGAAATTGGTCTATAATTTGTTTTACAAGATGATCTACCATTTTTTAAAATCGGTGTTACTATTGCTTTTTTAAGTGAGTTAGGAAAGGTATTTGATTCAAAGGAATTATTTATAAATTTAACCAATACCGTTCTTATACGTACCGTGTTATCCGTTCTGAAAACTTTTTTATAAATTTTGTAGACATTTTGTCATATCCTGTTGCTGCTGCCCCTTTTAAGTGACTTATAATATTGTCAACTTCACTGATGTTAGTTGGATATAGTTGAAAGTTGGAAAAATTATTTTGTGAAATTTGGTTTATACAAAATTCTTTAATAGGATTATTGTTTAAATTTAATTCTTTTGTTATATTAACAAAATATTCATTCATAACTTGAGCTATCTCTGATTTTGAGGAATTGTGTTATCATTCTGTTGCAGAATGTTGATGTGATCTTCAGAAGCATTCGTATCTTTGTTAAATAATACTCTCTTATATATGTTCAAAAGTTTTTTGCAATTGCAACGGTCGATGGAGATTTCATTAGAATAGTAATTAATTTTAGCTTCTTTAATTAATTTTTTAACTTTACTTTTGTACTCATCATATAATTTCTTAACTTACAGATGTAGGATATTTTTTCGTAAATTAAAAGAATGAATCCCGTATTTTAATTGTTTTTAAAATATTTTCATTCATCCATTCTTTTTTTTTTCAATACTTTTATTTGTATTTTAGTAGTTTTGGATTGAATAATATAGCTTAAATCTTCAATTAATCGATCAATTGAGTCGTATGAGTTTATATTAAGCCAAATTTCATTGTTTAATATATTGTCATAGTTTAATATAGTTTTATATTGTATCATACTATCATTTAATGGTTTACTATCTAAAGTGAGTAGTAACATTTAGTGGTCAGACAGAGCAGTGTCAAGAGTGAAGAAATAATATTTTTTTTTTGTTAGATCTGTAATAAAATGATCAATTATTGATTTTTTATTTACTCCAATTCTTGTGGCATATCCATCTGATATATTATTATAAATAATATAACCTTTTGCGTGTTGGAACTTTCCAACCAATCTAAGTTAAAATCTCCCATCATAATACTATTTTTATATTTAATAGTAAAGAAATATAATTTATTTAAGAATTCAGTTATTCGTGTGTTAGATGCACATTATACTAAATTCTTGTTTTAATAATTTTACCATCAAGAAGTGGGAATTTTCACATTCTTCTTCAAAGATCAAGGAACTGGAAAGTTTTATGGATACATAAATTGCGCATCCACCATAAGGTTCCTTTCTGTTTGAAAAATAGGCATTGAAATTTAGTGAAAAATGAAAAATTAATTTTCAGACTGTATTAACCAAATCTCCGTTAAAACAATTTTGTGGATGTCAAATTTATAACTATTAATAAGACATTCCAAATCACACAATTTCTTATACTTCTTATATTTAGGTTCAAAATATAACTTTTATATTTATATTTAGGTTCAAAAGATAACTTTATAAATCTGCGAATGGTAAACTACTTTAGTTTACCATTCGCAGATTTATAAAGTTATCTGGTGGTTGTGTATAAAAGTCAACTTCAAACTATTTGTTATATTTCTTTCAGTTGGACTCATTTATGTGTATATTATTAAAAAAATAATATTGACAAAAAAAAAATAAAAATAAATAAAAATGGTGAAATGCGGAACGAAATAAGAATTTAAAAATATATTGGGCACCCGGTATGGGCACCCTAAATCTATTAAATTGTTATTATTATAATAACATATTTTTTGTGTTTTTTTTCTCTTTTTTTTCTTGTTCATTTCTGCATAGAGAAAGAAAACAAATAGAATATTTTTCTGCATTTTTCTAAAGATAGAGAAGAAAAATAAAATATTTTGCTGATTAGTGATCCTACAAACGTGGTTTAAGAACGAACCGAAAAAATTTAAACGATCAAAATTTAAAATAACAAAAAGAAAAAAAATGTGCTTTTTAAGTTTTAGTTTTTTAAGATAAAATAAAATGTAAAAATATGCAAATGTAAAAATATAATAAAATTTAAATAAATTGTAATTATGTTTAAAAAAATATCAAAAAAATAAAAATTTCAAAAATAAAAAAAAAGTGTTTTTTAACTTTTAGTTTTTTAAGATAAAATGTAAAAATATGCGATTAATGTAAAAGTAAAATCAATTGTAATTATTTTAAAAAAATACGAAAAAAAATAAAAATATCAAAAAGAAAAAAAATGTGTTTTTTAATTATTAAAATGCTTAAATTAGTGTGATTCAAATTACAAGAACAAGAGAGAATATGGGTGAAAAAAAATATTAATAAATTTTTTATTAACTAAAATATGAATTTATAAAATTTTATTAATATCACTAAGATTTATAATATCATATATTTTACTATTTTCATTTTCACGCATCTTAATTGTGTTGTCCTTGTACCACAGATATTGATAGTTATAATTTTTTTGGCTTCGAAATACAATTTTTTCTGCAACCTGGATAAATGATTTTGAAAAAATATTTCATTATTACCTACATCTTGCTTGGTTCCATCAGTAAATTGAGAAGAAAATAAGCGAATCTTCTTTTTTGCGTTGAAAATCAGATTTCTTTTCGCTTCATCGTGAAAGCGAATGATAAATCTACATAAGCTTTCCCTCGTTTCTGATGGTTTATCATTAATAGATGAACATTGGCAATTTCACTATCATCAAACTCAATATCGATCATTTTAAAAACTTTTAAAATTAAATCTTTGGTGTTGTTGTCTGTTTGCGGCAAACCAGATATAATTATATTCTTTTGATTTGTGATTATCACCGGTTCGTCCAGCCTAGATTCCAACAGATTAAATTTTTTTTCCAGATCAAGAATGTGTTGTATTTTTGTTTGGTGTAACTTGGCAATATCACCTTTGTTTTGGTCGACTTAACTTAAGCATATTGACTTAGCTCAAGTATAATTGGCACATTGGGTTCTTGTGGGCCAGATAGAGATGGTGTTGAGGGCATATTTAGAATTGATTTTCGTTTTAGGCGTTCCTTTTTACACTGTCTACAAAACGTTCGCTTTCTTCTAGGTACTCTTTGTGCTCCTCATTACTAACATCGACGCAGGCTGTATGGTACCACGACTTGGCCTTTAAAGTTGATTTTACATTGGTTACAAATTTTTTTCTTGGTTACAGACATTTTTATTTTTTTTTTTTTTATTTCTATTTCTTATGTTTAAATTATTTTTGTTCTTATTTTGTTATTTGTTAATTACCTTTCTTATTAGCTTTAATCAATTATTATTATTTATGACTTATACTTTTTAATTTAGATTGTGTGTTCTTTAATCGAATAATGTTTTTTATTTTAATTTGTAACAGTTTACAATTAAATTAGAAATTAAGTAATTAATTTTTAAAAACAAAAAAATTTTTTTTTTGTAATTATATTTTATTTTATTTATTTTATAAAAATTTAAAATTAAATAATTAAATAAAAAATAAATTGAAAGCTCTTTATTATTTAATTAAATTTTTTAGATTTTTTTTTTTTATAAAAAAAATAATTTCTTCCCGCTAATAAGAAATACACGTTTTTTCGCTACAAATAACCGCCAAATATATGGTCTCTATGGGTTCACTATATGGCTCGTACTCAGGTATTTCCAAGTTGAACACTCTTTGGTGTCTTTGGGGTGTTAGGTTGAATTGTTGAAGTTTGAATTAGGGCGATTTATGTAATTTACCTGTTTGGTTTGAATTGAACGAGCTAGATCCATCGGAATTAGTGGTTTTGGCTTAGTGGGCCTGCTTGGTGGATTTTCATTAGTTTTTTGCTGTACGTTTTTATTGTAATTATATTGATTTTTGTATGATGGTTGGTAACTTATCGGCCTGTTTGGTTGATAAAAACTTTTTTGCTGTGTTTGGTTGAATGCTGGATTTCTTCTTGAAAGCTTGTTTATTGGAGGGGCAATCCTGTTACTTGAAGTTTTGTTATGTGTTGAGATGTTTCTGACATTCGTATTTTGGATTTCAAGGCAGGAAGAATATGTTAAACATTGGGGTTTCCATATCATAAGCATCGTGGAAAGTCCACCATTAAATGATCTTTTAAATACATCGAGGACGTTGTTACGATGCGTTTCGCTTAGTGCCTCTTGATCTTGTTGATTATTAACGATAACAGATAAATACGGTGGCATAAAACTCACCAATTGTATGTGTTTTCTGCATTAGTCCAGATAGCTGAACTTTGGTACAGTTCTTATGTCTCTTTTATCTGCATAGTGGAGAGATAAGCATCTTTTTATATATCCCTTGCTATTATCGAAAATGTTATGTGATATAAGAGCGCCATTTGCACTCCCACGGATCTTTTGGCAGATATTTTCCAAGGATTGCTCTATATATGGGCTTATCCTTTACTATCTTATAGTCGGTTAGTATGCTTTGAACATTATGGATCCATGATATGTAATAGGAAGAATATGCACCGAATATTTGCAGTTCCTTTACCGCGTCAGGTAGTTTACTGATGTCCTTTAGGTCTTGTTGAGTTCTAGAACCTTCCAAATTTAATCGAACCATTTTTTGTGTTGTATTTGTTAAATTGTTAAATTGAACCTGCCATACAACTTCTTTTTTTTATATGAGTATTACTCTTTACTTATTCAAGCTGGGTGTCTGAAATTTTGCCAAAAATAGTTTAGTGTAATGGCCAAAGTTACTGCAAAATTTGGTTGGTCTACTGCAGAGGGTTCGAGTAGCTGCCATACAACTCCTTCTTTTAAATGAGCATTACACTACACCTAATAAAGCTGTATGTTTGAAATTTTGCCAAAAGTAATTAACCGTATATATAATGTTAATATTACGGTGATAAGGGTATCCCAGAGTTGACACAGTCTACCCTACTACACTCTTCCCCGTTTTAATTAATATTCATCTAGAACCTATCTTGGAAAATGAAAGTGAAACAGTGCTAGATTATGAAAAAGTAAAATTAGACAAATTTTGGGCGAATCTAGATTCTCAAGACGAGAAAGATAACTTCATTACAGATCTGAATCATATTGTCGTCAATAACACTAAAATCGTCCCTGTTAAAAAGGTACAAGAAAGTACAAGTACGTAGGTACAAAAAAAATTGATGACAAAAGAAATTCTAGACAAAATAAAATTAAGAGATTCTTACTATAAGTATTCTCGCAAATATAAAGAAAACATTCGGATCCTTGACCTAATATATATCTGGCTGTAAATATTAAAAATATTTTCTTCAAAATAAATTTTAAATATTATCTAATAACAATAAAGCTGACCTAACAGGTCATAATTTGAATTACTAAATATCTGTTCGTTACATTGGCAAGTGCATTCCTTGTTTGGTATAAATATAGAATGAAAATAAATAAAAAAGATCGGATTAGAAATTTTTGTACTGTATATTAACTGATTTAGATTTTTGTATGAATAATTCGATTGCATGATATTAGCTGATATTAGCGTATTTTGGTGATAATATTTTATTTTTTTTTGTTTTTGTCCTTTCACTCCGGAAGGGAGCATGGGCCTTCCATTTGACATCGCCACACCCGGTTTCCTGCTGCTGTTTTTGCATTCTCCCAAGTGAGGTTGCAGTGATTCAGCTCGCTTAATATGGTCCGCCTCCAGGTGCTATTTGGACGCCCGAGTTATGCCACAGCTGGTAACCCTACCCCTAAATAGTATAACTGACCTTCAACAGAATTCACTTTATAAATATAAAATTTAAAACAATAAGAACAACTCAATATTCTTAATTTTGTTCTTTCTATTTTTCTTGTTTTTATTTTTCATTTTTTTATTCTTATACAAAAATGCAATTAAATACATTTTTGTATAATCAGCATAATGAGTTCAATTGCATTTGAACTTTTTTTTTCATTTAAATAAAATATGATAGTAATTTGATATAAGACATATGTCGAAATTATGCCACACAAAATTCAGTACGATGATTTGATAACAAGTATACATATTGTAATAAGTGATTTTCGTTTTGTAACTCGATACTGAATTTTGTTTCGAAAGATAATTTCTAATAAAAAATTATAAATAATGTCAAAATAAGTAAATTTCATTTTAGAATAAGAATTAAATAAATATGTAATATGAAACTAACGTTGTACACAAAATGTACAAAAATTCTCATAACACAAATTCAACACGAACCCGATACACAAATAATAATAATAGACAAGATCTACCTATGGAAGTAGAATATAACCAAGAAGAGGTAAATTTTCTCTCACCGCCTCAGAAATTTACCTACCAATAGTACTACTCGTTATTAATAATACAAAAATTAGATGTTTAGTAGATACTGGGTCTTCTACTTCACTTCTTAACGAAACATTATTACCCCAATATAAAAGAAATATTTTAGTTAAACCTATAAATTTTAATACCATTAATAATAAAATATTAATAAGAGAAGAAATAAAAACTGATTTGCCTTCAGAATTCAATGAAGATGCATTTATGATTTGGAAATTAACAGATTTCCGTAATAAGAGTTTTGATGCCATTATAGGTCATTTTTACTTAAGCCATTAGAGGCCATTATAGAGATGGAAAACGAAGTGTTAAGAATAAATAATAGCGAAATAAAATTTATTAAGAGTTGTCTATATAAATTAGAAGAAATTTATCAGTTAGAAAAAACGAATTTAACGATTCAAAATTTAAAATGCTTTTTCAATCTTTAAATAAAGAAGAAAGTAATACTTTAAATCATTTGATAAAATCATATAAAGATTTCTTCTATAAAGAAGGTGATCAATTAACTTCCATTTCAAACATCCAACATCAAATAATAACTAAAACCGATAAACCTATATTTTCAAAAATATACAGATATCCACGTATCCATGAACAAGATATATCCGTACAAATATCAGACATGCTTAAGCAAAATATAATAAAGGAAAGTAGTTCTTCTTATAATAACCCTTTATGGAGAGTGCCTAAAAAGGAAGATAACTCTGGCAAGAAAAAATGGCGCCTTGTCGTAGATTATAGGAAGTTAAATGAACAAACGATTAACGATAAATTTCCTATACCTAATATTGAAAATATATTAGATAAATTAGGAAATTCGCAATATTTTACTACACTAAATTTGGCTAAAGGTTTCCACCAAATCTCCACCAAATCTCAGTGAAAAAGGAAGACCGTCCAAAGACAGCATTTTCAACACCTTATGGACATTATGAATATACAAGGAAGCCGTTTGGATTAAAGAATGCTCCGGCAACTTTTCAACTCCATATGTGTATGTTATTTAGATGACATCCTTATCTTTTCTACTTCATAAGAAGAAAATACAAATAGTATAAAAAAAATATTTAATACTCTTAGAGAACATAACTTAAAAATTCAAATAGAAAAGCGTAAATTTTTTGCCAACAGACTGAATACCTAGGGCATATATTAACTCCAGAAGGAGTAAAACCAAATCCCAAAAAGTGGAAAAAAAATATTTTGAAATTAAAACTTCCAACCAAATAAAATTATTTCTAGGTATAACGGGATATTATCGTAAATTTATCAAAGACTATGCCAAATTGGTAAAACCATTGACAAACAATCTTAAAGAGAATACTAAAGTAAATATAAAAGATTCAAATTATATTGCCTTTGAAAAGAGTTATAAAAGAAGATCCTATACTGAAATATCCTGACTTTAATAAAAACTTCTCTTTTGTTACCGATACTAGTGCTTTTGCTATTGGTGCAACCTTGCAACAAGATTCACACCCAATATGCTATGCTAGCAGAACGTTGAATGATCATGAGAAAAACTACTCTACGATCGAAAAAGAACTCCTTGCCATTGTTTGGGCAACCAGTTATTTTAGACCCTATTTATATGGTAATAAGTTTAAACTCTTGACAGACCATCAACCATTAAAATGGTTGTACTTAAACTCTCAAGAAAAGGATATAAATCCTAGATTTAATAGATGGTTGTTAAAACTAGGAGAATGTAATATGGACATAGATTACATAAAAGCCAAATTAAACAAAGTAGCAGATTTTTTAAGTCGAATAGACACAGACAAACATGAAATAAATGTGCTAGAAAATAGAGAAGAAAATCTTTACAATTCTGACAACCAATCTGAAACAGCCTCTACTAATTATTCGCTTGAAAATAACATAGATTCCTCAGACTTGCAAAGTGTATCCGAAGATACAAATCATAATGATGATATTCAAACTGAATTTAGTAGCAATATCTCAATGAAAAACAACATAAATACTTCTGACTTTCAAAGTGTATCTGGAAATTCATATCATGAGAACCGGCCATACCGGTATTAACGAAAATTATGAAGGTTTGAAAAAGGTCATATATTTTCTAAAATTAAAAAATATTGTCAATAAATATATTAATAATTGTGATATCTGTAATCGAGTTAAATATGATATATACTAATAAAGAGAAAATTCGAACTTATAGAAACGCCTAAAGATATTAAAGAGATCATTCATATGAACACATATACTAATACAAAACAAAACTTTTTAACATTTGTGGATCGTTTCTCTAAATATGCCACGGTTTTTCATCTGAATGATAGAAACAACCAAACGATAATAAAAAAACTAAGGGAACTTAAAGCACAGAGAGGGAATTCCAAAATATTAACAACTGATAACGAATTTAAGACCGTTAATATCAAAGATTATCTTAGAAACGAACAAATTGAACTCCATCTAGTTAAATCTAACAACCATACAGAAAATTCCGATATAAACGATTGCATAATACCATTGGTGAAAAAAATAGGGTTTTTGGTATTGTAAATAAGGAAGTAAGCATTATCGAAAAAATGTATAAAGCTATCGAATACCATTTTGTTACAAAAGAAAAGCCTATTAATATACAAGAGGAAAAATGTAATAAAAGTTAAATTTTTGATCTTTTGGAAAGAAGAAGAAGGAAAAAATTAGATACATTAGTAAACTTAACACAAAAAGAAGAAATTACACAGAACATAGAACCGAGGGATACATTCAAAACTATAAAAGCGTTAGGCATAAAGAACAACCTAAATTCATAAAATCCAAATTGGAGAACATTTTTTTTTTTTTTGTTATTCCTTTTCCACTCCTTTAAGGAGTATAGGGCATTCACCAAGTTTTTATTTTAAACTAGCCTTCAGTTTCTTTAATCATAATATTCACTAAGCCGTTGATTACTCGGCTGTAGCTATTGTATAATTGGAGGACATACACCCATCAAATATTAAAAGAAATTATAAATTTTCAGGTAAAATTGATATTCACAATATTCCTGATGTTGTCGACCATACTGACGACCACCCAGGCTCATCTTACCTTTGAGAAGGTCGAGGCCGACTTTGGATACATGGAGATCAAAATAGAAGATGTAATCTTAGTAAAAAATTATGATTTACATATAATTAATCCTAAGAAAATTGAAAAAATATTAGATGATCTAGAAAATAATATAAAAATGTCTGAAATAGGAAATAAATTAACTCTTTAAATGCATCAATTAAATTTCGTAAAAAATAAAATTAGAACATTAATCCCACATAGACATAAACGAGGATTACTTAATTTGGTTGGCACCTTACACAAATGGTTATACGGCACCATGGATGATAATGAACGGCAAGAAATAGAGGATCATTTAAAAGTAATAGACGAAAACAACCATAATATTATAGAAAATTCAAACTCTCAAATCAAAATTAATAGTAATTTTAACAACACTTTCATAAAACTAAAACAAATAATCGAAAATGACAGATCATTAATCAACGATACACTGAACGAAATAGAAACCCAACATAAAAAACTATACAAACAATTACTTTACACAGACTTTGTACTAAAGCTAAAAATTTTACAAGATAACATTGAACACATACAAGACAATATTGCTTCAGCTAGACTAGAAACAATACACAGCAACATACTTACAAAACGAAGAAATCTTAGAATACGATATAGATTTTAATAAATTGAAAATTTACTAGCTACTCTAACTGATAATAAAAATAATATTATATTTGTTATTAAAGTTCCTAATAAAACAATTGTTCTACCTAAAATACTAGTAATACCAGTAGGAGATAAGTTCAATAATGAATTAGTATTTAAACCACAAGAAATTGTAAAGTATAATAAGAAAATTAAAAGTTTGAAAACAATAAAGAATTAAAAAATTTACAAATATTAAAAAATTGGATATATAGTAGAAATTGTTTAAAAATATATAATAACATAACAGAAATAGTTGTTTTAAAAACAGGACTAGTACTTACAAAAAATCAAATCAATTCAATCTTTAATAATACTTGTGATGAATGTAATTTTCAACTAAATGGGAATTACATTTTTAACTTTACAACTGTTTAGTAGAAATAAATGGAAATGTATATAGTAATAATTTAAGAGAATTTAAACAAAGTTTTATAATACCAAGTTATTTGGATATGAACGAAGGGATTTAAATTTAACATTCAATGACATAATAATAGAACAAATAAAAAACATAGAAGAAATAAAATAAAAAAAGTATCATGAAAATAATTATTATATCTATTTAAGTTTAATGATCTTTGTAATTTCTATAATAATAATTATAACAATATTTGTAATAATATTGTTTAAAAAATTTAGATTATTTAAGTTTTCAACTCAGGAGAGTCTTAATCATAAGGAGGGAGGAGTTACGCCACAACTGGTAACCCTACCCCTAAATAGTATAACTGACCTTCAACAGAATTCACTTTATAAATATAAAATTTAAAACAATAAGAACAACTCAATATTCTTAATTTTGTTCTTTCTATTTTTCTTGTTTTTATTTTTCATTTTTTTATTCTTATACAAAAATGCAATTAAATACATTTTTGTATAATCAGCATAATGAGTTCAATTGCATTTGAACCTTTTTTTTTCATTTAAATAAAATATGATAGTAATTTGATAAAAGACATATGTCGAAATTATGCCACACAAAATTCAGTACGATGATTTGGTAACAAGTACACATATTGTAATAAGTGTTTTTTGGTTTTGTAACTCGATACTGAATTTTGTTTCGAAAGATAATTTCTAATAAAAAATTATAATTAATGTATTGTGACTTAAAGTCAGTAAATTTCATTTTAGAATAAGAAATAAATAAATATGTAATATGAAACTAATGTTGTACACAAATTTAAGTTTCAACAATATTATATTATAAGTACTTGTAATTCGAACTCAAATTTGTTGCGAAAGATTTCATATAATTAGTTTAAGATATTGATCATAAATACGATTGTAAAAAATTAAAGAAAGCTGAGTTTTAAGATTCCCTTCAAAGAAATAAAAAGTAAATAAAATTAATTTCTAAAAGTTAATTTGTGTTTTGTGTTTTATATTTAAATATATTGCAGAACAAACATAATTCCCGCGTCTTCTGCTTCCTTGGGGTTCCACTCCAAGGCCATATGGCTTATGTTGTTCTGTTTTTTCCTTAGCGTGTGGCCTACTCACCTCCATTTCTTCTTTCTTAATTGCCTCAGTATGGGTTCTTCTCCTGTAAATCTCCATAGGTCTTCGTTGCTTATTCTGCTAGGCCAGAATATTCTGCAGATTATGCATAGGCAACAGTTAGTGAAGACTTGTATCTTCTGGACGATGTTGTTGGATATGATCCATGTTTCGCTTCCATACATTAGTACGGTCTTTACGCAAGCATTGAAGATCCGTACTTTTGTTTTCTTGGAGATTTGGGTGCTCCTCCATTCTGGGTACAACCGTCCGAATGATGCCCTTGCTTTGCTAAGTCTGTTGTTCACATTTGCCTCCGCACCACCATCAGTGGTCATTATGCTACCGAAATAATTGAACTGGTTAACATATTCGACTGGTTGCGTTTTCAGCATGATGAGTTGGTTGTTGGTGCTGTTGATTTTCATCGCCTTAGTTTTGCTGATGTTAATTACAAGGCCTGCGTTAAGTGCTGTTCTGTCCAATTGTTCCAGTTTGGACTGCATATCGCTGACCTTGTGTGCTAGAAGTAATATGTCATCTGCATAGTCTAAATCTTCTAAGTGAAGCTCCATGTAATGCCTCGTTTTTGCTTACAGACTTCGGACATTATGCTATCAAGGGCTGCCTGCTTGTCGCGTAACTCTGGTTCGATTTTTTCTTGGATTCTGCCTTGTATTACAGTAGCTATGATTTTGTACACTGTATTGAGGAGAGTGATACCACGCCAGTTGTTGCAACCTTTGAGATCGCGTTTCTTCGGTAGTTTGACTATTTGTGCCCCTTTTTCCAAGATGGAGGTAGCTCTTCGTTTTCCCAAGCCTTTGTGATGTTAGGTATCAGAAGTTCAGCTGAGGTATTTTGGCAGACTTGTAGAATTTCTGCCGGAATACCATGAGACCCAGCTGCTTTGTTTCTTTTCAACTTGGTCATGGAGTGCTAATGCGCAGATTGTTTGTATTGTTTTCCGCTAGTGATATATCTTCTGTTTCGTTTATTTCACTGTTGCATATTTCTTGGAAATGTTCTCTTCATCTTTTCGTTTGTTCTCGGGCGTTAGTAATTTCTGTGCCATTTTTATCTTTAATGGGAATTGACGCTGTGCTCGTTTTTTTGGTTAGCTTGTTCATAATTTGATGGAGTTTTCTTGCATCATTTTGTCCAGCAGCTGTTTCTGCATATGAGGCTAGCTTCTCAAGGAATTTTCTTTTGTGTTTTCTGGAGGTTCGTTTTATTTTCTTTGCTGGCGTTTTGTGTTGCTCCTTGGTGACAACTTTGCTTTCTAGCTTTTTCTTTGCCTCTTGCCTCTGTGATATGAGTTCCCATGTGCTTTCTGATATCCATGGCTTTTGTTCTCTATTCTTTGTACCTAGTTTGTTTTTCGCAATCTCATAGACGGCTTTGCTAACTTGATTCCAGTCTTGATCATTGTTTAGGCATCTTTCCCGAATTGTGGTTATCATACTGCTTTTGGTGTGTGGATGTTGGAGGTTTCAGAGATCTAATTGCTTTTTCTGTCATGGCTCTTTTTGATGCACTTCAATTTCAATCTGATGTCGCTAATGATTAGTTCGTGGTCGCTATCTATGTCGGCTCCTCTTTTATTTCGCATATCCAGCATTGAACTTCTCCATCTACTGCTCATACATATGTGGTCTATTTGGTTATGTATTTTCCCATTCGGTGAGGTCCACGTATGCTTGTGAATTTCCTTACGTGAGAAGATGGTGCCGCAAATGGTCAGTTGAAGTTTTTGACAGGTCTCAATAAACCTTTCTCCGTTTTTGTTCTTTGTTCCGCATCCATGTTTTCCCATAATGTTCTCTAATCCAGTATTTAGATTTCCCACTTTCGCATTAAGCCGCCCATTAGAATCAAGATATCTCCTTTTCGGATAGTGTTGAGAATATGGGTGAGCTGTTCGTAGAACTCGTCTTTCGCTAAATTTTCGGCATCTTCTGTTGGTGCATAACATTGTACTAGAGAGATATTTCTAATTTTACATGAGAAACGGGCTGTAATAATCCTATCTGATACGGCCTTCCAGCTATGCAGGGAGTTACGCAGCTTTCTAGATATTATTATTCCCACCCCGTTTGCTCCACCTATTTCTTTCCCGCTATAAAACACAGTATTTCCATTAGCCATGGTGATTTCGCTATTCCCGTTCCATCTAATTTCACTTAAACCTACCTTTAATGTAAAAAAATTTTTCTTTTTAATTTGAATGGACAATAACTAGAGTAATTGACTTATTAAAAACCATTAAAAAGAGTCCAAACTGAACATATTCCCAAACATTCATTAATGAAAAATATCAAGAAATAAGAGAAACTTGGGATTTATACGAACAAAATTATAAAGGGGATTTTCAAATAAATATTAGATTAAAAGAAATCATCAGACTAATAACAATATATCTTAAACCTAAAATAGAAAAAATTAATTATTGAAGCAAATAATAAAAACATGGCAAATTTTGAATTAACAACAGCTATAAAAATAATACCTCTTTTGGAAGGAAAGAACAAAGACATTTAAAATTTTTTAGGTTTAATAGATTTCTATGCCGATACGTTAAAGGACACTAATGAAAAACAAAAATTAGTAAAATTCATATTAGCTACAAAACTTTCTAGCAAAGTTAAAAATAATATAATAACTATACAACTTGTATCAGACAATGATATGAGATCATTGGACAATGATATGAGATCAAATTATGTCATTCATTTTAGAACAAAAACCCAAATAACAAACGTAACTACTATAGAAATAACTATAGAAATAATTTTAATAACAATAGTAATTATAATAATACCAACAAAGGTTACAGCAATTATAACAACATACAAAGGAACAACCAAAACCAATTCAACAAAATAATGTAAGCTTAATTAGCAGTAACAAAAACTGCAGAAATATAGTAAGAGCAAAAATAAATACGAATAATGTAATGAATATATAACATTATTAATAGATACAGGAGCAGACATATCTATAATTAAAGATAACATCATAAAACAACAACTATTAGAAACTGAAACCTGCCAAATAAATTGCGTAACAAATAAAAATTTTATGACAAAGGGTGTAATAAATTTAGAATCAAAATTTGAAGAATATATAATTAAACATAAATTTCATGTTATTGATGAAAATATTAATATAACAGCTAACTGTATTTTAGGAAGGGATTTTCTATATGATAACAAATGTAGAATAGAATATGAAACATGCACTTTAAATACAACTAATCAAGAAGAAGATATAGTACTACCAATGAGTATAAATACTAAAACTCTATCCAACATCATTTTACAACCTAGAACAGAAGCAATCCTAAACACAGACATAAATATAAAAGAAGACATATATACAGTATTCATAGCAAATACAGTCATTCTAGCAGACGGTTTAAAACTCGTTAAAATATTGAATACAAGAGAAAAACCAGTAGAAATAAAAATAACTGAAATTAAAGTTCAGCCTTTAAAACATAATCAAATATTATCTTTTCAAAATAATAATATATCAAAAACAATATTTGAAAAATTATAGAAAGAAATAAATATAGATAACTTAGATACAAGAGCAAAAGCAACAATATTAGACATTTGTGAAAAATTTCAAAATATTTTTCATTTGGAAAACGAAATACTTACAATAAATAATTTCTATGAACAAAGTATTACTACAATATACAAGTCACCAGTGTATATCAAAAATTATAGAACACCAAAAGTACAGTTACAAGAAATCGAAAAATAAGTTTCGAAACTAATTATAATGTCCATACAACTCAACTCACCATTACTTTTAGTTCGCAAGAAAAGTAAAGAAGGAGAACAGAATTGGAGATTAGTTGTTTATTTTAGATCATTTAAGAAAAAAATTGTGGATAACAAGTTTCCACTGACTAGACTGGAGGACTATATGAGGGGTATTAGAGGAGTATTGGATAAATTAAGAAAAGCTAAATATTTTTCATATAAAAAACTTTGCAGAAATAGCTAGACCTTTAAATCAATTACTAAAGAAAAAATCAATATTTGACTGGAGTGAAGAAAGAAATAATGCTTTTAAAAAATTAAAACCAAAACTGATAAAACCAACAATACTAAGTTATCCAAATTTTGCTGAACCATATATACTAACAATAGATGCATTAAACTATGCGCTTGGAGCTGTTTTATCACAAGGAAAATTAGGAGATTATAAACCAATTGCTTATGCAAATCACTAAATAAACATGAATTAGGATAAAGACTATTTTGGACCATACCTTTTTGTAAAAAATTCATAGTATATACTGACCATAGATCAGTAGTGAGTTTATTGACGCATAAAAACCCTCAATCAAAACTTACAAGGATACGTGTACATTTGATGGATTATGACTTTGAAATAATATTTAAACAAGGTAAAATGAATACAAATGCCCATTTTTTGTCGAGAATTCGAATTGATTCAAATAAATTAAAAGAAGTGGTACGGAAAAATAATATAACTGTAATCACAAGAAATATGAAAAAACAAAAGGAGGAAATAAGCAATAAAATCATAAATAAAAAGAATAAAAATAAAGCCACCAAAACCTAACATACAGATATCAAGATTGATCACCTTCACATTTGGAATGCAACATCAATATCAGGTATAAGGTTTATATATTAATTGAAATTTAAAATTGAAAAAACTGAATTCAGCAATAAAAATAATGAAAATAAAAATGAATTGAAAATTATAGCAGCAAGAAAAGAAATAATTGCTACATATAGCGAAAAATCATTACCAGAGATGAAATTGGTTCAGAGAAAAATTTCAAAACAAAACATTCAAAACAAGCAATTTAAAAATAAAAGAACTAGCCTCGGCAAACAATGATGAAATATTTGAAATTATGGATATCCAAAAGTTTAAAAATATATTTAATGAACTGCAAAACAAGTCTAAAAATACAGATTGTTTAGAATTATATTATATGATCCTCCTTTATAAATAAAAAATAAAGATGAAATGCGCAAATTTATTAAAGAGAATCATGATTAATTATATGGTGTGGCATAAGTAAAT
Source organism: Dolichopus griseipennis (assembly GCA_963082915.1). Taxonomy (NCBI): domain Eukaryota; kingdom Metazoa; phylum Arthropoda; class Insecta; order Diptera; family Dolichopodidae; genus Dolichopus; species Dolichopus griseipennis. The sequence goes on along the minus strand of OY720441.1, from coordinate 89,452,921 downwards.
TAAAACAATGCATCAGTAAATTAGTAAACGCGCAAAGATTATACAGATAATTGTAATATATGTAACGAAGTACAAATAACAAAAGATAACTACCAGATTACAGAGACACCCACAACATCATTTGAAACAATAACAATAGATACTGTAGGTCCATTAAGACCATCATATACAATGTGAGTTAACCAAACATATTCAAGCATATCTAATGGAAGCCAAAGATGCTATAACAGTCACAAAGACAATTGTAGAAAAATTTATATTAAAATATTGATGTTTTAAAAAATTAAAAACAGATAAAGGTACAGAATTTACAAATGAACTATTAAACAAGTAAAGAAACAGTCAGTCGGTGCAACCGACTTAGAAATACCCTACACCTATTTGGTTCAAATTTAATGACATATCCATAAGTCATTTTAACGCCATTGAAGCTGTTATTAATTTGATTATAAGACAAAGCTAACCAAATTAACTGTATAATACTAAAAACATTTTCTAATTACACTATCTCTTAAAAAATATTACAAATTCTTACTAATTTATTTATTTAAAAATATTAAAAAACAAAAAACTTGTTATAAATGAAAATATATTTATTCCAATTCAATTACAAAATGAAAAAATTCTAGTTATTAAATTTTGTGATAAAAAGCTAATCAAAGCATAATATATTTAATAATCCAAATTTTTCAAAATTGCAATTATTTTAAGTGGCTAGTTAATATACCTAATAGAAAAGCTTATACGCAAAATATGCAATAAATGTATTCCTAAAATACAATTACAAATTTAGAACTTTTCATATCATTCATTTAAATATAAAAATAAATTTTATATAAATGCAGCAAGTACCTTTGAACATAACTGAACCACTACAATTAAGTCTAAATTTCGGGGACACATAGGAAATAGGAAATATATTCTTTGGTTTCGGAATTATGCTCGTTTGGCCTAAATTCGATCAAAAAGTTCTAGGTTCCGAACCCATGGCCCAATCCCGAACTTACGAAATCCCCGAAGTAATTTAATTACTAGTAACCTACAGCACAAATTTGATGAAGAAAGCGTCATTAGTTGTTGAGTTATTGTGATTTTTTATATATGATCGTTAGCCCTTCGATCGATTAGAAGGTCCAGAATCCGAACCAATGGGCCGATTTCGCCCATATGCAATCCCGGCCGTACTGTCAGTCCTAGTAACCTACAGTTAAAATTTCATCAAGATAGCTCCAGTATTTTTTGAGTTATCGTGCCCACGGATGGACGGAGGGACGGACATGGCTATATCGACTCAGGAGGTCACGCTGATCACAAATATATATACTTTTCCATATCTAGCTCACTTCCTTTAGGTGGTTACAAACACCATACCAAAGTTAATATACCCTTTTACCTATTCTATAGGTGTAGGGTACAAAAATATTTGTAAATTTCTAAATATTGAAAAAGTAATGTCAACACCTTACCATGATGAAACATTAGGACGAACGAACGAAATTATAGTGTATTAAAGATTACTTAATGAGGTTAAAAGGACGAGACGTTTTGCATGAATACTTACCTTACTATACGTACTTTTACAACTCAACACCACATAGTACAACAGGTTACTCACCATTCGAATTGGTATATAGTAAAATAAGTACACTTTCATATGATATATTGAATAGTAAACATTATAATTTAGAAGATTATTTAAATGAGCTAACAATTAAATTAAAATACGCTAATGAAAAAGCAAAAAATTAACTTACAAAAAATTAAGAATATAATTAATTTAATTAAGTAAAATAATGTTAATGAATCAAATTTTAAAATTAATGACTATGTAATGATAAAAGTAGGCAATAAGAAAAAATTAGATAATCCCTAATCAGAATGGTTCAAATAGTACAATACTAATAGATAATAAAAAAGTAGAATTACATAGATATTGTAAATAAATTCTAGGTTAAGATTATAGCATTTTTGTACCAAATAAATTTCTTTGCAACAAGATAATAAATTATTGTAATTTATTGTTTTTGATAAATTTGTATTGGATTTGGAAAAATCCAAATAAAGCTTTACTTTTTAAAAATAAGGACAGAGTTAATCCAACTCCAAAACTTAAATCATATTTTATAATTTAATATATCTATTTTATTCCTGCAGTCTATATGCAAGGAATAAATAAATAACATATAATAAATATATTAATATTCAATATTATTGGAATAATTATGCTATTTACTTTGGCGTGATTACTATCCATAATATTTTAATATAAAGCAAATAGGCCATAACAGTCTGTTGACGAGCTAAGGGTTCTAGCTCTTATTAAACAGGTGAAGGAACACATTGCATCAGTCAATTAACTTGCCTGACCAGTGTATGTATTATAACACTTCTATAAAAAGGTTAAACTTGCAGTTGGCAAAATTATTTTGCAAGGTAAAAAAGATTGTTTTCCAAAAGATCTTCACAGTGATGCTATTATTTCAAAAAGACTATAAAATTTTCATAAAAAAATTATTCATAATACGTAGTCAACTATTACACGAATAGCACTATTAAGTCTCTAGTCTAAAATAATGAAATTGTAAGTAGTGACAATGAATTAGCTAACAAAATGAATTCTTATATTGTTAAAATAACAGACAAAATTAATATCACATATCCCAATAGACTCTGCGTACCTTAATTCCGTTTAGAAGGAAGCTTTAGTCTACAATTAACTACACAGGGAGAAGTAAAACAAGTAATTCTTAAACTAAATCCGGCTGCTGTAACTGGACAAAATATCGTCTCCACCAAACTTTTACAAAAATTTTCATAAGAACTAACACCAACAAGTACAATACTGATAAACATCGCCATTCAAAATTCTGTTTTTACGCAAAATCTAAAAACTGCAAAAGTCACTCCTATTTATAAAGCAGGTGCAGTAACCTACGAATTATCGTCCAGTTTCTGTTCTAAACGATCAGTATTGTCAAAAGTATTTGAGATTAATTATAAAACATCATTGAAACAATTTTCTATCTCATAATATCTATTCAGTTGTATTTTGACGACGCGGTAATTATATATTCTACGAATGCAGAAAAAGAACTTAAGATTAACATAGAAAATGTTCTAAAAATAATAGATGTTTGGATCACAAAACATGAATTGAGTTTAAATATTGAAAAAACAAAGATTCTTCTATTAGGTAATAAACTCTATAGTGTTGATAAATTCTATTTTAGCTCAAAAGCAATCGAACCTGTAAAAACTATCTGGGATTGGTAAATGACAAAAAATTTGAATCGGAGAACATAAATATGTTATTGATAAAATATCTAATAAAAATAGTAAAGTGTTATGCTATTTCCAGAAGATGTTCCACCTTTTTGTTGTGATAACAATACCTGTGCTCTCTATCATGAAGCCTATCAATGACTGGCAAGTTCCATATTTTTGAGGTGAGGTTAACGAAAAAGAAAATGTGTCCAAGATATTTACTATAAAATTTGCTATAATCAAACAAATATAAATTGAATAAATCCAGAAAATTTAAATTTCAATAACAATCCATCATAGTCCTAGGCTGAAATTTTCCTTCTTTAGAATGAAACACGTCTTTTCGGCTTAATGTTTTAACAAGTAAAGAAACAGTCAGTCAGTCGAAACAGTCAGTAGAAATACCCTACACCTTTTTGGTTCAAATGTAATGGGAAGTTCATAACTCTTTTAAAAACCATAAAAGCTTTTGTTAGTTTCACCGTAAGACATAGCTAACGAAATTAACTTTATAACACTAAAAACATTTTCTAATTATTTTAGCAATTCAAAAATATTAAAAATTCTTACTAATTTATCTATTTAAAAAAATTAAACATATCTAAAAATAGTTAACCCTTGTACACAATTGGAACATTCTATATTAATCTTAAGTTACTATTTTTATTAATTTCGATAAAAAGCCTTTAAACCTTTAGACGTCTAAAAGAGTTACGTGAACCACCACTTCAGTTGATCATAAATTAAGGGAACACGTAGGAAATAGTAAAGAACACCCTTGTGCCAAATTTGAGGCTTCTATATTTGTTTTAAGTTACTGTCACTATTATTTTCGAAGATATGCTTTAAGGTCTTCGAAACTATGTAGATGGTCCTCGACGCACTACTTCAATAGGCTCCAGTTTTCGAGGACACTAAGGGAATAGGAAGGGACACCCTGATGCCAAATTTGGAAATAATATCTTTTTTAGATTCGGAATCATGCTTGTTTGGCCTAAATTCGATGAAAAAGTTTCAGGATCCGAACCAATGGTCGTATTTCGCCTTAATGCGGTACGCGCCGGTCTTTTAACAATAGTGAACCCTTGTACACAATTGGAACTTTCTACCTTAATACTTTTTTATTAATTTCAATGATATGTTTTAAGGTCTTCAGAACTGTGTGGATGGTGTCCGACCCACCACTCCAATTGGTCCTAAGTTTCAAGGACTCTAAGGATATAGGAAGAGGCACACTGATACCACATTTGAAGGTTTTATGTTCATTGGATCGCATGGTCCGATCTCGACCGCACGCAGTCCCCGCCATAGCCTAATTACTAGTAACCTACACCACAAAATTCATGATTGTAGCGCCATTAGTTGTTGAGTTATCCTTATTTCTTTTATATGTTCGTTGGTCCTTAGAACAATTAAAAGGTCCCAAATCCGAACCAATGGGCCGATTTCGCCCATATGCAATCCCCGCCGTACTTTCAGTCCTAGTAACTTACAGTTAAAATTTCATCAAGATAGTTCCATTAGTTTTTGAGTTATCGTGCTTACGGACAAACGGACGGACGGACATGGCTATATCGACTCAGGAGGTCACGCAGAACACATATTTATATACTTTTCCATATCTATCTCGCTTCCTTTAGCTGGCTACAAACACCATACCAAAGTTATATACCTTTTTCCTATTTCATAGGTGTAAAGTATAATAAAGGAGCTAGGATTTCGAAATTTTCACGAATTCGTTTTTATGCAATAGCCGTCATCGGCTTGAAATCCAGCCATTTTGGTCCACGGGTTCGAGTACCTGCCATACAACTTCTTTTTTTACATGAGCAGCACTCTTTACCTACTAAGCTGGGTGTTTGAAATTTTGCCAAAAGTAGTTTAGTTTTATGGCCAAAATTTCTGCAAAATTGCGTTGGTCTACTGTAGTGAGTTCGAGTACAACTTCATATTTCACATACATAATAAAGCTTAATGTTTGAAATTTTGCTAAAACTAATTAACCGGATGATATAGTGTTTATATTACGGTCATACAGGTATCCCAGAGTTGACAAAGTCTACTCTACTACACTTTTTTTTTTTTTTTAAATAAACTTTTATTTTGTTATATTTTTTACATATGAGTATCTTAACCTACAAAACAAAGTTAACAAACAAGGTATATCTCTTTTATTTTTAACATTTAAAAATATTTGGATTTTTTTATTGTTAAATTTAATATATAGTAAGTAAAATTTTTTCTGTTTCTGTAAGAACAAAACTATTGTAATATAATCTTATAAATACATTGTAAAATTTAAAAAATCAATGTTTAATAATTTTTTTTTTTTTTATAAAACTTAACTAACTAAACCTAACTTAACCTAAACTTAAATTTAAATAAACTAACTTATTGACTATAAAATAGCACAAATGCTTTTAGAAATTAAATTAAGATGTATTTAACCACCAATAATCTTTATTTATAGCTTTATCTTTTTCTGATATGGACATTTCATATTTTAATTTATCTCCGTTAATATTGCCTGGGATATACTCGATTTTTTTGCATGTAGCCCGTCTACTATAATGAAATAGTATAGGGACATGATCTTGGTTTTGAGTGTATCTATATTTGTCTAAGAAGATGAAGTGCTCAGGAGCTATAAAACCCGTGAGCAAGGTCTTCTTAATGTACTCCTCATTGTGGTAAAATATATGTGATATTAAACCATTTTCTGGAGTTTTTAATGCTCTATCAAAATGACTTCTGATTAATTTTATCATAAAATTATCTATTCTCATGATTTTGGCTTCCTTGTACAAATATTTATTAGAATAAAAATGCTTGTATTCGGAATCAGGCTTTCTATGTTTATTAATACAAACTCTTATGCACTTTCTTTCGAATTTACGTATTTTTTCCATTAAGCTTGCACTAATGTTGTACCATATTGGTACCCCATAGACAAGATTTGGCCTAATTAATGTCTGGTAGCATATTATTTTAACTCTATTGCTAATATTTTTGTTGTAAAAGAGTTTTTTAGCTGCCATAAAGGATTTATTGCCTTTATCTATTGAGTATTTTACATGATCTATGAAGTTTAAGTTTCGATGTAACTGAACTCCAAGATATTTAACGAATTTTTTGTTTGCGAGAGTTGACATAGGCGATTTAATTTTAAATTGTTTCCAATTTTTTCTAATGTCTGAACTAGTTTTGTCAACCGTATTACGGAATAATATGGTTTCACATTTGTTAAAGTTCATTTTTAATATCCATATCTTGCAATAATCCTGCACAATATTAAACATTTTTTGTACATTATATTGTATGCTATTTACAGTGTCATTCGCAGAGTATATTATAATATCATCTGCGAATGCCAGGGCGTAGTTATTTCCTTTTACTCGTTCTAGCAAGAATAAAAGATCTGCTGTATATATAGTAAAAAGGATAGGGGCATTAACAATACCTTGCTGAAGACCGTTTTCAATTAGGAATGATTTGTCAGACTCGTTATTTTTGCTATATACTAAAAATTTGTTGTTATATAACATATTTTTAATCAGTATAATTAAGCGTAGCGGGAACTTATATTTTATTAGTTTATAGATTAATCCATCCAACCAAACTGAATTAAAAGCCTTTTCAAAGTCAATCAGACAGGCACCAATGCCGTATTTCTTGTTTATGAACCAGCAGATATCTGAGGTTAATTTAGTTATAGTATTAACAGTACCATGTTTGTGCCTAAACCCAAACTGGTTTTCTGGAATAAGATTGATTGACTTTGCATAATTTGAAATTTTATCGTTTATTAAGGTTTCAAATACTTTACTAATGTTTGGCAGTAAGCTTATCGGTCGATAATTGCTGGGATTGGTTGGATCTTTGCCAGGTTTTTTTAGCAATATCGTTTTCGATGTTTTCCAAATATGCGGAAAATACGAATTATTCATTGCATTATTGAATAGGATAACATATTTCGAAATAATTACACCACTTAAATTTTTTAAAACTATGTTTGGGATTTTATCGATACCAGAAGAAACTTTATTTTTTAAAGCTTTAAACTTTAAAGAAAGCTCTGACTGGTTCGTGAATTCGCTATTTTCACCACTTTGCTCAGATGCTTTGTTTGTGTTGGAGAAATTACTCAGAGTTGAGTTGAAATTTAATGTTTGAGAGTTATTGAATTGTGTTATTTTATTTATGATTTGGTTATGTATTCTGTTATTTGTAGGTATATTGATTTTGTGAGTGTTTTCAATGTATGTGCCAAGTACTTTGTAAATTTGTGATTGATCTTCTACTATAAATTTATTTGTGGTGGTTTTATTTAATTTGTTGAAGTCTATGTTATTTTGAGAGAGTAAACTTATATCATTTTGGTCTATGTGTAATTTTGAAATCTGATTGTATTTGTTTTTGCGGAATATTTTATTTATTTCTGGGAACATGTTTGAACTATTTGTTGGAGTTATTTTTTGGAAACGAAGTAGCCAGTATTTATTAATTTCTATTTTAATTTGTTGTTTAATTAATGTATTGATGTTATTTAGGAGGCTTTTGAGCAGTTGAATTTGTTGATTAGAAAAGTTTAATCTTTGTTTTTTGATCTTATGTATATCGTTCATGAGGCTGTGTTTTTTGTTTAAAAGAATTTTTAGCTTAACTGAGTAGAATTTTTTTAAATTATTTTGATTTTTAATTTTTGGTATAACTTCATCCATAGTTTTAAGAATTATTTCGTTCAGCTGTAAAAGATGATAATCTACATTTTGGTTAGACAAATTGCAGTTATCGAAAATTTTTTTATTGCAATTGTTGGAGTTGTATATGGAAAAATAGTTTGAATTTAGTTTACTTTGAAATTTGCCCCAGTTTACTTTTGAAAATATGAATTTATTACTATGACTTGGTAACTCTTGCAATAAAAGCTCTTCATTTTTTAGTGACATTGGAATTTGAATGGCATTATGGTCACTATCGTATGGGAGAGTGGTGAGTTTGTTTTGATTTGTTTCAAAACAAATTTTTATTCTGATATCTGTTATCACTAAATCAATATAAGAATTTGCACGTGGTAGTGTTGGTGCATCGGTTAAGAGTAAGTTACTCTTGTATAAAATTTTGTTGTCTTGTAACCATTTGTATAATTGATTGCCTCGAGTATTGTTAACACAGTTTAACCAAGAAGTATGTTTGGCATTAAAATCGCCAGTTAATATATAGAAATTATTGAGATTCGAAAGATTTAAAATTTCGAATATTTTTTCTAATTCTGTTAAAAAACTATTTGAATTTCTATTTGATGCATAAATAGAAATTATAAATAATTTTTTTCTTTGTTTTAATTGTAATGATATAATGCATGGTTCGATACATAAAAAACTATCGAAAATGCGAAATTTAAAATATCATATTGGAAACATTTTTTAATGCATATGGCAACACCGCCACCATCAATATCGATATTTCGATTATTTCTAATTATATCATAATTATCCAATGACATATGGTTATTTGGTTTTAATTTTGTCTCGCTCATGCAAATTATGTCAGGTTTATTGAACTCTACAAAGTGCATAAGAGAAAGCTTTTTATTGTTGGAGATTAGTGAATTGACGTTTATGGATATTATTTTTAATTTAGTATTGTTGATATTCATTTACAAATTAGTTTTTAATTTTTAGTGATTGCATACAAATTTTTATATTATTAGAATTTTGGTTAATTTGTTTTTTTAGTGTAATAGCTTCATTTTGCATATTAATTAAAATATTTTTAATTTCAATTAAAATGCTATCATTACTATTCTTGGTGTTTAAATTTGAATTTGTAATATTAGAATTATTATTGTTATTTTTAAGGTTAGAATTATTTTGTTTTGTGCTATTTTTTACAATATTTGAGAATGAAATATTTTTATCAATAAAATTTGAATTAAAGTGCTTACTTACAATTTTTTGTTTTGAATTATCTTTAATTTTTTGGCGAAGCTCCATTTTTTTAATATAAACTGGGCATTTGGTGTATGATGCCGGATGCCCGTGGTTCCCACACAAGGTGCAGAATAATTTATCTTTTGGATCTTCTGCAGATATTGAACATTGTTCTGGCCTGTGATTATTGCCACATTTAACGCATCTCAACTGCATATAACAATTAGCCGCTGAATGTGAGAAGCGTTGACACTTTGTACATTGCAAGTTATGGGATTTTATTAGTTTTTCCCATCTTACTATTTGGTAGTCCAGCACATTAATATTCATAATATCATTTGTCAAGCTATCAGCTGAAGCTTGAACGATATAATATGGAAGAGTTATTCCGTTGTTAATGGAATATTTAGTGGTTAATCGTGTAACCTTTTCAAATTTTATGTTTGTTGTTTCTTGTTCTTTCAAGAAATGAAGAACTTCCTCTGGTGAGTACATACTATTTAAACCTTTTAGGATTGAGGGTTTTCTTTTTTTCCGTTTTAGGTGTGAATGTAAAATGGTCAATTTTACCTTCTTCTAGCAATGCACGAGCTTTTTTAAAGTCTTCCATATCGTATGTGTACAACGATGAATGCTTTCATTGTGCTCTTTTATCGCAAAATTTTTTATACCTAATTTATTCTTGATTAGACATTTTAGCCTGTCAACTCTGGTATCAAACATATTTATTGGTGGCATTTTTTCACCTTTTCCGCGCAGGAAATTAATAGTTGTTGGTCGTTTTTCTTTTTCAGATTTTTTTGTTGGTGTTTTTTTGAGGTTAAGGACATCAAATGTGTTCTCCTCGTCAATTTCAACAATTTTTGGCTGTGCTTGGTCGTTGTTATCTTCTTCTGTTTCGCTGTATTCATCGGTAAGATCCATTAATGAGCTGTAATAGTTCGACTCGTTTCTTGGTGAACTAGATGATGTTGAAGGATCAAACTTTTTTAAGGCTTTTCGTAATTCATTATTTTCTTTTATTAAGTGTTCAACTAAATTTTCAATTCGGCTTGCACCGCTTTTAGCTTTTTGTTGGTCATTATTTTCACTTTTGTCTAGGATTTCTTTAAATCTGACATTTATTGTCTCTTTTAATAAGTTTTTTTTTTTTTCGATGGCATGATTGCTATCCTTGATAGGATGCAATCTGTAATTATACCACTTATTTATTTTAAAAAATTTATTTTTTTATTAAAGTAATAATTTTAATTATTTTTTTTTATTTTTTGTTAGATTTTTTAATAAGATTTTTAATCTTAAATATTTTTTAATTTTTGATTTTTATAATATTTTTATTTTTAATTTTTTTAATTTTCACAAAGGATAATAAACTTGATCGCTTGACAGCTGAAATCGAAGTCCCCTACTCTACTACACTCTTCCTCGTTATTACTTGTTATTATTTATGACAAAAATTTATGTTGAAATTCTTATAAGGCTTTATTGTTGTAAACTAATAAACTTATGTTCTACAATTCTCGATCTTTTTATACCCTACACCTATGAAATAGGAAATGGGTATATTAACTTTGGTATGGTGTTTATAACAATCCAAAGTAAGCAAGCTAGATATGGAAAAGTATATATATTTGTGCTCAGCGTGACCTCCTGAGTCGATATAGCCATTGTCCGTCCGTCCGTCCGTAGACACGATAACTCAAAAACTAATGGAGCTATCTTGAAGAAATTTTAACTGTAGGTTACTAGGACTTAAAGTAAGGCGGGATTGCATATGGGCGAAATCGGCCCATTGGTTCGGATTTGGGACCTTTTAATTGTTCTAAGGACCAACGAACATATAAAAGAAATAAGGATAACTCAACAACTAATGGCGCTACAATCATGAATTTTGGGTTACTAGTAATTAGACTATGGTGGGGACTGCATGCGGTCGAGATTGAACCATGCGATCCAATGAACATAAAACCTTCAAATTTGGTATCAGTGTGCCTCTTCCTATGTCCTTAGGGTCCTTGAAATTTAGGACCAATTGGAGTGGTGGGTCGGGGACCATCCACACAGTTCTGAAGACCTTACAACATATCATTGAAATGAATAAAAAAGTATTAAGATAGAACGTTCCAATTGTGTACAAGGGTTAACTTTTAAATACAAGTTGACGGGAACTACATATGGGCAAAATCGTACCATGGTTTCGGGTGCTGGAACCTTTGAAAAGTTCAAGGGCTAACAAACATATATCTTAACAAGTAAAGCAACAGTCAGTCGGTGCAACCGACTTAGAAATACCCTACACCTATTTGGTTCAAATTTAAGGACATATCCATAAGTCATTTTAACACCATAAAAGCTGTTATTAATTTGATCGTAAGACATGGCTAACCAAATTAACTTTATAATACTAAAAACATTTTCTAATTACACTATCTATTAAAAAATATTACAAATTCTTACTAATTTATCTATTTAAAAATATTTAAAAACAAACAAACTTGAAATAAATGAAAATATATTTATTCCAATTCAATTACAAAATGAAAAAATTTTAATTATTAAATTTTGTGATAAAAAGATAATCAAAGCATAATATATTTAATATTCCAAATTTTTAAAAATTGCAATTATTTTAAATGGTTAGTTTATATACCTAATAGAAAAGCTTATAAACGCAAAATATGCAATAAATGTATTTCTAAAATACAATTACAAATTTAGACCTTTTTATATAATTTATTTAAATATAAAAATAAATTTTACATAAATGCAGCAAGTACCTTTGAACATAATTGAACCACTACAATTAAGTCAAAATTTCGGGGACACATAGGAAATAGGAAATATATTCTTTGGCTTCGAAATTAAACTCGACCAGAACCAATTCCCATGGTACTTTCATTACTAGTAACCTAGTGTTAAATTTCATCAAAATACCGGCATTATTTTTTGAGTTATGGTGTTTGTAAGATATATGTTTGTTAGTCCTTGAACTTTTCAAGGGTTCCAGAACCCGAAACCATGGTACGATTTCGCCCATATGCAGTCCCGTCATACTTTCAATACTAGTTAACCCTTGTACACAATTGGAACGTTCTAGCTATATTTTAAGTTAATAGTTTTAATAATTTCGATGATAAGCTTTTACACATTGGGGGGGTCTAAGAGAGGTTCTGAACCACCACTCCAATTGATCCCAAATTAGGGGGGCACGCAAGAAATAGTAAAGAACACCCTTGTGGCAAATTGGAAGCTTCTATATTTGTTTCAAGTTACTATCTTTATTAATTTCGAAAATATGCTTTAAGGTCCTCGGAACTGATTGGCTGGTCCCCGACCCACTACTCCAATGGGGCCCAAATTTCAAAGACACTTACGAAATAGGAAGGGACACCCTGATACCAAATTTCGAGGTTCTATCTTTATTGGTTTCGGAATTATGCTCGTTTGGCCTAAATTCGATCAAAAAGTTTTAGGTTCCGAACCCATGGTCGAATCCCGACATTCCGCAATTCCCGAAGTAGTTTCATTACTAGTAACCTACAGCACAAATTTGATGAAGATAGCGTCATTGGTTGTTGAATTATCGTGATTTTTTATATTTGTTCGTTAGCCCTGAAACCGATTAAAAGGTCCAGAATCCGAACCCAAGAGCCGATTTCGCCCATATGCAATCCCCGCCGTACTTTCAGTCCTAGTAACCTACAGTTAAAATTTCATCAAGATAGCTCCATTATTTTTTGAGTTATCGTGCCTACGGACGGACGGACATGGCTATATCGACTCAGGCGGTCACGCTGATCACAAATATATATACTTTTCCATATCTAGCTCGCTTCCTTTAGGTGGTTACAAACACCATACCAAAGTTAATATACCGCTTTAAATATTCTATAGGTGTAGGGTATAAAAACAACATAACTAAAAACTAATGACGCTATTTTGATGAAAGTTAAATTCTAGGTTACTAGTAATGAAAGTACCATGGGATTTGGTTCTGGTCGAGTTCGGACAATAAGTTCGGATTCTAGAAGCTTTTGATCGAATTGAGGCCAAACGAGTATAATTTCGAAACCAAAGAAGATAGAACCTTATATTTGGGGCACAGGTGTTTCTTCTTATTTGCTTTGTACACGTGAAACGTGTTCTAATAAAGGTAGAAACTTCAAATTTGATACACTATCCGTTCTTATTTAACACTTTAATATTTTTAAAAGGCTAAGAATTTTACTATAAAACGTATTATGTATTATATTTTATTAATTAAAAACTAAATATTTTTGAATAAACGACGAAATTTTTTTTTTTAAATTTTATTACATAATACCTATATTTTATTGAATAATTACCAAAGACAATATATAATTAAGAATTTGTGTGCGATAAATTTTTTTTTATGTTTAAATGAATTATATGAAAACTTCTAAATTTGTCATTGTATTTTAAATACATTAATTGCATATTTTGATTATTAAATTTTTGGATAAAAACGATGAATTTTATATTTATATTATAACAAATTAATATTTCTTTCGAATAACTTTGAGTTTAATTATATAAAACATTACAAAATAAGTAAATTAAGAGAATAAATTTAAAAATTATTTAAAATTGAAATAATGAATCAAGGGTACTAAATCATTCAACGGTAAATGCACTACAGCTAAAAATCCTGAATAGAAGTAATTACTGCATGTGTGTAAAATTTTTTGAATTGGATGAAAAGTTTTAAATATGTAATTTTGTAATTGCATTTTACGAACCCATTTATTTCAAGTATATTTGTTCTTTAATATTTTTAAATAGATAAATTGGTAAGAATTTTTAATATTTTTGAACTAATAAAATAATTAGAAAATATTTTTAGTATAAAGTTAATTTAGTTAGCTATGTCTTATGATCAAAGTAATAAAAGCTTTTTTGGTTTTAAAATGTCTTATGGACTTCCCATTAAATTTTAACCAAATAGTTGTAGGGTACTCGTATTTCTAAGCCGGTAAGTTGCACCGACTGACTGTTTCTATACTTGTTTATCTTTAAATTATTATATGAAAATTATTACATTATATACATTAATCTTAATATATACAAAATTATCCATTTGATGTATTTAAGAATGATCGATATGTGCAGAAATGTGTTCATATATCTGTATATGTATGGAATTTTGTGCATGCTTAGAGCTCATGAGCTCATGTCTGTGCATTTTGAACATTATAGTTGTAAATTAATAAACTCGATTTTTTTTTTATTTTAAATTATTTTTACATTACATTATTATTTTAATTTATTAGAATCGATCAATTGATCACATTTATATTTCTTAAAATTGATTGAATTATTTATCACATGTACTATTAATAATTATTGTCGCATCGCGCAAGAATATTTCACTAAATTCTCTATTATTCACTATCATATTATATTGTTTAATTTTATAATCTATAAATATAATTTCGTAAACTCGATTTTTATACCCTACACCTATGAAATAGGAAAAGAGTATATTAACTTTGGTATGTTGTTTGTAACCCTAAAGGAAGTGAGCTAGATAGGGGAAAGTATACATATTTGTGATTAGCTTGACCTCCTGAGTCGATATAGCCATGTCCGTCCGTCTGTTCGTCCGTAGGCACGATAAATCAAAAACTAATTAAGCTATCTTGATGAAATTTTAACTGTAGGTTACTAGGACTTAAAGTACGGCGGGGATTGCATATGGACGAAATCGGCCCATGGGTTCGGATTTGGGACCTTTTAATTGTTCTAAGGACCAAAGAACATATGAAAAAAATAAAGATAACTCAACAACTGGCGCTACAATCATGAATTTTGTGGTGTAGGTTACTAGCAATGAGACTATGGCGAGGACTGCGTGCGGTCGAGATCGGACCATGGGTTCGGATTCTAAAAGTTTTTGATCGAATTTAGACCAAACCATCATAATTCCGAAATCAGTGAAGATAAAACCTTCAAATTTGGCATCAGTGTGCCTCTTCCTATGTTATTAGAGTCCTTTAATGTTAGGACTAATTGGAGTAGTGAGGCGGGGACCATCCACACAGATCGGAAGACCTTAAAGCATATCGTTAAAATTATTAAAAAAAAGTAACTTAAAATTAAGCTAGAACGTTCCAATTGTGTATAAGGGTTCACTTGTATTGAAAGAACGGGGGGACTGCATGTAGGCGCAATTCGACCATGAGTTCGGATCCTGGACCTTTTCCATCGAATTTAAGCCAAAAGAGCATGATTCCGAATCCAAAGAAGATAGTACCTCCAAATTTGGCATCAGTGTGTCCCTTCCTATTCCCTTAGTGTCCTCGAAAACTGGAACCTATTGGAGCAGTGGGTCGAGGACAATCTACATAGTTTCGAATACTTTAAAGCAAATATTCGAAATTAATAAAGATAGAAACTTCAAATTTGATACAATATTTCCTATTTCCGTTCTTATTTAACACTTTTATATTTTTAAAAGGCTAAGAGTTTTAATATTAAACATATTATGCATTATATTTTATAAATTAACAAGTAAAGAAACAGTCAGTCTACCCTACCTATTTGGTTCAAATTAAATGGGAAGTTAATAAGTCATTTTAAAACCATAAAAGATTTTATTAGTTTGATCTTAAGACATGGCTAACCAAATTAACTTTATAGTACTAAAAAACATTTTCTAATTACTTTATCTATTCAAAAATATTACAAATTCTTACTAATAAATCTATTTAAAAATATTAAAAAACAAAAAAACTTGAAATAAATGAAAATATATTTATTTCGATTTAATTACAAAAGTTAAAAAATATGAATTATTAAATTTTGTGATAAACAGCTAATCAAAGCATAATATATTTAATAATTCAAATTTTTCAAATCGAACAAAAGCCGAACCCATGGTCCGATCTTGACCGCACGCAATCTCCGCCATAGTCTTATTACTAGTAACCTACAGCACAAATTTCATGAAGGTAGCTTCATTAGTTGTTGAGTTATCCTGATTTTTTTAATAGGTTCGTTAGTCCTTAGAACGATTAAAAGGTTCAGAATCAAACCCATGGGCCGATTTCACCCATATACAATCCCCGCCGTACTTTAAGACATAGTAACCTACAGTTGATCTGAACAATGGCGCAGTGGTAAAGACGCCGGCATCCATGTTGAAGGTCTCGGGTTGGGGGTTGGAACCCGTTAGTTAGATCTTATCTAATAAAAAAAAAATCGTAAAATTGTTTAATTATATCGTAATAGTTTATATCGTAATATAAAATAGGATTTAATAAAAATATATAAATATTTCTTGTGTAAGATTATAGATGGCGCACAAAGTTAACATTTGTGCATTCATATTTCATAACTTTATACAATATCTATAGCCGAGTAATCAACGGCTTAGTGAAAATTATGATTAAAGAAACTGAAGCCTAGCGTAAAATATACTTGGTGAATGCTCTATACTCCTGAAAGGAGTGGAAAAGGAATAAAAACAAAAATCTACAGTTAAAATTTATTTTGTTTTTTTTTTGTTTTTTCTTTTCAAATTTTTTATTGTGTGTACATTGAGATTAGTGTATATAATGTAATAATTTTCATATAATAATTTACAGATAAACAAGTATAGAAACAGTCAGTCGGTGCAACTTACCGGCTTAGAAATACGAGTACCCTACAACTATTTGGTTAAAATTTAATGGGAAGTCCATAAGTCATTTTAAAACCATAAAAGCTTTTATTAGTTTGATCGTAAGACATAGCTAACGAAATTAACTTTCTACTAAAAATATTTTCTAATTATTTTATCAATTCAAAAATATTAAAAATTCAATTTATCTATTTAAAAATATTAAAGAACAAATTAACTTGAACTGGATTCGTAAAATGTAATTACAAAATTACATATTTAAAACTTTTCATCCAATTCAATAAAATTTTACACACATGCAGTAATTACTTCTATTCAGGATTTTTAGCTGTAGTGCATTTACTGTTGAATGATTTAGTACCCTTGATTCATTATTTCAATTTTAAATAATTTTTAAATTTATTCTCTTAATTTACTTATTTTTTAATGTTTTATATAATTAATCTTAAAGTTATTCGAAAGAAATATTAATTTGTTATAATATAATTATAAAAGTTTATATAATTTGATGGTTTTTAATGTTAATTAAAACAAATAATAGTTTCATTCATCGTTTTTATCAAAACATTTAATAATCAAAATATGCAATTAATGTATTTAAAATACAATGACAAATTTAGAAGTTTTCATATAATTCATTTAAATATAAAAATAAATTTTACAACTTAAGTATCGTACACAATTTCTTAATTATATATTACCTATGGTAATAATTCAATAAAATATAGATATGATATAATAAAAATTAAAAACAAAAAAAAATTTCGTCGTTCATTAAAAAAATATTTTATTTTTAATTTACAAAATATAATACATAATATGTTTAATATTAAAACTCTTAGCCTTTTAAAAATATAAAAGTGTTAATTATACAGCTGGGTGGCGCAATGGTTGAGTGCAGACCTTTCATGCGGAAGGGCCCGGGTTCGAATTCTAGTGAAAGTGAAAACACTTTTCTGGTTTTCGACTCGACTCAGCTACCATTCGCCATTGGGTTCAAATTAATGGTATAATCAATAATTAATTATTATAAATCTGTAATAAAAAATACTTTAATATAAAAATATAAACAAATGCAAAATATAAACAAATAAACTAATTAAATATTATAACTCGCAGATATAGAATACCATATAAGTAAAATATAAAATATTACAATATAAACAAAAAATAGAATTGTAAATATTGAAAATCTAAGACGTTTCTACATGTTATAAGGCCTAGTACTATCTCATGTTTAAATTGTATGTGGAATTCAATAAGACCAATTCTAATAACACGAATATAATATGACCCCCTGTTCCAACATGTACCTATGGTATAGACAGGCTTATTAGCCTAACAGTTGAACAGTTAGCGCTTAAAAAAAAAAAAAAGAAAAAAACGGAAATAGGAAATAGTGTATCAAATTTGATTTTTTTTATCTTTATTTATTTCGAATATATTATGCTTTAAGGTCTTGGGAGTAGTGGGAGTGGTACGCAAACCGCTATTCCAATTAATCGAAAATTTCACGTAAACAAAACAAATAAGAAGAAACACCTGTGCCCCAAATATAAGGTTCTATCATCTTTGGTTTAAAAGTTATACTAGTTAGTTATACTCGAGGTCACTAAGGTAATAGAAAGGGACACCCAGATACCGAATTTGGGGGTTCTAACTTCTTTAGATTCGGAATCATGATCGTTTGGCCTAAATTCGATCAAAAACTTCTAGGATCCGAGCCCATGGTCCGATCTTGACCGTACGCAGTCCTCGTCATAGTCTAATTACTAGTAACCTACACCACCATGATTGTAGCGCCGTTAGTTGTTGAGTTATCCTTATTTTTTTTTATATGTTCGTTGGCCCTTAAAACAACTAAAAGGTTCAGAATTCGAACCCATGGGCCCGCCGTACTTTAAGTCGGACGAACATGGCTACATCGACTCAGGAGGTCAGGGTGATCACAAATATATATTCTTTTCCATATCTAGCTAGCTTTCTTTAGGTGGTTACAAACACCATACCGTTTTCTATTTCATAGGTGTAGGGTATAAAAAATAAGGATATGGAAAAATATGGAATTTATATAAATTTAATAAATTTTTACACACAAATTTAACAAATCAATATAAACTTAAATTTTTAATATAGAACAATGTTAAAATTATCTGTTTCATAATAGCCGTATTAAAAAAAATTTAAAACCATATTGTTTAACATCGACAATCCTTACGTCCATAAAAAACCTAATTTTATTGGGTCCAAACACACATATGAATATTATTTATATTTTTTAGAAAAAATTAACAATTTTGTACAGTTATTATACAGGTGCCTCCACTCTGTAGACCATGCATGTAATTGTATCAGTTTCTTACAAAAGCATGGAATATGTAGTAGATTAATGAATAATTAAATTGAAATAATTTCTTTACCAAAATTGGAAATGCTTTGTCGATCAGTGGTATTTTTAACTACCGAAAACGACATGACACAGATTTTTATTTGAATACAGATTTGAATTTTTCTTAGATCAAGTTTTACACACGGTTTTTTAGGTATTTTCCTGACGACTGAATTGATAAACAAAAATTTTTTTAGCTATCTTAAATTTTTAAAAAATTAAAAATTTACACTTGTTTTATATAATTTTATAATTTTAATTATTAACAAAAAATATTATTTCAATAATTTAACAAAAAAGATTTTTTATTTTATTTTTAGTTAAGTTGGTACAAAATTTCAAAATAGATTTTTAAGTTTTCCGAACCAACACTGTTTTTTGCTTTTGTAAAAATTTTATAAAAATGTGCCTATATAGGTTCACTCTGTCCGCCCGTCCGCTCGTATGTTTACAAAACTTTATAACCACGGATAGGTATTCCATAAAAAATAAATTCTTAGAAGAACTTTTTTCTGTAGCCACACCCGTAACGGAGCTTCAGCCCCCCAAAGTTGGAAAAAGCCTTATTTTTAAATTTTTATTACAAGAGTTCTATTAGGTGTATTTTCAATCTAAAAAAGGCAAAAGAAAACTGGTTTTATAGAATTAACAAAAAGACAAATGCTTAGGGTTGCCATACGATACTAAAATTTGTCATTATGCAAAACTTAATTTTTGCAAGGTTTGCCCACACATACCTTTTAAACGGTTCAAACTAGGGTCTTGAAATCATGGGGGAAGATAGATACTCAGAAATTAGTAGGAGTCGGTTAACAAAATTTTTTTGCCAAGCCCCCTGTTTAGAGGCTACAAGGGCTCGAAAACTGAAATTTTTCTATTTTTAAACACCTGTAACTTTAATACCAGTTGAAAATCTTTTTTAGTAATATTCAAAATTTAAAGCTCTTTAATTTTATTTCAACATGTGTCAAAGGTTTTTCTTAATTTTGAAGGGTGATGAAGCTACAACCCCCAAAAATTTCAAAAAAACCCTATATTTAAATTGGTATAACAAAAGTTCTATTAAGTGTATTTTCAATCTAAACGGTAAAAGAGAGCTGCTTTTGTAGGCTTTACAAAAATAATACTTTAAAATTTATAGAATTACCATAGGGTACTAAAATTTACCATTATGCGGTTAAAGCTAAGGTCTTGAAATTTTGGAAGACGTTAGATCCTCAAAAATTAGTGGGGATCGGTTAACAAAATTTTTTTGTGAAGTCCCCTATTTAGGAGCTATAAGGGCTCGATAAGGGCAAAATTGAAATTATGTTATTTTTAAACACCTGTAACTTGAATATCTGTTCAAATTTTTTTTTACAAATACACAAAATTTAAAGCTGCAGCATTATATTTTAACATATGTTAAAGGTTTTTCTTAAATTTAAAAGGGATTCCTTAAATTGAAGAAATTGTCTCTTAACTTTAGCCATTTTTGCTTAGATAATAAAATTAGGGGTCAAAATCCAAATTTGGTGGAGTTTACAATTGAACTCCTAGAACCTTAAAAATGAAAAGATGGGTACAGGACCGTGATGGGCAGCTCCACCTCAAGTTTGCTAAGCAAAAATTTGGGATCTTTCCTATTGAAGGGCTACTAGGTCTTAAGAATTAAAACTTTTATGTTTTAATAAAACAGTAACTTATTCACCAGTGTATGTTTTTCTTAAATTAAACGTTAACATTGAAGCTTCAACATTATATTTCGCACTTTTTAACAGGGATTGTATTCTAAGTATTGAATTCACTATTATTCATAATTAATAAATTTATGAAATAACTAAATTATAATATTATCATTTACTTTTGTATATATTTCTATAAAGTCTATCAGTGTTAACTTATTTGTTGAACTATACACTGCACGCGCTTTAATTAATTTTATTTTAATACATAGTTTATTACTTATTAATTATTAATTTCCGGAGTGCAATTATATTTTTTGTTAATATAATAAAAATAAAAAAAAAAAATAAAAATTAAGTTAACAAATTCTTTCCTTTAAACTGTATTATTACATTACTGAATTTTTTTATTAAAAGTGATACTTAAATTTTAAAAGCATTTAATTTAATTTGCCTTGTAGTTTTTTTTTTTTTTAAATTGATAATATTTCCAAACTTTTTTTTGCCAACTGTATCATATTACATTATTGAAATTATTTTTTATATTGTATTAAGTAATACTTAATTTTAAAGGCATTTAATTTAATTTTTTAAACATTTTTTTTGGTTTATTTTTGCTGAATTCACAACTTTTTGGTTTTTTGTTAAGTTAAATTTAAAAATAAACTTTAATATGAAATTTAAATGTAATCTTGCTAATTGTACAATTTCTAATAACAAATCTAATTTTGTGGTTTGTAAAGGGTTCTGCAAACGTAAGTTACATGGTGTTTGTATTGGAGCCAGTAGGAATTGGTACCACACTTCTCTACAAAATTGGTTTATATGTGATGACTAGGGCAAATAAAAATATGCTCTAAAAATCCGTTTTAAGCGCTTAAAATATGTTCTAAAAAATCTATTTTAAGCATTTAAAATATGCTCTATGAAAAGGATATCAAATACATAAAAAAATATCCATTACTTATAAAGCTTGAAATAAAATGAATATTAATAGGGACACCATCTTAAAAAGTTGTTTAAATCTAAGAATTATATATATTAAAAATATATATTAAAAATTACTTTTTTATATATTATTTTTATTATAATTTTTTATTTTAGAGTTAAATTTAATGAAGTAAAAAAAAATTGATTCATGAAATTAAAAAATTAAAACAAGATAAATTAGAGAGTAGAATAAGTTAAATTTAAAAAAAATAAATAAACATAAATTAAAATAAAAATTAATCCAAATAACGAAAATCTTACATCTAGTAAAATTAAAAACTAAGTTTAACTGAAATTTTAGTTGCAATATATCACAACCATGTCACATAGTTTTTAATCAAGTTGAAAGATTCTGAATCAAGTTGAAAGAAATAATAAAATAAATATGTATATTTACATGCATACATATAGAGATTTCTTTAAATACCTAATACCTACATGTTTATTTTAAATAAATAAATATCTATTCTAAATAGTGACATTAATTTTTATGTTTTTTTATGAAAAATATTTAAATGCAAGAAAAATAAAAAAATTATGATCTTTCGAACGAAAATTGTCAAAATATACCAAAAAAACGCTCTTAAAAGTTAAAATATGCAAAATATGCTCTAACAAGTGAAATATGCAAAAATATGCCCTAACAAAACTAGCTTAAAATTCATAATTTTTGTTGAAACGAACTACTATCTTGTTCATTTATCGATAAGACATAAGGAAAAAAACATGCTAATGCATATTTTTAGTTGCCTTAGTGATGACTGTCAGCATCATGAATCGGTTTTAAGACATATGTTCGACAACCTTAGTAAGTCCATAGCTGGTATGAACGATAGGAATACCGGCTTATTAAATAAAGCTATTTTGGTAATCGATTCAAATCACAATTCATTCAATGATATGGCTAAATCATTTGATTTTTTATGCAACACAATGGCGGAGAAATCTACCGATTCTAATCACACATTAAATAATGAGTTTAAAGACTTAAAAGCTGAGCTATTAACTGAAATTTCTGCTCAATTTACTAAAAATTTTGAGAATGTTTCCAAGTCGTTAGAAGCTGGTTCCAGCAGTGCTTCATCAATTTTTGCAGTTCCTAAAAATTTTGAACGTATAGAAGCAGCTGTTATTAAGCATATTAATACGGTTCACCAGGACTATGCCAGCACTAATGTTGAAATGTTACATAATTTTTGTACCGAACTGCATAATTCGAGATCACAAGTTCAAAATTCCGAATATAGTAGAAAAATACAAACTTTTGATAAGGCAATTCAAGTTGATACACTACTTGATTCTCCTACGAATTGCGTTAAAAGCGTGCAAACTGATTTTGCAATTTTACATAAATTTGGGACCCAATGGACTAATGATGAATGGAGTGGAAGAATCACCAAGCTAATAGATTGTAATAAATCATCAATCGTCAAAGATAGTAACTATTCGTCTACTTTTGTAAAGGTCGTTCCTTGCTCGTTTGACGAAAATAAGTTAACTCAATTTATAAAAGCAGAATTCAACATTGGTTCGATAGTTTGTACTAATTTAACACCTAACTGTATAAAGAAGAACAAAATAAAATATTTATGCTTTCTTATCTCTGGTTCTGTTTATTCTATGAGAATTTTACAACATCCTAGCAACGTCAATATCTGGAATAAAATTGGTGCAGCTATTGAATTAAGTAAGCCTCAGATCAAAGGTAACCTAAACAAAAATATGAAAACAGTTTTACAAGACACGAATACAGGTTATACAATAAGAAATTCTAAATTAAATTACAAATCCTCTTTAAACACTAAATCTAATTTAACAAATATACTTGATTTATCTTTTCCTATACCTCCTACTAATTTTTCTAAATCAATTGATATTTCAAATACTAAAACACTAATTAATCCTAACAAATCTGATATTATTGCACAAACTGATACTAATACTATTCCTATTTCGAATATTAATATAAAAAATAATTCTAAAAAGATCATTTCTGGTAATTCAAATGATCTTACCAAATCAGGTAATAACAAACAAATTAGCGATTCTTATCTAAAAAATAAATTTTCAAAATTCAAAAAGTCTGTATCAAATAAATTTAATAAATACCAACATTTTGTTCAAGGTGAAACTATTATGCCCCAAAGTAAACCTTAACTGTAACAAAATCTTCTTCTAGTAAAATTAATAGATGAACTTTTTTATCTTTACATCCTGAATCACAAGCTAATCTCTTCTTAGCTAATTTAGAGGATATTTTATTATCTAACTCAAATACAACTACACCAATTTTAGATCCTCTATTACCGCCTGTTGTGAAACTTACTCAAAAAGCTCTTCATGAAAGTAATAATAACAGTAGGTACGTTTTAGCTAAATTAAGGGACAGTAAAATTTATGATAATGTTAGACTTTACCTTGCATATCTTCACGATAAATCAAATGATGTTTGTATTGGTGGTAAAACAAACACATCGCTTAAGATAGCCATTCAACAGGAAGGACTACCTACTGATATTAAGGACTTACGTAATATTTTTGTAAAATATCATGAAACATATAATATTTCAGCTGAAAATGCTCTAACTGACTTGCAATCTTTTGCTTCACATATCTCATCTAATAGAATTAACTGTCTTCAAAGTGTGAGAAAAAATCATCATAAGTACTTTCGTCTCCTTCCAAGCGAGAAAAAGTCTATTTAATATTAGTCTTGCGGAACCCACTCATCCTAATAATAAATCTTTTAAATTAACTATTTATTATCAAAATGGAAGAAGTCTACGCACAAAAACTAAAAAAGTTTTCTTAAATTCTACTGTTTTAGATTTTCATCTATTCGTTTTAACAGAAACCTGGCTAACTTCTTCAATAAATAATCTTGAAATTTTCTCTTCTTCTTACACTGTTTATAGGAAAGATAGATATGATTGTCGTTTATCTTATAATGTTCCTAAAGGCGGTGGTGTATTGATAGCTGTTAAAAATACTTTTTGTTCATCGCAATTGTTACTTTCTCAATGTGATCCTACCGATATTATCTAAGTAATTGCTGTTAAAATTGAACTACAACTAAAAAATGTAATTATTATAAATTGTTATATTCCTCCGGGATCTAGTATCGAAGTGTATACTAAATATATTTTAGAAATTGATTCACTAGTCAGTAAATGTAATGTAAAAGATGATGTAATTCTCTGTGGTGACTTTAATCTTCCTATCATTAAATGGGTTCCGCATGATGAGGAATCCTACTTCATTCCATACGAATTAGTTAGTAATACGGAGTGCTTTGTAATTGACTCTTTTAATTCTTTTAATTTTCAACAAGTATCTTCAATCTGTAATAATCGGGGTAGACATTTAGATCTTTTATTTACGACAAATTGGATGAATATTGCTATTATTAACTGTCCATTTGAACTAGTTGAAATTGATGAGCATCATCCTCCAATTTGTTAGTCTCTCTGTTTCTCATATCTCCAATTATTGATTTTGAACTTTCTTATAGTTTTAACTTTCATAAAGCCAATAAATGTAATTTTGATGCTATTCATAACTGTTTAAGTTGTTATGATTTCTCATTTTTAACCTTTTCTAATTTAAATGATGCAGTTAATCATTTCTATAAAATTGTTCATTCTATTATTTCACAATATGTTCCGTTAGTTGTAGACAATAGTTATAAATCCAGTCCGCCATGGTTAACTAAAAATCTTAAATAATAGAAAAAACAAGTAAAGAAACAGTCAGTCGGTGCAACCGACTTAGAAATACCCTACACCTATTTGGTTCAAATTTAAGGACATATCCATAAGTCATTTTAACACCATAGAAGCTGTTATTAATTTGATCGTAAGACATAGCTAACCAAATTAACTGTATAATACTAAAAACATTTTCTAATTACCCTATCTATTAAAAAATACTACAAATTCTTACTAATTTATCTATTTAAAAATATTAAAAAACAAACAAACTTGAAATAAATGAAAATTTATTTATTCCAATTCAATTACAAAATGAAAAAATTCTAATTATTAAATTTTGTGATAAAAAGATAATCAAAGCATAATATATTTAATAATCCAAATTTTTAAAAATTGCAATTATTTTAAATGGTTAGTTTATATACCTAATAGAAAAGCTTATAAACGCAAAATATGCAATAAATGTATTTCTAAAATACAATTAAAAATTTACACCTTTTCATATAATTCATTTAAATATAAAAATAAATTTTACATAAATGCAGCAAGTACCTTTGAACATAGCTGAACCACTACAATTAAGTCTAGATTTCGGAGCAACATAGGACATAGGAAATATATTCTTTGGCTTCGAAATTAAACTCGACCACAACCAATTCCCATGGTACTTTCATTACTAATAACCTACTGTTAAATTTCATCAAAATACCGGCATTATTTTTTGAGTTATGGTGTTTGTAAGATATATGTTTGTTAGTCCTTGAACTTTTCAAGAGTTCCAGGACCCGAAATTATGGTACGATTTCGCCCATATGCAGTCCCGTCATACTTTCAATACTAGTTAACCCTTGTACACAATTGGAACGCTCTATCTTAATTTTAAGTTACTAGTTTTATTAATTTCGATGATAAGCTTTTACACATTGGGGGGTCTAAGAGAGGTTCTGAACCACCACTCTAATTGATCCCAAATTAGGGGGGCACGCAAGAAATAGTAAAGAACACCCTTGTGGCAAATTGGAAGCTTCTACATTTGTTTCAAGTTACTATCTTTATTAATTTCGAAAATATGCTTTAAGGGCCTAAGAACTGAGTAGCTGGTCCCCGATCCACTACTCCAATGTGGCCCAAATTTCAAAGACACTTACGAAATAGGAAGGGACACCCTGATACCAAATTTGGAGGTTCTATCTTCATTGGTTTTGGAATTATGCTCGTTTGGCCTAAATTCGATCAAAAAGTTCTAAGTTCCGAACCCATTGTCCAATCCTCACCGTACGTAATCACCGCCGTAGTTTTGCTGCCAATAACCTACAGTACAAATTTCATGAAGATAGCCTCATTAGTTGTTGAGTTATCGTGATTTTTTATATATGTTCCTTAGCCCTGACATCGATTAAAAGGTCCGGAATCCGAACCGTTGGGCTGATTTCGCCCTTATATAGTCCGCGCTGTACTTATAGTACTAGTTAACCCTTGTACACAATTTGAACGGTCTATCCTAATTTTAAGTAACTATTTTTAGTAATTTCGATTATAAGCCTTTAAAACTTGGGAGGTCTGAGAGGGTACAGAACCACCACTCCAGTTGATCCCAAATTAGGGGAACACGCAAGAGATAGTAAAGAACACCCTTGTGGCAAATTGGAAGCTTCTACATTTTTTCAAGTTGTTATCTTTATTAATTTTAAAGATATGCTTTAAGGTCTTCGGAAATGTGTGGCTGGTCCCCGACCCACTACTCCAATGGGACCCAAATTCACAAGACACTTAGGAAATAGGAAGGGACACCCTGATACTAAATTTGGAGGTTCTATCTTCATTGGTTTCGGAATTATGCTAGTTTGGCCTAAATTCGATCAAAAAGTTCTAGGTTCCGAACCCATGGTCCAATCCCGACCTTACGCAATTCCCGAAGTAGTTTCATTACTAGTAACCTACAGCACAAATTTGATGAAGATAGCGTCATTAGTTGTTGAGTTATCGTGATTTTTTATATTTGTTCGTTAGCCCTGAAACCGATTAAAAGGTCCAGAATCCGAACCCATGGGCCGATTTCGCCAATATGCAATCCCCGCCGTACTTTCAGTCCTAGTAACCTACAGTTAAAATTTCATCAAGATAGCTCCATTATTTTTTGAGTTATCGTGCCTACGGACGGACGGACGGACGGACGGACATGGCTATATCGACTAAGGCGGTCACGCTGATCACAAATATATATACTTTTCCATATCTAGCTCGCTTCCTTTAAGTGGTTACAAACACCATACCAAAGTTAATATACCCCTTTACCTATTCTATAGGTGTAGGGTATAATAAAGCCTGGCATAAATTTATTAAAAGCAATAATAATTATGACTTTAATGTTTTCATAAATTTATTTAATGAATTTAAAACAAAGTCTGATCAAAACAATTTTTGGCATTTATCAAACTTTCCTAATACTACACTGGGTAATATTCATATTGACTCTAATTTGGTATTTAACTATTTGACAAAACTTGATTGTAACACTAGTCCTGGGATTGACGGCATCCCTAACATATTTTTAAATAAATGCTCATCTTCATTATCTGGTCCTCTTTCTTCTTTATTTAATTCTTCTTTAGTTTCTGGTATCTTCCCTTCTATTTGGAAAACTGCCATAATTAGGCCAGTTCATAAAAAAAATCTTAAAAACGATGTTACTAACTATCGTCCAATTGCTAAACTTTCTTCTATACCTAAGCTTTTTGAACTAATTGTATTTGATTCTATTTATGATCATTGTACTTGTTTTTTATCGCCTTTCCAACATGGCTTTGCAAAGCTTAAATCAACCGTTACTAATCTTGTTGAATCTACATCTACATTTATTAATAATATGGAAGATGGCTTCCAAACAGATGTAATATATACAGATTTTAGCAAAGCCTTTGATCTTCTTCCACATAATGTTATTATTTTTAAGCTAAATAAATTAGGATTTCCGACTTATTTTATAGATTGGATTAATTCTTACCCCTCGGATCGTAGATATAGTGTTTCTTTTAGATCCTCGATATCTTCTGAGTTTGCAGCTCCCACAGGGGTGCCTCAAGATAGCCATCTTCGACCTTTACTTTTCATTATTTCTATTAATGATGTTTCTTCTTTAATAATTAATAGTCACATTAAAATTTATGCCGATGACATGAAACTTTTTAAAAAAATTGTAAATTTGGAGGATGCATTAGCCCTACAAGCTGATCTAAATCGTTTTTACAATTGGTGTTCCAACAATAATCTCCAGCTCAATATTACCAAATGTGCTTCAATCAGTTTTACACGCCCCTTAATTCCAATTTCTTATGTATATTCTTTTAATAATCAAATCATTTCAAAAGTATCTTCAATTAAAGATTTAGGGGTACTCTTTGATAGTAAACTTCATTTCAACTTCATTATTCTGATATATTAAATAAAGCCAATTCTATGCTCGGTTTTATTAAACGTTGGGCAAGAGAATTTGAAGACCCTTATGTATTAAAATCTCTTTATACCTGCCTGGTTAGACCTAATTTAGAATATGCCAGTCAAGTTTGATGTCCATTTTATGGTGTCCATATAAATAGAATTGAATCGGTTCAGAAAAATTTCTCAGGTATGCTTTACATCTAAATACACTTGAAAAGCGCTGTAAAGTTGCAGATATTGTATTTCTAATTGAATTAATTAAAGGCAACATTTCTTGTTCTCAACTACTCGCTAAACTTAATTTTTCTTCGCATTCTAGATTAAGATCTGCTAATTTGTTAATTTATAGTTTCAGCGAACTAACTATGGTAAATATGAACCAATTAATAGAATGATGTCTCTCTGTAATATATACAAATCCCATATTAACTTTTCCCAAACTAAACAATCATTAAAAAATAACTTGTATTTGTGTTCTTGAAATTTTTGGACTTACATTCTTTGACCTTTGTCTTCTTAATGGAACCTTTTTTGTTTTTTTAAATATAATCAGTATAATTTTTAACTTTTTTTTCACACTTTTTTTTTTTCTTAAAAATGTTTTTTTATATAAAATTAATTATTTAATTATCAATTTCTGTAATCTTTACTTTCTTTTTTGTTTTTTCTAATGTTTAATTTTAGTTTATTAATTTAATATAAGTTATTGTAACTTGCTTGAATTAAGCTCGGAATAAATAAATAAATAAAAATAAATAATTAAATACTCAGTAAGGAACCCTATATAATTTGGAAAATGTGTTTTTTAAAAACCCTTGGTTTCTTCACTTGTTGTTATAAATTTTTAATTCACATATATCCTTATAATTCCTTCAGGCTCCCTCTATTTTCAACAGTAATTTTTCTTCTTATAATAATCACTTATTCACTTCCTAATGGGATCTCATGCCATCCACCCTATTAAATAAAAGTATAAACCTTATCGCCAAAACAGCTTCGTAGGTTATTTGCATATAGAAACTAAAACGAATGTGAAGCGAGTGATATGACATTGTCTGAATCGATCGTTTGTTGAAAGATTTAACTCAATATAATGAACCAATGGGTAGAAAAGTAATTTTATTTGGTGGTGATTTTCGACAAATGCTTCCAGTTGTTTTCCATGGTGACAGAGTTAGAATAGTTGAAGCATGTGTACAAAATAGTGTAATCTGGCGTAAAGTAATTTTAATAAAAAGAATATGAGATCAAATCGAAATGAGATAAACTTTTTAAAATGGTTTTTGCTGTTAGGTAAATAATGAGGTTCCCAAAAAATTGAGTGAAGATATTACTAAAATACCCGATGAATTTATTTGTACCGGTTCAATAAAAAATAATGTTTTTGGTTTAACGAGTGATGATTTTCAGAATATTGCTTCGTTATTATGTTATCAATAAAGTTATTATGTACCCTTTAAAAGAGAGTTGTTTTAAAATAAATGAAGAGACTTTAAAACTAATTTTCGGACCTGAAAAATTTTATTGTAGTGTGAGTTCTGTCATATCAGACTCAACAGATAATATTATTTTGCCAACAGAATACATTAATTCTTTGACATCCCCAGGACAATCCCTTCATTGCTTAAAATTAAAAAAAGCGTCTGTAGTCAATTGTTAGAGATATGTTACAAAATTCTTTAAAATTAGAAATTTTTACAGGGATAAGTAAAGTAAAGTAGTTTTTTTTCCTCGAATAGAGTTAATTTGTATTGACGTAAAAGTGGCATTCACTCTAAAAGGAAAGCAGTTTCTTATTAGATTAGCTTTTGCGATGACAATAAATAAAGCACAAGGACAAACTTTTGAAATCAGGATTTATTTACCTGAATCTGTATTCAGCCATGGAATGCTACTATACGTAGCATTTAGTAGGGCCAAATCGGCAAATGATTTGAGAGTTCAAATTGACCACGCCAATTTACAAAGTCAGTTCGAGCAACATGTGGCATATTATACTAAAAATATTGTTTATCGCGAAGTTTTATGTTAATGATTTTTTACATTTCAAAGGAAGGAGTAATTCCTGTTCGCGCAAGAATTACACAGTTGATTAAGCGATCACGCATACAGGCCAACCTAGTATTAATATATTCTCAATATTAATATTTCTTTTATTTTTTTAGCTTATTTTTATTAATTGCATATATTTCTTTTTTTGTTTTTACGAGGGAATTAAAAGCTCGAAAGCCATCTACTGAAACTATGCGCTGTTTCTTTGGGTAGTGTGTTATTTTAACACACCAGAACCACACCCTTTTTGAACCAAACTTTAGAAGGGAACCTGTGATACAAATGTACAGTTTGGTTACAGGGATGAGGATATGGAAGGATTTAGGATTATGGTGGAAGTTTTTTGGAATATCTGGATTATGGTGGATGGGGAAAATGTAATGGGATATTTAGAAGAAAAATGTTAATGTTCTTTTTAAATTTGGTTAAATCGTACATATATACATTATCAAATTTGGGTAACACATTTGGTGGAATATGGTTCCATAAACGAGATGAGCGCATGACAAACGAATTTCCATAAGCCGTGTTACGCCATCTGGCTAGCTCAACTGTGCAGGAATGAGCATTAGTTGCCCTCCTCGTTTCCCGTTGGAAAATCTTAAATGGAAGCATAAGTTGCTTGATTTCTTTAGAACTTATAATTTAAGGAGGTTATTGATAGTAGGTCATTTATAAATATTAGGAAAAGACTGGGGGATAAAACAGATCTTTGAGGGACACCAGCATTTATTTTAAAATCTTTGAATGAATATCCATCGACAAGAACACGAATCGTACGATCCGAAATTAAAACGCCAATCCATTTAACAAAAATCGTACCGAGACCTAAAGCCCTGCATTTTGTCAATAAAGCATAATGCAAAACTCTACCAAAAGCTTTGGAAATATCCAAAACCACAAAATCAGATTCGCCAAAATGGTAAAGACTGATATTAAGCTTTTTGCACAGGTAGGTCATGAGATATACAGTAGAACGATGGGGTCTGAACCCGTATTGTCGATCATGAAGCAAACCTTTACGATCTAGATATTTTAAAAGCTTATAGTTTATAACTTTTTCCATTAGTTTGGAAAGGACCGAAGTAATATCAATAGTTTGGTAGTTAGAGGGATCGCTTTTATCGCCTTTTTAAGGAATTGGAAAATCATGGGTAGGATGAATAGCCGAAGTAAAGGAAAGGTGGAAAAGATTGCGCAGAGGTTTTGAAATGGAGGTATATGTGGTCCAGACGGTATTTCGAAGGCTTCCTCTTTTTTTAGAAGGCTCAAGTCAACATTACTACCACGGAAGCACAGTGACCAATCAAAGGTTTTGTAAAAATTGTTTAGACCTTCCCAGTTAACATGGTTATAACGCCATACTAATTTACTAAAAACGGAGAAGAGCTACTGGAAAAGTAAAGCCAGTCTTGTTAGGAACATTAAAATCCCCCGCCAGAACAATTTCAGTTTCAGGATAACAATCGAGAATTTCATTGATCTGGTTTGAAAGGTTTTCAATCTCCATAACATTTTCCTGTTCACTTGAATTGAGTGATCTGTATAGAAAAAAGAAATGTATAACATGCTTTCCAACATGGATTTTGACCTAAACGTTTTTGAAAGTTGAGTTAGAAGATTTATATTTGACAAGAGTGTTGAAAGCAATGTCTTTTTTTATGTAGATGAAAAAAGACATTGCTTTCAACACTCACGTAGATGAAATGAGTAAATAGCCGTTAAAATCGAAGTTAACATTGTGACCACTAACTTGCGTTTCACATAGAGCAAGGATTGCCGGTTTAATTAAATTAAGATGACCCTCAACGGCATGGAAGTTCGTTTGTAAACCACGAATATTACAAAAATTAACGTTAAAATTCATAATTTGGTTAGAAATTAGAAAGAATAGTGAAAAACAAAGAGAAAAAAAAAGTGCTTATTTATGTTCGATTTATTCAACCGTAATCGACAGCACCAACAAATATAAAAGTCTTATTTCGTGCGAGAGTGATGTATAGCTACGTCCAACACTTTTTAACTTGTACGGTATAGAATCTATATAGAAACTACATGTGCCCAATTGCAGTAGGTACAACCAAAAACTCAATCAAAATAAAACAAATACACAATTACATCTAATTAAAAATAATTACATCTAATAAAAAATAATTACATCTAATTAAAATTAAGTTAATATTAAAAAGTTAGTATTAGAAAAAAATTTTTATTTAAATTTGAAAAAATTTCAGAAAAAAAAATTTTTAATGAAACCGAAACCGTTGTTATCACAACGAAGGTTGAAACTTGAATAAAAAGCTATATAATTAACTATTGCATGTTACGTTGGTAAACTCCACTAACATCAATAATAACGAGGAAGAGTGCAGTAGAATAGTAGAGTAATTACTTTTGACAAAATTACAAACATACAGCTATATTAGTTGTAGTGTAATGCTCATATAAAAGAAGGAGTTGTATGGCAGCTACTCGAACCCACTGCAGTAGGACAACCAAATTTTACAGAAACTTTGGCCATAACACTAAGCTATCTTTGGTAAAATTTTAGAAATCCAGCTTCAATAGGTATACTGTTATGCTCATATAAAAGAAGAAGTTGTGTGGCAGCTAGTCGAACCCACTGCAGTAGACCAACCTAATTTTGCAGAAACTTTGGCCATAAAACTAAACTAGCAAAATTTCGGACACCCAGCTTCAATAGGTATAGAGTAATGCTCATATAAAAAAAAGAAGAGTTGTACTGCAGGTACTCAGACCGGTGGACAAAAATGGCTGGATTTCAATAGCGATGACAGATATTGCATAAAAACGAGTTTGTGAAAATTTCAAAACCCTAGCAACTTTAATTTTTGAGTTATCGGATGGACTAACATTTAGCTATTAGCAATTTATTTTTCGATTCTGATCCGATCCATATCCTTGAGTCTATATTTACCCCTCTCACTCTCTGCGGCACAAACGAAATAGCAAATTTAGTATACCCTTTGGACTTATAGTCAACCGGGGATAAAAATTATGATTTAATCAATAGTATTCAGATAAAAATTCTAAGTTACTAAATTTAAATATAAGTTAACGGAAACAAATTGTAATCCGATACTTTAAGTAAATGAACTTAAATATTTCATTATTTCATAACTGTAATAAAAGTTCCTATGCATTGCTTAATGATAATTAAATTGTAACCCGATATATTATTATGCAAAATATTATTATGCCAAATTAAAGAGATTTTGGAACAAAACATCATCCAACACAGTTGTTTGTCTTACAACAGTCTTTTATGGATTGTTCCCAAAAAAATGAACAATTCAAACCAGAAGACAGGAAAAAGACAACACCCTTCGGTCAATTTGAACATTTGAGATGCCATTTGGTCTTAAAAATGCACTCTCAACATTTCAAAGACTAATGGACTTTGTTTTAAAAGATATGTGTAATTTACTTAAATGATATACCTATCTTTAGTATAATATTAAAAAAGTTTTCCACCGACTTAATTTTCCAAATTGACAAATGAAACAAACCTAGTTTCTAGGTCACATTTTGACACCACAAGGTGTAAAACAACACCCAAACAAAATATCCGCTATTCAAGAACTTAAACTGCCAAAGACAGCTAAACAAATTAAGAGATTTTTAGGAATGACTGAATATTACAGGAAATTTATTAAGGACTATGCAAAAATTGCATATCCAATAACAAGATACCTTAAAAACAAGTAAAGAAACAGTCAGTCGGTGCAACCGACTTAGAAATACCCTACACCTATTTGGTTCAAATTTAAGGACATATCCATAAGTCATTTTAACACCATAAAAGCTGTTATTAATTTGATCGTAAGACATAGGCAACCAAATTAACTTTATAATACTAAAAACATTTTCTAATCACACTATCTATTAAAAAATATTACAAATTCTTACTAATTTATATATTTAAAAATGTCAAAAAACAAACAAACTTGAAATAAATGAAAATATATTTATTCCAAATCAATTACAAAATGAAAATATTCTAATTATTAAATTTTGTGATAAAAAGATAATCAAAGCATAATATATTTAATAATCCAAATTTTTAAAAATTGCAATTATTTTAAATGGTTAGTTTATATACCTAATAGAAAAGCTTATAAACGCAAAATATGCAATAAATGTATTTCTAAAATACAATTACAAATTTACACCTTTTCATATAATTCATTTAAATATAAAAATAAATTTTACATAAATGCAGCAAGTACCTTTGAACATAGCTGAACCAATACAATTAAGTCTAGATTTCGGAGACACATAGGACATAGGAAATATATTCTTTGGCTTCGAAATTAAACTCGACCACAACCAATTCCCATGGTACTTTCATTACTAGTAACCTAGTGTTAATTTCATCAAAATACCGGCATTATTTTTTGAGTTATGGTGTTTTTATTAAGATATATGTTTGGTAATCCTTGAACTTTTCAAGGGTTCCAGAACCCGAAACCATGGTACGATTTCGCCCATATGCAGTCCCGTCATACTTTCAATACTAGTTAACCCTTGTACACAATTGGAACGTTCTAGCTTAATTTGAAGTTACTAGTTTTATTAATTTCGATGATAAGCTTTAACACATTGGGGGGGTCTAAGAGAGGTTCTAAACCACCACTCCAATTGATCCCAAATTAGGGGGACACGCAAGAAATAGTAAAGAACACCCTAGGCCAAATTTGAAGCTTCTACATTTGTTTCAAGTTACTATCTTTATTAATTTCGAAAATATGCTTTAAGGTCCTCGGAACTGACTGGCTGGTCCCCGACCCACTACTCCAATGGGGCCCAAATTTCAAAGACACTTACGAAATAGGAAGGGACACCCTGATACCAAATTTCGAGGTTCTATCTTTATTGGTTTCGGAATTATGCTCGTTTGGCCTAAATTCGATCAAAAAGTTCGAAGTTCCGAACCCATTGTCCAATCCTCATCTTACGTAATCACCACCGTAGTTTCATTACCAATACCCTACAGCACAAATTTCATGAAGATAGCCTCATTAGTTGTTGAGTTATCGTGATTTTTTATATATGTTCGTTAGCCCTGACACCGACTAAAAGGTCCGTAATCCGAACCGTTGGGCTGATTTCGCCCTTATATAGTCCGCGCTGTACTTATAGTACTAGTTAACCCTTGTACACAATTTGAACGGTCTATCTTAATTTTAAGTAACTATTTTTAGTAATTTCGATTATAAGTCTTTAAAACTTGGGAGGTCTGAGAGGGGTACAGAACCACCACTCCAATTGATCCCAAATTAGGGGAACACGCAAGAGATAGTAAAGAACACCCTTGTGGCAAAATGGAAGCTTTTACATTTTTTCAAGTTGTTATCTTTATTAATTTTAAAGATATGCTTTAAGGTCTTCGGAAATGTGTGGCTGGTCCCCGACCCACTACTCCAATGGGGCCCAAATTCACAAGACACTCAGGAAATAGGAAGGGACACCCTGATACCAAATTTGGAGGTTGTATCTTCATTGGTTTCGGAATTATGCTCGTTTGGCCTAAATTCGATCAAAAAGTTCTAGGTTCCGAACCCATGGTCTAATCCCGACCTTATACAATTCCCGAAGTAGTTTTATTACTAGTAACCCACAGCACAAATTTGACGAAGATAGCGTCATTAGTTCTTGAGTTATCGTGATTTTTTATATTTGTTCGTTAGCCCTGAAACCGATTAAAAAGTCCAGAATCCAAACCCATGGGCCGATTTCGCCCATATGCAATCCCCGCCGTACTTTCAGTCCTAGTAACCTACAGTTAAAATTTCATCAAGATAGCTCCATTATTTTTTGAGTTATCGTGCCTACGGACGGACGGACATGGCTATATCGACTCAGACGGTCACGCTGATCACAAATATATATAATTTTCCATATCTAGCTCGCTTCCTTTAGGTGGTTACAAACACCATACCAAAGTTAATATACCCCTTTACCTATTCTATAGGTGTAGGGTATAAAAACGCGAATATAAATTCAAATGACTCAAATTACATAACGGCGTATAAAATGGTCATCCAATCTCTTATGCCTCATGAAATTTGAATGACGACGAGAAAAATTACTCAACCATAGAGAAAGCACTTTTTGGAATTGTACAGAGTACTAAATATTTTCGGCCTTATCTATTTGGCAAAGAATTCGATGTTCAAACCTATCAAAAGACTCCATGTCAAATATACGGTAAAGATACAAACCGCAGGCTAAAAAGATGGCGGGCACAATATGAAAATAGACTATATAAAAGGAAAAGACAATACCATAGCGGATTTTTTGAGTCGTGTAAATACGGAAACAAAGCATTATTGAATATAGACTTTTCAGACCTATATACAGAGCTAGAAAATAAGACCGATTCTTTAACTGAAATTAATTTACTAGATAACTCCATCAAAAATCAAACAGTACATTCT
Source organism: Dolichopus griseipennis (assembly GCA_963082915.1). Lineage (NCBI taxonomy): Eukaryota > Metazoa > Arthropoda > Insecta > Diptera > Dolichopodidae > Dolichopus > Dolichopus griseipennis. Next base: position 89,415,378 of record OY720441.1, on the reverse strand, counting down.
CAAGAACAAAACTCTAAATCATAGACAACATCCATTTAGATTTCTTAAATTACAAAATATCCATGAAACCAACATTAAAATACCTTTAAAATTTACAAGTAATACTGATACTATCAATTCTGCTCAAGACGACTCAACTAAATAATGAAACGCTTATAATTGACAAAATAGATTCAAAATTAGGGTATGCAAAAATCGAAACAAATATCGCAGAATTTGTAGAAAGCTATAACACTGTTTTACATGTTATCCAGTCATATGAAATTTTAGAAATAATTAAAAGTTTGGAGGAAAATATTAAATCCATCAAATCAAATTTAAATAAAGGTTAGCCTTAAACCAAATTGACAACGTGAAGAACTGAATAAAAACAATCATACCAAGTAGGCAAAAAAGAGGAATTTTAAATTTAGGAGGCACAATGCTAAAATGGGCTTTTGGTACAATGGACGACTCTGAGCGATATGATATAGAAGAACGACTAAAATCTTATTCAAATAACAACAAATTTATACATGACAATTTCAATCAACAATATTAACGAAAATTTTAATTAACTTTTTCTCTTATCAAAAGTGCTATTGAATTAGATCGAAAGGTTATTTCAAAGAGGTTAAATGAAATTGAAAAAGTTTTTTTCTTGAACAAACTATCAAAATTGATCTTATTGGCAGACAGATTGACATCATTCAAGATTTTAGTTGTCACTAGAACAGGCCTAATTCATTCAAGCATACTGTCAACCGAGGAAATTGAACTTTATTCTATTGCTTCAAAACAGCTTGCCAATACGTCTAGGATTCGCAAAATATTGTAACGAATCACTTATTTTTGTCATTAAATTTCCAAAAGATTTTATAAAAGTTAGTAAAAAATACCAGTAACTAATTATAATTATAAGCAAATAGATGAAAATATGGAATTTTTTAGTGGAAATTACAAATAAAACTTACATTTTTGAAAAAGATAAGAATTTTAAAGATTTAAAAATAAGTAAAAATAGTATTTTGAAGAAAAATTGTAAATTTGTAGTAAATAAGAAAGAAGAATTTATTGAAATAGGTGACGGTATTTTAATTAAAATAATACCAAAAATAAAATATTCAATATTTTAAATAATTTTAAATGGTAATTATTTATAAATTTTCAAAATTGCTCAATACAGATTGATACTAAAAATTTTAGTAATCTAATATATAAAGAAGAAAATTTGTTTGTTTATTTGTTTGTTTGTTTGTTTGTTTGTTTGTTTGTCCAGGATTCACGTGAAAACCACTGGTCCGATTGACACCAAATTTTAGAGGAATAATTTTGGGAGCCCGGGGGGTGACATAGGCTATGTCGCATTTTTATAAGTCAGCAGGTTGCGGCTCCAGAGCCGTTTTAAGCTTTTTCGTTTTTTTGATGTCGAGCTGAAACGGTTTGACCGATTCACTTGAAATTTTGCACGAATGTTCTTCTTATTAAACGGAATTAATGGTATAAAGTTGGTTGAAATAAATTAACCCCTTTCGGCCCGGCGGGCTTCCAAAAAATTTTGTGTTTCCGATTTGTGTCCAATTTTACAGGGTAGTTTTGCAGTCAAAAAGAGAGGCTGGCACAAATTTTTGTTGGGTTCGGTTAACCCGTTTGGGCACGAGGGCGCAATGAAGCTTTTTCAATGTTTTTGATGTCGAGCCGAAACAGTTTGACCGATTGACTTGAAATTTTGCACAAATCTTCCTCTTAGCAAACGGAATTAGTTGTATAAAGATGGTTCGAAAATATTAACCCATTTCGGCCCGGCTGGCTTCCAAAAAATTATTTGTTTCCGATTTGTGTCCAATTTTACAGGGTGGTTTTGCAGTCGAAAAGAAAGGCTGGCACAAATTTTTGTTGGGTTCGGTTAACCCGTTTGGGCACGAGGGCGCAATGAAGCTTTTTCAATGTTTTTGATGTCGAGCCGAAACAGTTTGACCGATTGACTTGAAATTTTGCACAAATCTTCCTCTTAGCAAACGGAATTAGTTTTATACAGTTGCTTGGAATATATTAACCCATTTCGGCCTGGCGGCCTTTCAATATTTTTTTTGGCCGTTTGGGCAAGAGAGCGCAATGAAGCTTTTTCAATGTTTTTGTTGTTGAGCTTAAACGAACACTTTTTTCAGCTAATCTTGAACACATTTTTCAGCTAATCTTTATTAGCAAAGCTCACAGGGTTAATTTGATTTTTATCATTTAACCCCTTTTGTCACAAGGGTTCATTAAATTTGATCTCCTTAAAGAGTTCAATCTTTAATATAAATTTGTTCTTCTGTTGAAAAGGTTTAATCAATATGTTAAAAAAAAAACAATTGTTCGACTAACACAGTTTAAAGTTAACGCAAACATTGCATTATTTCACAAGCTCACCAAAAAACATGATTGCGCTCTATTAACCCGTTTGGACCTAATGTATTTTTTTCAAGTTTTTGTTGGCCTGCCTAACGGTCGAAAACAATATTTTTAAAACTTTTAACTCATATCTATTTGTAATTTTCTAAAAGGTTTTGAATGCAAATTTCTAATCTAATATATAAAAACGAAAATTTGTTTGTTTATTTGCTTGTTTGTGTGTTTGTTTGTTTGTTTGTCCAGGATTCACGTGAAAACCACTGGTCCGATTAACACCAAATTTTAGAGGAATAATTTTGGGAGTCCGGGGGTGACATAGGCTATGTCGCATTTTTATAAGTCAGCAGGTTGCGGCTCCAGAGCCGTTTTAAGCTTTTTCGTTTTTTAGATGTCGAGTCGAAATGGTTTGACCGATTCACTTGAAATTTTGCACGAATGTTCTTCTTATTATACGGAATTAATGGTATAAAACTGGTTGGAATAAATTAACCCCTTTCGGCCCGGCGGGCTTCCAAAAAATTTTCTGTTTCCGATTTGTGTCCAATTTTACAGGGTAGTTTTGCAGTCAAAAAGAGAACCTGGCACAAATTTTTGTTGGGTTCGGTTAACCCGTTTGGGCACGAGGGCGCAGTGAAGCTTTTTCAATGTTTTTGATGTCGAGCCGAAACAGTTTGACCGATTGACTTGAAATTTTGCACGAATGTTCCTCTTAGCAACCGCAATTAGTTGCATAAATTTGGTTGGAATAATTTAACCCATTTCGGCCTGGCGGGCTTCAAAAAAATTTTGTGTTTCCGATTTGTGTCCAATTTTACAAGGTGGTTTCGCAGTCGAAAATAAAGTCTGGGACAAATTTTTGTTGAGTTCGGTTAACCCGTTTGGGCACGAGGGTGCAAAGAAGCTTTTTCAATGTTTTTGATGTCGAGTCAAAACTGTTTGACCGATTGACTTGAAATTTGGCACAAATGTTCCTCTTAGCAACCGCATTTAGTTGTATAAATTTGGTTGGAATAAATTAACCCATTTCGGCCTGGCGGACTTTCAAAAAATTTTGTGTTTTCGATTTGTGTCCAATTTTACAGGTTGATTTTGTAGTCTAAAAGAGAGGCTGCAAAAAGGTTTAGTTAAGTTCGATTAACCCATTTTCCACGACGACGCTATGAAGTTTTCTATATATTTTATTTTCTTATACGATTCAAAGTATTTTATTGAAAATTTTGTACCAGCATTTTAATTAAAACCCACAGGGTTAATTTGGTTTTGACCTGTTTGTGCGTTTTGAACAAAGATTCAATGAAATTTTCAGTTTTCTTCAAATGAAATCTAAAAATCAAAAAATTCAATTTGTTATATATAATGCTTATACATAGTACATAGTATTTTAAAACAGTTTTTCCAAAAAATAAGCCTACATTTCTCTCATAAAATCATAAAAAAACGAGGAAGAGCGTATTACAACTTTCAGGACTAAACAAAATATAAGTTGAAAAGCGAATTTTTAAACCTTTTCTAAACCATCGACTATATTTTATTCAAGCGTTGGCAATTCAAGAAAATCCCCTTTTGATCTATAGTCATTTTAATTCAGTTAACATTGTTCACCGGAAACCTACCATCCTCAACTCTATCGTCAAGGAGCACCAAATTGTCAAGAAGCAGCATGTATAGAAAAATTAGAGATAATCGTTCAAATTGTTTTGCAAACTGTTTTTTAAAGTTTTTGTTTCGCAATCGATTAAAAGAACTCGACAAACCTTTTTTTTAAGTATTCCCCTAATTCAAAGAAGTTGTACCTACTTTCAAAAATTGGACGTAATTTAGTTACAATTTTTTTTTTGAACAATCGTCGGCAGGGGTTAACAACTTTAAAGTCTGTTAGTAAATTGAACTTCATTTTCAAAGAAGAACACATATACGAAATTTGAAGTTAATCTGTTAAATCATTTCTAATATATAGCAAAGCAACGAAAAAACCTATAAAAAGCTGTTGGGCCACGATGGGTTAACGGAACTCCACAAATATTTTTTTGTGGCATTTATAGGCAAAGTAGTATCTCAAATAAGTGGCTGAAACTTGCTTTTTTACCATTTTCAAGCTTCCGGGCAACGCCGGGTAAATCTGCTAGTAGTATAAATAAAATTGTTAAAAGATTTGTAGTTCTAATTGAAATAACCTCAAATTTTAAAATAAATAAAACTGATATTACTTTTGAGGAAAATATTTTAAATCGAGAAAAAAATATAAAAGAAATAAATAAATTAAATTATCATAAAATTTCTAATGCCACGTTAACCTTATTATCAATAATTATATTTTTTAGAATAAAAATAATTTTGGTTTCCTATATAAAGAAAAATAAAAAATCTTAAAATAGAATTTAGGAATCGAATTCAGGAGAATCCTAAATCTTGTGAGGGAAATGTTTCGGTGGTAAGCTTCACTAACATCAATAGTAAAAATGATGATTTAATCAATAGTATTCAGATAAAAATCTAAGTTACTAAATTTACATCTAAGTTAACGTAAATAAATTGTCACTCGATACTTTAATAAATGAACTTAAATATTTCATTATTTCATAACTGTAATAACAGTTCATATGCATTGCTTAATGATAATTAAATTGTAACCCGATATATTATTATGCAAATGAACTCAAGTAAAATAAAATAATATTTTATTCAATACATTATTGCTTAAGTTAAACTTATCTTTTAATGTAAATTAATGCAAAAAAAAACATATTTTAATTATTAAAAATATTTTGCAATCAAGGTTCAATAAATTGTAATTAGCTTATTTTGTAATTTGTTATAAGTAATTTATAAATATCAATTTTTAAATGTAAAAGTTAATATTAAGACCGCATCAAATTGTTTAAATAAAAATCGTTAAAACGAACTTTTAAGTGTTTTTTATTTTTTGAAAAGAATTTTTTTATAATAATAACGAAGTTATTATTTTATTCGCACCAATTTAATACTAAAATTCTTATTACTAAACTAATTCAATTTACTCTATTTAAAACGAAATTGTGCTTTTTTTTTAATTTTTGACTTGTATATTTCTAGATATAGAAGTACTGTAATTAAATAAAAATGGAAGTTCATTTCAAACTTTTTATTTATATTTATTTATTTTTATTTTTATTTATATGTACAGAAGTGATCAGATTTATGTGTATAGAAGTGACAGTATAAAATATGAAGTACGAATATGGTACGAATGTATATTTATTTCGTAGATTTTTGCTGTTTTCGTAACCTTAATTCGGAATTGCAAATCCGTAGATTATCTTCGACTTAGCTGTACGAGGGAATTTAGAATAGGAGTGATGTTATTAATAAAATATCACCAATGCATTACTTATTACGCAAATTGCGTTAATTTTTCTCTACAGACCAGTGCTCCCGCTAGCTGAAAAAAAAGATATCAAATTTTTAATAAAAAATGTATCAAAAATGTACGCCTTTACAATGTCAGTTTATCCTAGCTTTTAATATCTAATTATAAAAAAAATGGTAAAAAAATTTAAAATTCATTATTTATTCAAATTTTTTATTCATAGTAAATGTGAAATGAGTATTTTAAACATTGATTTGTGTACCACTTCGTTTATGTCATCTCTTTGTAGGTGAGCCTTAATATTTACTAACGATTAGTTGCAAGCAATAAATGGAACCCATTTTATTTTTCAACCATGGGAAATCTGCCATCCCTTCATCACTGAATTTCCTTTTTTTGGATGATACTCATTCGTTAAACAACGCGTAAGTGTAAGTTTATTAATTTACTTTAATCAATTGGTATTTAGTAATTTTATTCATTTTTTTTTATTGTTTTTTTTATTAATAAGTTTTAGTTAAATATTAAATTACGTTCCAGTTTCATTTTCAGTATCAAGTTCAACTTCGTCGTGTACTATTTTATTGTTGTTTAATTCTTTCTCACTCTCATATGTTCTTTTTAATTTCTATACTAAATATCTAAAAGGGAGCGGCACGAAATCCCGAATGACAAAATCCAACGAGGACAGGACAAAACCCAGACATTTTATTAAAATCCAGAAAAAACCAAATCCTGATTAACAAAATTCAGGAAAGACCAAATCCTGAAAAGCCAAAATCCAACGAGGACAGGACAAAACCCAGACATTTTATTAAAATCCAGAAAAAACCAAATCCTGATTAACAAAATTCAGGAAAGACCAAATCCTGAAAAGCCAAAATCCAAAAAAGACAAAATTCGTAAAAATAAAATCCAAAATTGTAAAAACAAAAACGTTTTAAATATTTTCAATTCACATATTTAATTGAAACACAAAAATGAATAACATTTGAAATAAAAACAAATATAACAAAAATGAATAATAATTCAAAGTCAAAACATTAATATTTAGATAATTGAACAAAAATTTATAAAATATTTCATAAACTTAAATAATTAACATAAACTAAATTTACACTTAAGACAAAATTCAATCTTCAATATTTAGATTAATGACAAAGTGATGGTTATATTTTTAAGATATTAATTTTTGGAATAATTCTTTCGTTCGTTAATTATAAATTTAACTCTTTCCTCTCTTTTTCTCTCCTCTGGATTTTGTCTTTTCTGGATTATGTCTATCTGGATTTTATGTATCTGTATTTTGGAAATCGGGATTTCATGCCCAACCCATCTAAAAATTATAACATATGTACATATGTATTTATAAATCTGCTTATATTTCGCTTATGCTCATATCTGTTTATAAATCGTCTCGATTGTAATTAATCGTCAACGTAAGACATATATTCAAATAAATCGCAATTTAAAAAAATAATTTATTTATCTATTTAAATTTTTTAACATATTTTGAAAAAAAAAATAAAAAAATAACCAAAAAAAATTTAAATAAATAAATCAGTTTTCTTTTTGAAAAAACATTCAATAATATTAAGAATTATGTATAAAAATGAAAATGGCGACAGAGAATTTTAAAAACAGTGGAAAGTGAATAATTTTTTATAAAAACAAGTAAAGAAACAGTCAGTCGGTGCAACCGACTTAGAAATACCCTACACCTATTATGTTCTAATTTATTGAAAAAAAGTTTGGAGGAAAATATTAAATCCATCAAATCAAATTTAAATAAAGGTTAGCCTTAAACCAAATTGACAACATGAAAAACTGAATAAAAACAATCATACCAAGTAGGCAAAAAAGAGGAATTTTAAATTTAGGAGGCACAATGCTAAAATGGGCTTTTGGTACAATGGACGACTCTGAGCGATATGATATAGAAGAACGACTAAAATCTTATTCAAATAACAACAAATTTATACATGACAATTTCAATCACCAATATTTAAATTAACGAAAATTTTAATTAACTTTTTCTCTCATCAAAAGTGCTATTGAATTAGATCGAAAGGTTATTTCAAAGAGGTTAAATGAAATTGAAAAAGTTTTTTTCTTGAACAAACTATCAAAATTGATCTTATTGGCAGACAGATTGACATCATTCAAGATTTTAGTTGTCACTAGAACAGGCCTAATTCATTCAAGCATACTGTCAACCGAGGAAATTGAACTTTATTCTATTGCTTCAAAACAGCTTGCCAATACGTCTAGGATTCGCAAAATATTGTAACGAATCACTTATTTTTGTCATTAAATTTCCAAAAGATTTTATAAAAGTTAGTAAAAAATACCAGTAACTAATTATAATTATAAGCAAATAGATGAAAATATGGAATTTTTTAGTGGAAATTACTTACTAATAAAACTTACATTTTTGAAAAAGATAAGAATTTTAAAGATTTAAAAATAAGTAAAAATAGTATTTTGAAGAAAAATTGTAAATTTGTAGTAAATAAGAAAGAAGAATTTATTGAAATAGATGACGGTATTTTATTTTATTTTATTTTGAACCAAAACAAGGTTTTTACAAAAAAAATTCTTATAGCTAAAACTTAAAATTAACATGAAATTTGATTACAAAACATAAATTTAAATACATAAAAATCAAAAGTTTATTTATTTTTTTTTTTTTTGTAGATTGTAAAAAATGCATACATAGCGAAAACACAGTTAAAATGCAATTTATAAAGTAAAAAAAAACAAAAATAACTAAATTATAGAATTATAAAATTATGTGAACTTGAAGTGTAATATGAGTATAATATTGAAGGTTAAAATTATTGTCGTAGGTCATTAAGAAATTTTAATTTTAATTTACGTTTAAAAGTGTATCTAGAAATTTGTGTTGAAAAAAGATGACTGTGTTTATTGAATGTAATGCAACATCTGTTTATTGGTTCATTTTTTCCATATTCAGTTCTATGAGTATTTTCAACTAAATATTTAACGCTTCTCGTATTTCTGCCCCCATTATTTATTTTAAAATTATCTGCTAAAAACTGAATGTTAATGTTTTTTCTTAAGACGTCAAAAGTAAAGCAAGAAGAAAAAATTTGCCTGCGTGAGGATAAAGTTAAGATATTTAATGATTTAAGTCTTACGAGATAGCTAGGCAGAATTGAATAATCTCTAGGATTATATTGATTTCTCAAAGCAAATAAAAGAAATTGCTTTTGCACGGATTCTATTTTATCAGAATGTATTTGAAATGCGGGATCCCACACAATGTTACCATATTCAAGAATAGATCGTACTAAGGAACAATAAAGAGCTTTAGTTACAGCGATGTTGCTGAATTCTTTAGCTCTTCTTTTTATGAACCCGAGCATTTTGTTTGCCCTAGAAATTGTATACTCATAATGAAGATGGAAGTTCAGTTTATCATCCAACAGGATCCCTAAGTCGGTAATATTTTTAACTCTTTCAAGGTTATTTATTTTATAACCGAAAGTAATGGTAGATCTCTTACGTGTAAAACTTATAACCTTGCATTTTTCAATGTTTAGTTCTAACTTATTAGAGAAGCACCATTCTTGCAGACTATTGAGATTTGTCTGAAGTAGTTCAACATCGGAACTCTTTTTAATTACATGATAAATCTTGAGATCATCAGCAAATGCAACATGTGATACACCGGAAAGTTTACTAGAAAGATCGGAAATGAATATATTAAACAAGAGTGGACCCAAGTGGCTACCTTGCGGTACTCCTGATGTAACATTGATTGAGTCCGAGAAAAATCCTTGAAATTTGATATTTTGCGTCCTATTTGTAATATAGGAGAATATTTAATAAAGAAAAGGGCCGGAAACTCCTAAGGCTGCAAGTTTGTTTAGTAGAATTTAGTGATCAACACGATCGAATGCTTTGCTGAAGTCCGTGTAAATAGCATCAACTTGGTGCCCATTTTCCGTTTCATTAAGGATTTCAGAAGTGTAAACTAAAAGGTTTGTTGTTGTGGAACGACCTTTTCTGAATCCATGTTGTTGTTCGTTTAGTTTTGTATTTATGATGGGTGTAATTTTGTCTACAATAATTTTTTCAAACAACTTTGGAATAGTTGATAGAATAGCTATACCACGGTAATTTTCGACGTATGATTTATCACCCTTTTTGTAGATAGCGGTTAGATAAGAGGATTTCCAGAAAAGAGGACAAATACCTGATGAAAGAGATTTATTAAAGATAAAATGAAGCGGATAAGTGAGATAACTGACACAGTTTAATAAAAAAGTAAGTGGAATCAGGTCAGGTCCTATACCTTTTTTGGTATCAAGTTTTGTAATTGCTTCAAATAGTTCAACTTCGGAAAGGTATAAATCCGTAATAATAGGATTTAAATTATTAATTAAGTTAGAGAAAACGAAATTAATTGGAGACTCGTTTGGACGATAAACTTTTTGAAAAGATTTAGCAAAGAAATTGCAGATCGTTTTAGGACAATTAGAAGACGTATTGTCTTTTGACATTAAGCTTGGATAGCCGTAAGTTTTACGTTTTGTGTTAACGAAGTCAAAAAACTTTTTAGGATCTGTAATTAATTTGTTGCCTACGTTAGTGATATATCTATCATAAGCCAAATTAGATTTTTGTTTAAACTCAAAAGGAAGATCCTTGTACTTGTTTAATAAGTCATTATTAGGTTCTTTTGAATGTTTAATTATTTTGTATAGTTTATTGCGTTGGTTACGCAATGTCCTAAGTTCACTGTTCAGCCAAGGTTCGGTTGTCTTGTCCTTTTTGCGAATTTTAGGAACAAAGGAGTTAATTATCTCAAATAGCTTTGCATAGAATTGAGAGATAATCAAATCAATATCCTGTTCGGTTAACAGGTCGTCCCAACTGATGACTGATAAAGCATTATTAATGCTTTGATAATCAGCATCAAGACATATACAAAAATATTATTGTAAGATTTTGTAAAAAGAGGTATAGCAGTGGAAAATTCAAAGATGATTGCGTTATGATGCGGAGTGTTTGTAAAAAGGTTTTCTGAATCATCAGCTTTACCACCACTTTATCATATGCATTCGTGAATGCAAGATCTAACCACTTGTAATAATTATTCGGAAAGCTGATAATTTGTTGTAAATCATTACCATAAAATACATTAATGAGATCGAAATCTATTTCGTCCTGAAAGTTGATTGGTAGTAACAAATTATCAGATTCGTCAACAATAAAAGATAAAGAAGGACGGTTAAAGTCCCCTAAAATTATAATTGAATCATCCTCATTCATATTTGATATAACATGCATCTCGAAAAATTCCGAATATGAGGAATTGTCAGAATTAGGAGGAAAGTAAACAATACCAAGGTATAAAAAATTATTACATTAGTTAACTTTAATAAATTGGAGATCAAAAGAGTGGTAAGTCTTAGTGATTAATGCCACACTAGATAAGGTATTGTTAACTGCAAGTAGTACACCACCACCACGGGAACAATTTGTAGCCAGATAGTCCCGATCTTTTCTATAAATCGACCAAGTACTGTCCAAAATTTCTTTATTTACAAAGGAATCGTTTAACCATGTTTCAGTGATAGCAATAATATTATATTCACATGACTTAGCATCAATATATAATTTCTTAAGCTTTCCCCTCATACCACTGCAATTGTGGTAGAATAATTTCAATTTATTAGAGGAACTAACGCTATTTTTATTTTTGATAATATGGTTAGACAGTGTGACTAAATTGGAATTAGTGTAAGAATCGATATAGAATTTTGAATTTAAATTGTTATTTGCTGCTCGGCCGAAAAAACTTATTATAATTTTCACGAGATTGATACAAGTGATTGTAGTAATCTGAGATTTTTAGGAGTAATATTAGTAATTTGTATATCATTATTATTTAACTTAAATGTATTTTTTAGAAACTTACTGAGGTAACGAGGAGTTGTTGATGCAGCTAATTTTGTAAAGAACAATGCATGCAAAACCATTTTGCATTCGTTTGTAACCTTAGTTGATTTGAGCTTTTGTTTTGTACTAACTTCCTTGCCAAGAGGTAGTGTAAAACGAACTTTTTTGGCCACTAACTTTGGAGCAGAAGTATTAGATAAAGATGATGATGATGATGATGATGATGATGATGGTGGTATTGGTGATGATGATGATGTAAAATGATGACGTTGATGTTGAAGTAGTCGTTGAATAGTGATTAATTAGTTTAGTTGATAAAATTAATGGAGATGAAAGTGATGCAGATGAAGCAGGTATTGAGTCCAAAATAACGGAGGAACCGCATTGTAGTAATTCATCATGTAAGGAATTATTTTCTTTAACTGCTTTTGAATTATCTAAGGAATTATCTAATTTTAATTATAATAATACCAAAAATAAAATATTCAATATTTTAAATAATTTTAAATGGTAATTATTTATAAATTTTCAAAATTGCTCAATACAGATTGATACTAAACACTTTATTTCAGTAACAGTATAAATAAAATTGTTAAAAGATTTGTAGTTCTAATTAAAATAACCTCAAATTTTAAAATAAATAAAACTGATATTACTTTTGAGGAAAATATTTTAAATCGAGAAAAAAATATAAAAAAAATAAATAAATTAAATTATCATAAAATTTCTAATGCCACGTTAACCTTATTATCAATAATTATATTTTTTAGAATAACAATAATTTTGGTTTCCTATATAAAGAAAAATAAAAAATCTTAAAATAGAATTTAGGAATCGAATTCAGGAGAATCCTAAATCTTGTGAGGGAAATGTTTCGGTGGTAAGCTTCACTAACATCAATAGTAAAAATGATGATTTAATCAATAGTATTCAGATAAAAATCTAAGTTACTAAATTTAAATATAAGTTAACGGAAATAAATTGTAACTCGATACTTTAAGAAAATGAACTTTTTTTTTTTTTTTTTTTTTCTTTATTAGTAATATAATATACATAATATACAATTGTGTGATTTACATTTTACAAATTTTCTTGGTTTTAAATTATTATAATTATTATTCCATTGTATTAATTTACTTATTATTTAACTAAACTAGATTACGCACCCTGACATCGTAAATGTCTTTGCGACGTCGTGAATACATTGTCGCATGATCGTAAATGTAAACTTAAAAATTTCACATTGTCTCATGATCGTAAATTCATTTTACATTGTGTTCGCGACCCATTTTCACGACGCGTGTTGTTAAATTGAGTATCGAAAATTTTTTGGATACACAAAAAAAAAATTTAAAGTTATTTGAATTTTGAAGTTTTAATTTGAATTTTTGTCAGTTAAGTTTTATTTTTGTGGTCATGGAAACTCTTATTACTTCACCACAGTCCAATAAATAATTGAAGAAAAATTTTTTAACGAAATTAATATCCATTTTGTCTAAATATTAATTTATACTTTTCAAAGAAAGTTTCTGTAGAAAAAATTTAAATTTTTTGACATTTCATTTTGACGCAATCAGAATTGTAAACAAAATACATTGTATTTTCGACACAATGTGTTCAAAAATTTTTACATTGTGTTATTTTCACATTGTATCAGGTTGAAGTTTTTTCACGACATTTACGATGTCACCCGCACTGTTTATATAAACTAGTAAGATTCAATTACGACCTAGCCTAAGCTGTTGGTCTTATAATATTTTAAATTTGTATTTAATTTTAACGTTTATAATTAATATTTTTAATTTTAAATATTATTTTTAAATTTCAACTTTTGTTTTAACTACCTACATATAAAAATCCATTATATATATGTACATAAAATTAAATAAATATACCTATGTTAATGCAATACTATGAAAGAAACTTCTTTAATGCCATTGCTCTACTCTAATTGTGAGAGCAAAATATGCTCCATTATTTTCTTTTTAAATATATGTAATTTGTCAATAAGTTTTAATTCAGGTGGTAATTCATTATACTTTTTTAAGCTAATATATAAACAATTTTTTTTTTGTTTTTCGGTTCTGAATAAAGCAAGATAAAAATTAGATTGATTTCGAGTGTTTTTATTATGTATATCGAAATTTCTATTCAGGATAAAATTATGTTTGATTTCATTAAAAATTATTTTAAATGCTATTAAATACAGTTCACGTTGACATAAATAATTAAAGCTAATATAAGGGTTAACATATAACAAATTAGTAAGATGCCTTTTTGGAAAATTATGAATAATTTTAATCGCCTTTTTGTTAAGTATATCTAATTTATTTATATAAGTTTGCGATGCTCCGCTCCAAATGGGAGTCAAATATATAAAGTGAGACTTTATATATGAGCAATAAATTTGATACATGCTTTCTTTATATAAAAATTTTTGTAAACGTTTTAAAATAAAAATATATGGAGAGATTTTTTTGATTATAAAATTAATGTGATCGTGCCAATTTAATTTGTTAGCCAATATAAGACCAAGATAATTAAAGGATACTACAGTTTCTATAACATTATTCTTGAAATAAAAATTTGAATTACTAAATTTTTTATTTTGAAATAGCATAACTTTAGTTTTTTTTATATTTAGGCAAAGCCGATTTTTAATGAGCCACTCATCTATGATATTAAGATCATAATAAATAGCATTTTTCATCTCTTCCTCACTGGTTTCGGCGTATTTTAAAACAGCGTCATCTGCATATAGTTGTATGGCTCCTCTTAAGTTTAAGCGAGATATGTCATCAATATAATATATTTTGAATAGTGTAGGACCCAAAATTGACCCCTGAGGAACTCCTTTACTTATTAACTTGGAATTGCTTACAACGTCCCCTATACGCACTTTTTGTATCCTATTCTTGAGATAAGATTTAAAGAAAGCAATGTGACTAAAGTTGCACTGCATGTTAGAGAGCTTTAACAGAAGAATGTCATGTTCAACACAATCAAAAGCTTTTTTCAAATCGAGAAATACACAACAAACATACTTTTTGTTGTCCATTTCTCTAGAAATGAAATCTGTCAGGCTTAAACAGGCCGAAGTTGTATTAGATTTTTTTTCAAATCCATATTGTTCTGCATGCAATATGTTGTTATTTATTATAAATCGATCTAGCCGTGCCTTAATTATAGTTTCAAAAATTTTTGAAAAAGCACTTAGTATGGATATAGGTCGATAGTTATTTCGATCTATGTGGTTTCCACTTTTAAAAATTGGTGCTACAATAGCATTTTTCAGTGAGGTTGGGAAGACACAAGTTTGAAACATTCTATTAATAAATTTGACTAACACCGGAGTTAAATAATTGACAAATTTTTTGATAAACTTTGTCGAAATACAATCATATCCGGTAGCAGCTGGAGGTTTCAGCATATCTATCACATTTTTGATTTCCTCATTATTTGTTGGGGTTAACTCAAATTGCTCATATGTATTTCTAACAAAACTGCTAATATATACACGATCAATTGGGTCTTCTGAAATATCTATTTCAGTAGTAACATTAATAAAGAAATCATTCATGATATTAGCAATTTCTTGCTTATTATTAATATTTTCATTATCATGTTTGATTTCCCTAATGATAGTAGGGGAAATATGTTTATTATACATTATTAATTTGTAAATATCCCATAGTTTTCTGCTATTGTTTGGATCCGCAGCTATTTTATTAGAAAAATATTGTTTTTGGCCTCAACTATTAATTTAGATACTTTGTTTTTGTGTTCGCGATATAGATCTTCTATATGCTTATCATTTGGATATTTTTTTCTAAATTTTAGATAAGAGTCCCTAATTTTTATTTCATTAATTATATTATCTGTAATCCATTCTTTTTTCTTTCTTGTGTTTTTTATAGGAATTGTTTTAGTGTACTTTTTTATTAAAGCGGTTAATTTACTTACAAAGAAATCAAAGCTATTGTACACATTAATAGTGGACCAAAATTGATCAATGGCAATTTTATCAAACTCAACTACTGTTTTAATTTGGTTTATTTTCTCTTTATACGGTTTCTTATTCATACTTATTAAAAACATTTGATGGTCGGACATAGACGTATCAACTACATGAAAAAAGTATTGTTTTTTTAACATATCTGTAAAAAAGTGATCTATCACCGTTTTTGAAGTATTGCCAATTCTAGTGGCAAATTTCTCAGTAACTTTATTATAGATTATGAATCCATTAGTCAAAAGCATATTAGAGTAATTGATGATATCATTATTGTTTTTATTTAATAAGTTTAGATTAAAATCTCCTATAACTAAAGATTGTTTAAAATTTGTAGTAATGTCATCTAATTTACTCATAAATTCATCCATCTTTGTTTCTTGTGATTTATATATTGAAAAAATATTAATGTTCTCTTTATCTAGTTTAATTCCTAAAAAATTTGACTTGTGATATTCTTCTTCAAAAAGTATTGAACTACTTAAATATTCCCTTACATAGATAGCAACTCCCCCATACGCATTTTCTCTATTTGAAAAATAACCTATAAATCCAGGTAAATTAAAAAAATTGTTGTCGGATTCTCTTAACCAAATTTCTGTTAAAACGATAACATGTACTTCACATCCATAACTACCAATAAATTCTTCAATATTATACAATTTGTTTCGAAGACTTTGAATGTTAAAATATATTATATTCAAATTACTTTTATAATTTTTTTCTAATTCATTTTGATCAACCTTCGTATAGTGCTCAACTTTCAACTTATTACTTATATTATCTATATCACTGCTCATTATCAAAACACAAAAAATTTGTTATTCCATTATAATTAATAAGAAAGATGACAAACCGGTAGTAAACAGCTGTTGGAAATATACGACAGCAATTCAACAGCAATTAGAAAAAGGTATATGATTCTGAACTCAGTTTTATCATTGATTAAGAATTATAATATATAGATAAACATTTTCATGTTAAAAATTTGTATGAAACTTTTTTCGCATATTTTTTAAAATTCTCTGAAAATCGTTGGCACGAATATAAATGTATTGTAACTATTTCTATTTTATAGTATACCCTTTATTTTTATTCTCTACATACATGCAACATGATTCAAGAATATGAATACTATGACACTAAAGAAAAATCTTTTCAAAATCTTAAATTTAGATAATTTAGAAATTTTCAGTTAAAACAAAATTACAATTGATCTCAATTCAACAAAAACCTCTAAAGATTAAAGAATTTAGAAATAGAAATTTGAATACATACATACATCTATACATAAACACTTTATAAAATTTCATAGATTCCATTCACAACTATGCACTTTGCGAGTTTTAGAAAAATTTATTTATTTAAACAAAAATGAAAAAATCAAAACAAAAAGTTTCCCGTTACAATTTAAACCTCATAAGAAATAGAAAATAAAATGTTTGGTCACCTTCAAATATTCATAAAGGTTATTTGTATTGAGATCTATAAAGTTAGATTTTAAAATAATTATTTTAGAACCTTTATATGCATACATATCTATATAGGTATGTACGCAAGTACATACAAAATTTAATAATTTTTTAGAAAAAACGAAATCAATTCGAAAAAATGAACTATGAATTTATGAATGAAAAAATCATTGCTTATACAAGTATGACTATTTGTCAAAAGGGTATACTAAATTTGCCATTACGTTTATTACGCAGAGAAGTAGGGGGGTAGATATAGACTCAAGTGTATGGATCGGATCAGAATTGAAAAATAAATCGATTTAGCTATGTATGTCCGTGCGTTTGTCCGTCCGTAATTACGATAACTCAAAAATTAAAGGAGCTAGGATTCTGGAACTTTCAACAAATCGGATTTTAAAAAAAGCCGTCATCATCATTGAAATTCAGCCAGTTTGCACAACGTGCTCGGGTAGCTGCCATATAACTTCTTGTTTTATATGAGCATTACTCTGTACTTATTAAAGCTGGGTATCTGAAATTTTGCCAAAAGTAGTTAAGTGTAATGGCCAAAGTTACTGGAAAAGTTGGTTGGTCTACTGCAGAGGGTTCGAGTAAGTGCCATACAACTCCTTCTTTTATATGAGCATTACACTACACCTAATAAAGCTTAGTGTTTGAAATTTTGCCAAAAGTAATTAATCGGATGATATTATAATATTTATACTACGGTCATACGGGTATCCCAGAGTTGACACAATCTACTCTACTACACACTTCCTCGTTTTTTTTCTTATTCGATTTTTTTCTTTTCTTTAGTGTCATAGCAAAGATCATATTAACTATAAAGATATCCCACGCCATATATAAAAATGGTTCAGTAAAAATTTGAAGTGGATTTTTAAAAAATCCACAAAGCTCTTTTAACTGAGAGCTTTGCTGAGAGACACTGAGAGTAATTTTAAAGTAAATCATTGTAAATAAGTTAGTATACATATTTCTCTCTCGTTAAATTTTTATGACAGGAAAAAAAAAGAAAGAGTATAGATAATTTCTTTACGTTTGGATGATTGTTCGCGAGGATTTTAAAAAATTATGTTTTTATTTTTTTCTTATTACGTTTTGTTATGTTACTTGAATTGTATGTAGAAGTAGTTGTGTAATGTGTTGTACATCGTAGTAAGTATTAACTCATTCATTGATTATCTACTTATTAAGTAAGAATGAAAAAATAAACGAATTAAAAACATTTTCTCTCTGTGATAAGTCAGTGTGAGAACTGGATTTTATAAATAAAAATTTGGATTTGATTTTTGAAGTTGAATTTGGATTTTGGATTTGATTTTTTGAAAAGGAAATAAAAACATTTTCTCTCTGTAATAAGTCAGTGTGAGAACTGGATTTTATAAATAAAAATTTGGATTTGATTTTTGAAATTGAATTTGGATTTGATTTTTTATATTGAATATTAATATCTACTATTAGAATACGAAATAGTATGCATTTTGATTAAAAGGAAAGAATTGTTTTTGATTTTCTGTAAAGCAAATTAATTTTTGATCTTTTGAAGAACAACTTTGTATAGGTACCTAAAGATAAAAAAAAAATCTAATATTTTTTATTATTCTTTATTTAGGAAATTTTATTATTTTTATAAAAACAAATTTTTTAATTATCAGTTAGTTTCTTATGTTTTATAATAATTTATCTTAAGATGAATTAATTTTAATTATTTAATATTACATATTTTTAAATTTAAAATGTTGTCATGTTTAATATTTTTTATATACATATCCTATTAATAATATTATTGGTTTAGTAAAATCTGTGTTTTTATCTTCTCGTAGTTTTATCTTTGAATGTAATCCAAGAACAATGCTTCCGTAACAATATGGTAATCAATAAATTTAAAATCTGTAGCTTATGTGAATAACACGAATCGTTCTCTTCAAACCAAAATTTGTAAGGCGATTCTTTGGTACATTTAATACAATTATCAATAATGAATTTTTTTATATTTTTAACATCCTTATTTTCTATGAAAATTTTTTCAAAAACTTTTATATGAATTTTTAGAAAAATTTATCAGACGGTGCATATAAACTACCAAAATCAGATTCATTGCGATAATTTTTTTTGTGAATAAACATTTCTGAAGGATAAGTTATAATTTCACTTGGCTTTACAATTTCATTTTTACATTTCTTACATGTAATTCGTCGTGCAATGTAACCTATAAAATATCTAGTAGATGTTAACTCTATTGGTATATAATCAGAATTAAAAGAATCTATGTTTTCGTCAAAATAGTCTTCATTTTCCTTTACAATGTCCTCATATAATGTTGTTTCTGAATTATAATTAATTTCATTATTAGTAATAGCAATATTTAGTTGAGTATCTTCCAAAATAGAACAAAAATCAACTGGTAACATAACATCATCATCTTCTTGACAATTGGATTTTCTATTGAAATTAAGTTGACTAATTTTTAATGAAAGTAATTTGGCCACTATTATGTTAAACTCGTGAACTGATGGATTTTTGCAATGACCTCCTTTAGCTCTAATATAAGAAAAACAATTTTCCAAAGGATCTTGATTAAAACGACTAGTAAGTATAAATGAAATATTTGGATTTTTGTTTGACATTTCTTGTGTTAAAGATAGGATTCCATTGGTTGTTTGAATTAGTCCATTTATACAAAATATATTATTACCTTTATATTTAATTTCCTTTAAATATACTATTAAATCTTGTAATTTTTCCCAAATGTGATTATTGATTTGTAGTCCACGTTTAAAAGGATTAGGATCCTTTAAAACTTTGCTATTTAGGCAATCGAAGTACGTATCAATCCTTTTCAAAAATTTTGCTGTAGAATTTGCGTCATCACATGTATTTTTTTGAAATTGTTTATTTTCGCTTGCAGATGAAATAGCAGCTGCAACACTATGACCTAATGTTTCTACTGCCAAGCTTACACGCATTTTTTCAAAATTTGTTGGCTCAATATGCGATGTGGTTAATTTAGTCATTTTTGTAACTTTTCCATATTCCAACTCAAAAATTTCTCTGATAACATCAAATTTTACTATTCCATCAGGTGTTTCAAAGTTAGCTTTTAACAATGCATTTCGTATAGATTTAATCAAATGAGGAACATCATACAATAAATAAATTTTTTTTTCATTATGGTGGAAGTATGGTTTATCAATTGATGCCTTGAAAACCGAATTAAAACACTTTCGGTTGTTGGGACCTTGATCACAAGTTATAGCTCTCACGTTGAACCCTATTTTAGATATTATATCTAGGTTTGCTTTTATAATTGTTGACAAATCTTCACCTTTTATAGAGCTTGTTACAAAATAATTTAAAATAAATTTCCAGTTTTTTAGTAATCCTCTCAACATAAAAACACATATTTGACTTCCTACTTGATTTGATCGCTTATATCCCAAGTCAACAACTCCATCTACGACATCTGCAGAAATATTGTAAGTTAAATTCTTTCTTATGGATACTTCGTCAAAAATTAAAACACATTCTTTTTCATTATCGTTCATGCCTTTCATAGCATCTTCCAGAGCCTTATAAATACATACATTATTTCCTGGTTGGAGATTTTTAATATCATTCCATCTGTATAAAGATGAAGTACTAGGCAAATTTAATTTTAATGTGTCACGTAAAAATAAATATGTTGATGTAGATCTGTAAATAAAGATAAATACGTAAATTAGACTAATTAATATACATATTTATGTATAATATATAAAATATATATACACACCTGTAATATATCCTTCGGGAAAATAGTTTTTCATCTTCTTTCCAAGAAGTACTTTTGCATCTTTTTTTTGTTAGTAACATTTTGGAAAGAATTTTTTCATTTTCTGTTACATGCTGCAGTTTTTCGATTTCTACTTCCATTGATTTAAGATCTACCTCCTCGTTAGATTTTGTTCTAAGTATTTTTTTTTTTAATTTTTTTACTTCGTCTTTTAAATTCTTTATTTGAATTTTAATTTTCTTACATTTCTTAGACAAATTAATAATTTTTTTTTGATAAAATGTTGAATTTTTTATAGTTTTTTTGCAATGTTTGCAAAATGATGTTGGAGATTCAGAAGCACAATCATACTCAGAGCGTTTTCTTTTTCGAACTGGTGATCTGAAGTTATCCATATCTTCATTTTCTGGATCAATATTTGGTGTATTTATTCTGTTTGCAGTATTATCCAAAAATAAATTTGGAATTGCACCATTTTTTAATTTTCTTACCCCTATTAAATCAGGTGAAAAATGTTTTTCACATAAAAATAATAAGGGAGAATCTGCAACAAACTCTTCACTAAATTTGCATGTTTGCACCCACAAACTAAATAGAGGGGAATCATAAGCTGGAAATTTAAACAATTTTAAGCTTGCAATATCCCTTTTAGATTTTCGGCAATGGGGCAAACTGCATTTATTCCCGGCTTTTAGAGATCTTTTACTCATTTTAGTATTTTTTTTTTAATTTTTATATTATGTTCTTCACAAGTTTATAATTGTTTTTCTTTTATTAATTGTCGTATCAACTAAGTAAATTCACTATTCACTAAACACAAATTTATTTTCACTATATATTTTTATTACTTTATATATTTTATGTCACTATATAACAAATATTTATAATTAATATAACTTTTATTTATTTCCACAAATACTTATTTATATATAATATATCACAAATATTTATAATCAATATCACTTTTTACTTAAATTTAAGGATTTAATGCAAGGACTTTATATATAATTAGTTTTAAACCGCTTTTGAAAGATTGTATAATGACAATGATTTATCTTTTTTAATGTTTCAAGTTTAAATACTATTTTTAAAAATAATTTTTTACAAATATAATTATCAAATCTTAAATTAAACTTGATTGATATTTATTACATTATAATAAATAAATTTTTTAATTTTTATTATGTTTTTTATTTGAAATATTACATAACGTTTTTTGACGGCTTATAATAGAAACAGGTAGTGTGCATTTTCCTGTTCTTGTTTTTCTTAATATTAATAGATTTTTTTTAAATTTTGTTGGATTCCTAAAATTAATAGCTGCCCACAATTAATGGTTTCTCACAATTCTTGATCAATAGCCTAATAAAAGAAGTAATACCAAAACGTAATTAAGCCAGGATACGCTGCGTGAATGAAACGCCAAAGGAAGAAAGAGGTATATTTAATAATATCTTGGAAATTCGAGTCCAAGAATATTTAAACATTTGATTAATATTAAGGAAAGAATAATTACAAACTACCTACCTACCTGTTTTTTATTTTAAATTAAAAATAATAAAATTAAAAAATTTTAAACAATAAAGTTCTTATAATGTACCTAATAAATATTCAAATAAATTCAATTTATGATTAGGCAATTAATTAATATTAAAAAATTTCTAAATTATTATAGTAGGTATCAAAAAATTATGGCTATATCATATTAAAAAATTATATAAGTAGGTACCTAACGAAAATATGTTGAAAATCATTTTTTCCTGGAGACTTATTTTTCAAAATCAAATTTCAAAAGAACAATATTTAAGTTGATCAACATATCTATCTAGGTAAATGCGATAAAAAAATATCGTCACTTTTTTGTTAATGAATTTATTTTCTTATTTTTATTTATCATTCATTCAAAATTCTTACGCAGTATTAAAACAATTTATATACCTATTCAAATTTCAAACAAATTTCAAACTTTCTGAGATTGCATTCTTATCTTGTTTAGATTTATATGGATGTGTGTGAACTTTTGATTTATGTTATATGTATCATGAGTAAGAACATAATATTGTTATTGTAATTTGTATTATTTTATGTATACACATGCATACTATTTTACTAAAGGTACTTATAAAGTAAGAAAAGAACTATACCTACTAAAATAGTGAAGTGAAAAGAAAACTGAGAAAAAAAACATCAATAAAAGCTCTCTCCAAAAATGATCTCGCTTTTATTATAGCTTTCATTTTTTTTTTGTTATGAAAAATAAAATTGATAAACTTTCAAATTTCATGATTTTTTTTTTGTTCTACGTGGGACATCTTTATAGTTAATATGATCTTTGGTCATAGTATTCATATTCTTGAATCATGTTGCATGTATGTATGTAGAGAATAAAAATAAAGTATATACTATAAAATAGAAATAGTTACAATACATTTATATTCGTGCCAACGATTTTCAGAGAATTTTAAAAAATATGCGAAAAAAGTTTCATACAAATTTTTAACATGAAAATGTTTATCTATATATAATTCTTAATCAATGATTATACTTATTGTAAATTAAAAAATAAAGAAATATTATTATTATTATTTTATTAATATATTTGTCAAAGATGAGGTGTAACAAACGCATTCAATTAAATGTGTTTTGTTGGATGTGTTCAATTATAAATAAATTTATTTAATATATTTTGAGTAATAGTGGATAATAGTGGAACTTTTGTCTTACTTTGTAATAGACGTCCCACAGTGTTTAATTTTCTTTTACTGATTTGTGTGCCATCTATATGTGAAAAGAAATACTAAAACTACATTAGGAATTTCGATATTTTTCCTGTTTTTGGTTAGATAATTATGAATATTCTCCCTATTTTGAAGTTTTAGTTTTGACTTAATATTATTGTTCAGGATATTATACATGTATTTACATTATTATTATTAATATATTTGTCAAAGATGAGGTGTAACAAACGCATTCAATTAAATGTGTTTTGTTGGATGTGTTCAATTATAAATAAATTTATTTAATATATTTTGAGTAATAGTGGATAATAGTGGAACTTTTGTCTTACTTTGTAATAGACGTCCCACAGTGTTTAATTTTCTTTTACTGATTTGTGTGCCATCTATATGTGAAAAGAAATACTAAAACTACATTAGGAATTTCGATATTTTTCCTGTTTCTGGTTAGATAATTATGAATATTCTCCCTATTTTGAAGTTTTAGTTTTGACTTAATATTATTGTTCAGGATATTATACATGTATTTACATTTTGCAAAGTAAATTAGTTGGTTAATATCCAGTGTATCAATTATTATTATTATTATTTTATTAATATATTTGTCTAGAATGAGGTGTAACAAACGCATTCAATTAAATGTGTTTTGTTGGATGTGTTCAATTATAAAAATTATTATTATTATTTTATTATTATTATTATTATTATTTTATTATTATTATTAATATATTTGTCTAGAATGAGGTGTAACAAACGCATTCAATTAAATGTGTTTTGTTGGATGTGTTCAATTATAAAAAAATAAAATATTAACGTTTTGTTGGATGTGTTTTATTTTAGAAAATAAAATATCATAAATTATCATAAGCAGGCCAAAAAATATTTTATTTATTTTTAATAAAAAAAAAAAAATTTTTTTTGAAATAAAATTTACTTATTAGTTTATGAAAAATTTCATTTCAGTTTTAAAAATCACAGAAGATTTTCTGGAAATTTTAAATATATAGTAAGACATTTTGTAAATAAAAACTAAGAAGACAATGCTTCACAGGAACATTTGTGTAGTAAGTCTTAATAATTTTCAGTAAAAATCTGAAATAAGGGCGAAAGCCCAATGTATGCTTTGATGCATTGCTTGGTTTGCTTAAGCAAATAAACCAAGAAATGTATTAAAGTAATTTCAAAGTTTCCCCTCATCTCGCTCTGAACTCTACCTCATGTATCTCTCATCCCTTCCTTCATAACTTTTTAATTATTTATCTATTTAAAAGTTAAAATGGAAAAAAATTATGTAACAACTGAAGGTTGGGAAAGTGGGTTCAGGTATACAATACCTCTGAGTTCAATGCACCACAAAAACCAGACAAAATAGATTTTAAACTTAGTTAGGGTTAGGTATATTAAAAAAATTTCAAATAAAATTTATAATTTGCATTTGATAATGCAAAACTCAATTCAAAAATCAACATTTATTTAATACAATTTCACGTACATATAAATAGATACATTATTTATATTAAAAAAACATTTCACCAAGAAGGGATTTGAACTAACAGCCCCAAAATTTTATCAAATTCAAAACATAAAAAAGGTAGACTAAATAAATTATTCATCTTCAAATTTTTAAGATACAACAACATATAAGTTTTTGTTTTTTTTGTACATAACTATAGAATTGAAGCATAGTCTGTATTACGTAGAATGCAACGGTTACCATTTTATTTAAGAAAATGGTATTGATATATAATATATGTATATGTAATATATGTAATTAAATTAGAAATAGTTCTTAATTAGAAAAAGTTCTTCTTTCAAGTGACCTTCCGTCATTCTGTGACGGGCCAACAGCTAGTATTAATATGTTTTTTATGTGCATTCAAATAATTATATAAGTAATACTCTAAATTATATTTCAAGAATAGTGTAGTTGTTAAAGGAATCTTAAATTTTTCTTTCATTATTTTTAATCTTATATTAATCTTTAACCTCTTATATTTATTTATCAATTTAAGCACGCAGCATGATTGACATGCATATGTGTGTTTATGTTTGTATATAAGTTCAAATTTAAAATTAAAAATGTACAAAAAACATATATGATATGATGTGAAATTATTGTGAAATATATTGTAAATTAAAGAATAAAAAATTATATATATGATTGCATGTTGTAATTTGGAATTAATGTAAAATATATTGTAAATTAAAAAATAAAGAATTATATTAATGTGTTCAAAATTTTTTAAGAAATAATTTATGTACATGTGATTTGCCATTTTAAATATTTTAGTAAATATAATTAAAGTTATGTTTTTCTGTATATATATATGTTTAGATTTTAAGAAATAAATGCAGAAAATATATATACAATACGATTTGTAATTTAAAAAGTAAAAAAATATAAATATGATTTGAATATATATGATTATATGTTGTGATTTGTAATTAGTGTAAGAAATATTGTAAATTAAGAAATAAAGAATTATATTTATATTAATGTGTTTTTTATAAATATTTATGTAATAATCTAAATTATAATATAATATATAATAAAAAAATATTTTAGTAAAGAAATAAAAAATCAAAATTTTTAGGAGAATTATCAAAAACATTACAATAATAAGTAAGTGCCCTGTATATAAGTTTACCTCAAGCTCTTGTGAATGTATGGTTCTGTAGTCACTTTTCCCAAAGCTCCTAACATTGAATTTCGTGTAAACGATTAATGTCGTTTCTCGATGTAATCTTATGGACCATGCTAGTTTCACTTTTTCGCAAGCAAATTGTGCTATCTTT
This sequence comes from Dolichopus griseipennis, assembly GCA_963082915.1. NCBI lineage: Eukaryota > Metazoa > Arthropoda > Insecta > Diptera > Dolichopodidae > Dolichopus > Dolichopus griseipennis. Next base: position 89,388,938 of record OY720441.1, on the reverse strand, counting down.
AACCCAAAGAAATTTATATTGATTTGCAAGTTTGATATTTTTAGCTTCATAATATAAGCTAGACTGTAATGATGAAAGATGCTGACGAAAGTAAATCTCCTTGTTTCTATTACTCTTTGGCAAATTTAATTCAGCTGTGAGTAAGTGAGGGTAATTTCTTTTTTTTTCCATCAACTCTTTTTTTGCAGCCTCAGATTTAAATTTAATAACATATAAATTATCCTGGGAAGCACTCTCACTAATCTTTTTTTTTTTATTATTTCAACATCCAATATGTCGTCTTCCTTAATTTTAGCATTAATTTTTTCGGCTACATCCATTATGGTATTTTTCGGATTTTCTAGATTTGGAAGCCCGGCTATTACAACATTGTTTTTTAGGGTATTTTGTATTGGCTTATCAAGTAAGTATTCTAAATTGTTCACTTTTTTTCTAATGTGGTAATGCTTCCCTCACAACTATCTACTCTTTTTCTTAACTTTATATTTTCATTTCGTAGCACTCTATTTTCATTTAATGACTCTTCTACTTGCTCAGATAGAAATGTTTGCCCCTTGAGAATTTCTAATATAACATTGCCCATTTTTTTTAAGAATAGAGCCATCTTATTGTCAGAATATTCGGCAACATTAAAAGAACTAAACTCCTCCTGCAAGCTAAGAAGAGCACCATTATTTTTAACTATTTTTTTTATAGTAGCATTTCCTTCCATTGTATCCAATTCAGTTGTATCCTCTTCTTCATTTGTAATTTCTATCACCTGTTTTCTATCATCATATAAATTATTTTTAAAAGCAGTGCGATTTTGATATTTTTGTGCACGTGTTCTATTTGTATTACCTTTACTTGAGCTCATTATCTTAGTTAATTTATGGTACAATTTTGTTATTTAATCACAATTATTTTCAATATTTTTATGAAATTATTTAATGAAATTCAATAAATACAACGCATATACTCAATTTTTTTTATTAACTAAATTCAAAGAATTCGATAAATTTTTTTTTTAAAAGTATTTTTGTTTAGAGTTGAATTTTTCTTTTAAATATTTAATTAAAAAATTTCTTTACTATGATTGAATTAAAAATTTACTTCAATTTATTTACTGATAAATAATCTCATTTTAATTTTAACTTTTTAATAGTTTTTAATTTTTAATAAATGTTAAAATTTTATAAAATTTTATTTAAGGCGCAAAAAAAAAAAACACGTCTTCACCATTTAACAGTTGAAATATAGTATATACTTAAATATTTCATTATTTCATAACTGTAATAAAAGTTCCTATGCATTGCTTAATGATAATTAAACTGTAACCCGATATATTATTATGCAAATGAACTCAAGTAAAATAAAATAATATTTTATTCAATACATTATTGCTTAAGTTAAACTTATCTTTTAATGTAAATTAATGCAAAAAAAAACATATTTTAATTATTAAAAATATTTTGCAATCAAGGTTCAATAAATTGTAATTAGCTTATTTTGTAATTTGTTATAATTTATAAATATCAATTTTTAAATGTAAAAGTTAATCTTAAGACCGCATCAAATTGTTTAAATAAAAATCGTTAAAACGAACTTTTAAGTATTTTTTATTTTTTGAAAAGAATTTTTTTATAAAGTTATTATTTTATTCGCAACAATTTAATATTAAAATTCTTATTACTAAACTAATTCAATTTACTCTATTTAAAACGAAATTGTGCTTTTTTTTGACTTGTATATTTCTAGATAAAGAAGTACTGTAATTAAATAAAAATGGAAATTCATTTCAAACTTTTTATTTATATTTATTTATTTTTATTTTTATTTATATGTACAGAAGTGATCAGATTTATGTGTATAGAAGTGACAGTACAAAATATGAAGTACGAATATGGTACGAATGTATATTTATTTCGTAGATTTTTGCTGTTTTCGTAACTTTAATTCGGAATTGAAAATCCGTAGATTATCTTCGACTTAGCTGTACGAGGGAATTTAGAATAGGAGTGATGTTATTAATAAAATATCACCAATGCATTACTTATTACGCAAATTGCGTTAATTTTTCTCTACAGACCAGTGTTCCCGCTAGCTGAAAAAAAAGATATCAAATTTTTAATAGAAAATGTATCAAAAATGTACCCCTTTACAAAGTCAGTTTATCCTAGTTTTTAATATCTAATTATAAAAAAAAATGGTAAAAAAATTTAAAATTTATTATTTATTCAAATTTTTTATTTATAATAAATGTGAAATGAGTATTTTAAACATTGATTTGTGTACCACTTCGTTTATGTCATCTCTCAAGCAATAACTGGAACCCATTTTATTTTTCAACCATGGGAAATCTGCCATCCCTTCATCACTGAATTTCCTTTTTTTGGATGATACTCATTCGTTAAACAACGCGTAAGTGTAAGTTTATTAATTTACTTTAATCAATTGGTATTTAGTAATTTTATTCATTTTTTTTTATTGTTTTTTTTATTAATAAGTTTTAGTTAAATATTAAATTACGTGCCAGTTTCATTTTCAGTATCAAGTTCAACTTCGTCGTGTACTATTTTATTGTTGTTTAATTCTTTCTCACTCTCATATGTTCTTTTTAATTTCTATACTAAATATCTAAAAGGGAGCGGCACGAAATCCTGAATGACAAAATCCAACGAGGACAGGACAAAACCCAGACATTTTATTAAAATCCAGAAAAAACCAAATCCTGATTAACAAAATTCAGGAAAGACCAAATCCTGAAAAGCCAAAATCCAAAAAAGACAAAATTCGTAAAAATAAAATCCAAAATTGTAAAAACAAAAACGTTTTAAATATTTTCAATTCACATATTTAATTGAAACACAAAAATGAATAACATTTGAAATCAAAACAAATATAACAAAAATCAATAATAATTCAAAGTCAAAACACTAATATTTAGATAATTGAACAAAAATTTATAAAATATTTCATAAGCTTAAATAATTAACATAAACTAATTTTACACTTAAGACAAAATTCTTCAATATTTAGATTAATGACAAAGTGATGGTTATATTTTTAATATATTAATTTTTGGAATAATTCTTTCGTTCGTTAATTATAAATTTAACTCTTTCCTCTCTTTTAACATAATTTTTTTGCCGTAGTGGTTTTTCACCTGTGATAAGTTTTAAATGGTTGTGTGGTTTCTTTCAATCAAGCAACCAAGCCGTCTGGGCCATAATTCAATTTTGTTTTGAGTTCTTGGTAAATTATTAATGACATTGTCATACACTGACCAAACAAAGGCTTGTTAAAGAAAGCAAAATCCAGATTTAAATCCAGACAAATTCTTTCGGCCGTTCTGGATTTAAATTTGGATTTAGTCTTTTCTGGGTTCAGTCTTTTCTGGATTTAGTCTTTTCGGGTTTTTGTCTTTTCTGGATTATGTCTATCTGGATTTTATGTATCGGGATTTCATGCCCAACCCATCTAAAAATTTTAACATATGTACATAAGTATTTATAAATCTGCTTGTATTTCGCTTATGCTTATATCTGTTTATAAATCGGCTCGATTTTAATCAATATTAAGAATTATGTATAAAAATGAAAATGGCGACAGAGAATTTTAAAAACAGTGGAAAATGAATAATTTTTTATAAAAACAAGTAAAGAAACAGTCAGTCAGTGCAACCGACTTAGAAATACCCTACACCTATTATGTTCAAATTTAATGAGATATCTATAAGTCATTTTAGCACAATAAAAGCTGTTATTTATTTGATCGAAAGACATAGCTAACCAAATAAACTTTATAATACTAAAAACATTTTCTAATTACACTATCTATTAAAAAAAATTGCAAATTCTTACTAATTTATCTATTTAAAAATATTAAAAAACAAAAAAACTTGAAATAAATGAAAATATATTTATTCCAATTCAATTACAAAAGTGAAAAAATTTGAATTAATAAATTTTGTGATAAAAAACTAATCAAAGCCTAATATATTTAATAATTCAAATTTTTCAAAATTGCAATTATTTTAAATATTTAGTTTATGTACCTATTAGAAAAGCTTATAAACGCAAAATATGCAATAAGTGTATTTCTAAAATACAATTACAAATTTAGAACTTTTCATATATGTAATTCATTTAAAAATAAAAATAAATTTTACATAAATGCAGCAAGTGCCTTTGAACATAGCTTAAATATCGTACACAATATCTTAATTATATATCACCTATGGTAATAATAATTCAATAAAATATATGATATAATAAAAATTAAAAAGAGAAATGTAATCGTAAAAATATTTTGTTTTTAATTTATAAAATATTATACATAATGGTAAAATCCAATATACATAATGGTAAAGGTTTTATGGTAAAATTCTTAGTCTTTTAAAAATATAAAAGTGTTAAATAAAAACGGAAATAGGAAAGAACCCTCCTTAAAGTATCAAATTTAAAGTTTCCATCTTTATGAATTTCGAAAATAAGCATTTTAATTTTGGGATTTCTTAGGACGCACCTGAACCACCACTACAATTAAGTCTTAATTTCGGGGGCACTTACTATACTTTGGCTGCGAATTTATACTATTTGGCCTCAAATCGATCAAAAGCTTCTAGAATCCGAACTCATTGTCCAAACTCGACCAGAACCAACTCCCACGGTACTTTCATTACTAGTAACCTAGAGTTTAAATTTCATCAAAATAGCGGCAATGTTTTTGGAGTAATGGTGTTTTTAAGATATATGTTTGTTAGCCCTTAAACTTTTCAAAGATTCCAGAACCCGAAACCATGGTACGATTTTGCCCATATGCAGTTCCCGTCATACTTTCAATACTAGTTAAGCCTTGTACACAATTCCAATTTTAAGTTCTATTTTAATTTTAGGTCTAAGAGGGGTAGGGGATAGGTCTAAGAGGGGTACTGAACCACCACTCCAATTGATCCCAAATTAGGGGGATACGCAAGAAATAGTAAAGAACACCCTTGTACCAAATTTGAAACTCTTACATTTCTTCAAGTCGCTATCTTTATTAATTTTAAAGATACGCTTTAAGGTCTTCGGAAATATGTGGCTGGTACTCCACCCACTACTCCAATGGGGCCCAAATATCAAGGACACTAAGTAAATAGGAAGGGACACCTTGATACCAAATTTGGAGATTGTATCTTCATTGGTTTCGGAATTATGCTAGTTTGGCCTAAATTCGATAACAAAGTTCTAGGTGCCGAACCCATGGTCAAATCCCGAACGTTCGTAGTCCCCGCCGTAGTTTCATTACTAGTAACCTACAGCACAAATTTGATGAAGATAGCGTTATTAGTTGTTGAGTTATCGTGAATTTTTATATATGTTCGTAAGTTCTTCGATCGATTAAAAGGTCCAGAATACGAACCTATGGGCCGATTTCGCCCATATGCAATCCCCACCGTACTTTCAGTCCTAGTAACCTACACGGACGCACGGCCATGACTATATCGACTCAGGAGGTAACGCTGATCACACATATATATACTTTTCCATATCTAGTAAAAAAAAATTTTCTAAGTGAAATAATAATTTATATAATTTTTAATAATTAAAGATAAACCGCCATATTGGTGCACATAAGTAATTAATGGATTTATAAAAACTTATAACCAAAATTGTAAATATCTTAATTTTCTAACACTTAATTTAAAAACTAAAAATTTTTTAAGTTTATTTACAATTAATATCTATAATTAAAAAAGCCTTAATAAAATTTGTAAAAGAGAACCCTTAAATATTACGATTCAACATTGCAAAACACAAATCATAAAATGGATGAAATTTTAAATCAAGTATCACAGTTATCAAACCGTATTGTGGAGGTAACTTCCAAACTAAATAACTTAAGCGATATTATTAATAATTCGGGTGAAGAAAATCTGGCGCGTAAAATAGGAAATGAAGCCTTGAAAAAACAAGTCGACCAAAACAAAGTTGATATTATCAAGTTACAGCAAACGAAAACACAACACATTTTTGATCTGGAAAAAAAATTTAATCTATTGGAATCCAGGCTGGACGAACCGGATAATCACAAATCAAAAGAATATAATTTTCTGGTTTGCCGCAAACCAACAACAACACCAAAGATTTAATTTTCATAGTTTTTAAAATAATCGATGCTGAGTTTGATGATAGTGAAATTGCCAATGTTCATCTATTAATAATAAACCATCAGAAACGAGGAAAAGCTTATGTAAATTTATCACTCGCTTTCGATGAAGCGGAAAGAAATCTGATTTTCAACGCAAAAAGGAAGATTCGCTTATTTTCTTCTCAATTTACTGATGGAACCAAGCAAGATGTAGGTAATAATGAAATATTGTTTATCAAAATCATTTATCCAGGTTGCAGAAAAAATTGTATTTCGAAGCCAAAAAAATTAAAAAAAAATTTTAAGTATCAATATCTGTGGTGCAAGGACAACACAATTAAAATGCGTGAAAATGAAAATAGTAATATATATGATATTAGAAATCTTAATGATATTAATTAAATCTTACAAATTCATATTAGTTAGTAAACAATTTGTCAATATTTTTTTCACCCATGTTCTGTATTGTTCCTGTACCATAATTTAAATCACACTAATTTAAGCATTTTTATATTTAAACTTAAAAAACACATTTTTATTTTTTTGGTATTTTTATTTGTTTTCTTTTTGATATTTTTATTTTTTTTCATATTTTTTTTAACACAATTTCAATTAACAAATTTATAAAACAAACACAAAAAATATGTTTTTATAATAATAACAATTTAATAGATTTAGGTTGCCACGACCATAATATATTTTTAAATTCTTATTTCGATCTGCATTTCACCATTTTTATTTTTTTTTGTCAATTCTGTTTTTTTAATAATATACACATACACATAAATGAGTCCAACCAAAACCTTCGACAGTGTGCGTATACACAAGCCATGCACTACATTTTTAAACTAACACATTCAAGCAAGTGGTAGTCTGACGTTTAGTGCTTAGTCAAAACTAAAAGTGTAAACAAATATATGATATTATGATTTGGATTAACATTACATTTTGGAGCAGGTTAGTTATTTTAATTTTTAAATGAATTTATTTTTATATATAACTTTATTTATAATTTGTATTATATTTTAAAATTAATAATTGTTTGATATAAGTAATTATTTTTACAAATTTTAGGTAAATAAATGGAATGAATATTTAAATGGAAAAACTTTGAAAACAAAAAGGATATTTAAATTCAGATATACCTAATCATAGGTAATATATGTACCTATATACTTCGTATATAATGTAAAGTCTAGCGTTAAATCTAAAATTAAAATGCTAAAAACCTGTGCACCTGTGATAGCAATGAACGAAGTTGGATTTCGTTATAATTCTGGATTAAAAATTTTTTGATAAAGTTAATTTATCTGCAACATCAGTTTCAAGAATTTGTATTGTAAGTTTTTTTAAATGTTCTTTTAAGGATTTATATATTGTTTTTTTAAAAATTATAATTTTAGGTTGGTGAAAATGGACAACATTACTTAGAATTATCATAGGCAATTATCACCACAATCTGGTATTGTTACTCTGCATCGTGATTTACGAGTAGGATATTAAATCATGTAGTTAATTTAACAAAAGTTGTGTGGGCATAATTGAAGAAGAATTTCCGGGAAAGTCTCAAGAAGAATATAAATGAGAGTTAGGAAATTTTGGAATATCCGGACCATTAGCTTTACAAAGTGTAAGCAATTTATCTGGAAGACAAAAGTCTAGAGTTGCTTTCGTTAAAATGTGCATGTGTAATTTTCAAACGTTTTTCGTATTTCAAAGTATAGTTGTTAACTTGTATTTATTAAAAATTTAGCTATGCTAAACTTCTTAGATCTTGATGAACCTACAAATCATTTAGATTTAGAAATCATAGATGCCTTGGGAATTGCTATTAATAAAGTTAAAGTAGGTACGTTATGATTATTAGAACATATATAATAGATTTATAAAATATTTTAGGGCGGTGTAATTTTGGTATCTCACGACAAAAGATTATTAAAAATTGATTTGCAAAGAATTGTGGGTATGTGGAAACAAAACTGTTCAAAGCGTAATAATATGGAAGAGTATAAAAAAGCCGTGCCAAGGGAAATTGGATCAATTTTGATATATATTAATATCATAAAATAAAAATATAATATCTATATTTAGCATAACTGAACTTTATTATTTTAAGTTACACATTGTAAAACAAATTTTTCAAGGATAATTTAAAAAACAAAAATTTAGTATTTTTAATAATAAAAAAACCATTTTATTTCCTTTTAATTTAATTAATAATTTTTTTTAATTCAAGTATAATAAAAAAAAAAGAAAATCAAAACAAAATAATAAACGAAAACAATAAATAAAAAATTAACAAAAACAATAATTAAAAATAAAAAAAAACATAAATAGAAAATCTAATCTTCTCCAATTGAATTTGCCAAGCTCCAATTACGAATAGTTTATTTTGAAAATAGAAGTTGTCCTCTTGTATGAAGCTCCAAGACAATTTCACATAAAATACAAGAAAATTTATTAATAAATAATTCAAATTTATTATATCACAAATTAAAATACGTCTTCAAGACGAAATAAATAATAACTTAGAAAAAATAATATTGTATTTCTAATTATATGCATAATGCTATAAATATCACAACTAAAAATATGTCTTCATGACTAAATAAACATATTTTAAGAAAATAAAATTTAGTTCAATATTTAAAATAATAATATAGATAATATAAATTCACAACTAAAAAATAAATAAAAACAAAAATGAATATCACAAAATATTAACAAAAAAATTATTTTAATGTTAGTATTTTTCTATTAGAAACTGCTGATTTTTTATGTTCTAAATCATTAACACTTTTAATATAATTATTTAAAAGAATATTAGCAAAAATTTTGCATATTTTAAAATAAATTTCGAAACTTACTATACCACAAAGATATTTATAATCTAAATCAATATCAGTTAGGCATTCGTCATCTTTTTGTAAACTATTTATAGTTAAATCAATTAAAATGGCTTTTTGATTGGAACTTTGAAAAAACTTTAATTTTAAATGATCTTGTTTTAGAATTTCTTGAAATATAGCGGACATGTGAAATAAGATAAAACCAACTTCGTTGGAAGGTTGCGATAAGCCGCCTCTTTGTAAATAATTGAAATAATTGTATTTTGATTGTACACCATTATCTTTTATAATTAAATTTAAACAAGAAGAGCACTTAATATCTTTAACAACGTTATGTGAAGCATATCCGCCTACATGTAAGTAAAAAGAATTTTCAAATTTAGCGTTAACTAAATAAGAATTTGAATCTAAGATTGAATCAAAATCTGTAATTTCATATGAATAATCATAGAAAGAATTATCATTGCAACTGTAAAGTAATTTTGAAAAATCTTTTTTGTTGTGAACAAATATGTTATTAATGCGAATTTTTTTCTCACACTCAATTACTTCAGTGTAAGAAACTTTATAGTTGCATCCTGCTAGAGAACGGTATAATCTAAATCGAGTTTCAAGATCATCTGTTTGAAATTTCCCGAGTAAAACAAAGTCAACTTTTAATTGCTGTAATGAAAATTTTACAATGTCTATTATAGTTTTCGTTGTTAATATAAGTGCTTCACAGCTGTCCTTAGTTAGAGTATCAATATTATTAACGCTTTTATTCCAAACATCAAGCCATATAATAAATTCTTCTAAAAATTTAATACTTATATCCGAATCAGATTTTATTGGTTTACAAAATTCATTCCTTTTAAGATGTCCTTTAAGAGTGCCTTTAGTGTTTACAATATTCCACCATTTACGAACTATTTCACAGAACTCTGCAGTTTGAATCATGTTATGATCTCGCAGAGTTGCAATTGTTGAATCGTGGAATATGTTATCTACTAGGCCCACATTCTGTCTTTCTAAATTATTCGGAAATAGTGTTTTATGATTTAATTTATTTGCTCTTTTGATTGGTAAATTTAGCTCAGATTCATATATTTTTCGAAAAACTTCAAAAGAAGCGTATTGTATTTCCAAAGTTTCGAAATTAGGATATATGAATGTCTGCTCTAAATTTCCAAGATTTAACCAATTATTTCTAATATTTTTAAATAAATGAACGGTATCATATTGCAAGTAAATTTTATTATTAGGAAAATCTGGATTTAAAAAAAAATTACTGTCTGAACTAAATAATTTAAACATATTTTGATTAATTCTATTATTATCTGTAATAATTACTATTACAGAAAAGCCGAGTGATTGTACAAATTTAACTACATCACAAGTTAAGGAATGAATTTCGTTGCCACTCGGGCGAATTACAGGACATAAACGAACTATTTCTTTATAATTACCAAAAACTGATTTAATCATAAATGCCATTACAGTTCTAGCACATTGTAATGGCTTATTTTCTGCCATACCCGAAATATTGTTTGCTTTGTATTGCAAACCTTTATCAATGTATATTTCATCTATTAAAAGAGCAACATATTTCTCTCTGTCTGTTAATGATTTAGAAACATGTTGCAAATAATGCTCGTCATTGTTTGGTTGTTTATAATTTGGACTAATATGCATTTTAGAAGATATGCTTTGTAAATATCTTCTGCATGGCAAAATTAAAAATTTTCTTAAAATCTCATAAGTAGCGGAGGAATGAGACCAAATTAAAAAAGACATAATTAGTGTGTCCGACTCATATTTTGGTTTAATTTTAGTTAAAATATCTACCTGATTAGTTACTATATCCAATTTGCCACAATTTGGAAAATCTTCATCACTATTTTGAGCTTTCTTTAAATAATATAATGCACGATTTAAAAAATAATTTCGATTTTCAAAAGTTAAATCTTCATGATTAAATTTATAATACGTTAAAATATTTTCTAATTGCGACCAAAGTGTTAACTTTAAATTTTCCGGCAAAATCCATTTAAGTGCATTTTGAGGAACTTCCGAATCTTTTAAAATTACTTTAATAAATAAGTTACTATTAACTGAAATTCGAACAGCAAATTTACAACCTAAATCCACACTGTTTTCTAATAGAACAAAAACTAATTTATCATTATTTTCAAAAATTACATAATCACTAAATTTTATTTTATCTCTAAAATTACTTTTAAAATACTCAAAATTTTTAATAATATCCGACTGAAGGAATTGTTCGACTTTATTTTCCATTACAGTGTTGAATTCTTCTCTTCGAATTTCAGGATCTTTTCTCAATTTTATTTCGGTTTTTGTTAAATATTGTGGCAAATTGGGAAAGACGGACGGAACCGCTTGGTAATCTAATCTGGGATTTTTATATTTAAAATCAGGTTGAAAATCTGTTTCCCGAAAATGAATAGCACAAACTGAGGAATATTTTGTAGGTTCCCAGTTTGCCCTATGAATAGCATGAATCCACTTCTGTTTTATTTCAACATCCTTGGGAAAAGAAAATGTTGAAATTTTTTGCGAAGTCGAATCATAATTAGATTTACAACCTGGTACAACACAATGACGTGGCATTATTTATTTTAAATTGCAATATTATTTACAAGCAATATATTATTTACAAGCAATATATTATTTACAAGAAATAAAATTATTTATAAAAATAACTATTAAAACAAATTGCACTTCAAAACTTTTTTAAAAAAAGCTAACTAACTAACTAAGTATTAATTTAATATTAAAAAAAAACTTAAACTAAATATTAATTGCACTTAGTAGGATAGGAACTAACTTTTATGTAGGTACATAGAACACTGTTTACATATTTATATGTACCAATTTTACATATCAATTTATTTTATTTAATTCCGGTACTTAAAATACCTTTATTAATTAAAAAAATTATAATTTATTCACTTTACAAATTTAAAACAATCTTTATTACACTATATTTATTCCATACCTACAAAATTTTTATATTAAATATGTAAATAGATTTTACCAAAATTTTTTATTTACATATTATGTACGATTTTTAAATTTTTTGAACCGAACATACACAAAATTACATAAAGCACAAATTATTATTTTTAAATATCTACTTTTTATTAAAAAAAATGATATTTATTACCTTTTTTATATTATTTTAAATATAGATGAAAAAACCGCGCACTCTTCTTATTTACTTTTTTCATATACTGAAAGTATTTTTTGACATTTCAGTCAGACTAAACCAACGATTTGTAAATGTGTTATGCATGGCTTGTGTATACGCACACTGTCGAAGGTTTTGGTCCAACTGAAAGAAATATAACAAATAGTTTGAAAGTTGATTTTTATATACAACCAACAGATAACTTTATAAATGTGCGAATGGTAAACAACTTAAATATTTTAAACCTAAATAGGAATAAGAAGTATAAGAAATTTTGTGATTTGGAATGTCTTATTAATAGTTATAAATTTGACATCCACAAAATTGTTTTAACGAAGATAAAGGAACCTTATGGTGGATGCGCAATTTATGTATCCATAAAACTTTCCAGTTCCTTAATCTTTGAAGAAGAATGTGAAAATTCACACTTCTTGATGGTAAAATTATTAAAACAAGAATTTAGTATAATGTGCGTCTATAGATCACATAAAACACGAATAACTGAATTCTTAAATAAATTAGATTTGTTTACTATTAAATATAAAAATACTATTATAATGGGAGATTTTAATTTAAATTTGTTGGCAAGTTACAATACAGATATTAAAAATTATACAAATCTACTTCTAACAAATGGTTATATTTTTTTTAAATAATATATCAGATGAATATGCCACAAGAATTGGAGCAAATAAAAAATTAATAATTAATAATTTTATTACAGATCTAATAAAAAAAAAATATTATTTCTTCACTCTTGACACTGCTCTGTCTGACCACCAAATGTTACTACTCACTTTAGATACCAAACCATTAAATGATAGTATGATACAACACAAACTATGACAACATATCAAACAATGAAATTTGACTTATTACAAACCCATACGACTCAATTGATCGGTTAATTGACGATTTAAGCTATATTATTCAATGCAATACCTACCTCTAAAATACAAATAAAAAATTTGAAAAGAAAAAAAAAGAATAGATGAATGAAAATATTTTAAAAACAATTAAAATACGGGATTCATTGCTTAAATTTACGAAAGAACATCGTACAGATCCATCAGTTAAGATATTGTATGATGAGTACAAAGGTAAAGTTAAGAAATTAATTAAAGAAGCTAAAATTAATTAAGTTTCTAATGAAATCTCCATTGACCCTCGCATTAGCAAAAAACTTTGGAACATATATAAGAGAGTATTATTTAACAAAGATACGAATGCTTCTGAAGATCACATAAAAATTCTGCAACAGAATGATAACACAATTTCCTCAAAATCAGAGATAGCTCAAGTCATGAATGAATATGTACTATGTTAATATAACAAATGAACTAAATTTAAACAGTAATCCTATTAACGAATTTTATATAAATCAATTTTCACAAAATATTTTTTCCAACTTTCAACTATATCCAACTAATATCAGTGAAGTTGACAATATTAAAAGTCACTTAAAAGGGGCAGCAGCTACAGGATATGACAATATTTCTACAAAATTTATAAAAAAGTTTTTAGATTATCCGTTCCGTATTAGTTAAATTTATAAATAATTTCTTTGAATCAAATACCTTTCCTAACTAACTTAAAAAAGCAATAGTAACACCGATTTTAAAAAATAGTAGCTCATCTTGTAAAACAAATTAAAGACCAAATTTAATTTTAAATATTTTTTTCAAAATTTTCGAACATGTAATTAAAAACCGACTTCATTCGTTTATGTCTCAAAATAAAATTTTAAATGATGATCAATTTGGATTTGAAAAAAGGTCAAATACTACTGCTGCTTGTCTTTGTTTTAATGACTTTATAACTAAAAAAAATATGAAAAGAAATATGTTGTGTGTGTTTTTCTTGATCTTCACAAAGCTTTTGACTGTGTTGACCATGATATTTTGTTACTTAAATTAAAAAAAACTAAAATTCACTAGAAGTAAGGTAAATTTTTTTAATCTTATTTATTTGATAGAATACAACAAGTGAAAATAAGTGAAGTTTTAAGTGACGAAAAAGTTATTATAAACGGTGTTCCACAAGGATCAATTCTAGGTCTAGAATTATTTAAAATCTGTAATTAAATATGCGGAGTCAACTGAATCGAACCTAAAAATAGCTATCGATACAGATCTAAATACAATTGAAGAATGGCTTGTAAATCAGCATCTGTCATTGAATGTTAAAAAAACGAAAATTCTAATATTTGAAAACAAAAAATGCTCCATAACAAACTTCCTCTTCAAAAACAATATAATTGAAATAGTTAAGTCATTCAATTATCTGGGTCTAATCATTTATAGTAAAAAAATTATAAGTACTTGCTAACAAAGGGGTTATAAGTGTACCTGCTAAACAAATGGGTTTTTTTATTTGAAGTTTTTGAACGACCAGATCTTGCTTTGTTGACTATCGTATTTTCCATTTTAAAATTTTTAACAACATTTTGAACGGTGAATTTGCTTCGATTTACTATATTTTCAATTTTCTAATATAATTTATGTAGCAACCAAATTTTGCAGAAACTTTGGCCATAAAACTAAACTACTTTTGGCAAAATTTCAGACAAGCAGCTGTAATAGGTACAGAGAAATACTCATATAAAAAAAGAAGTTGTATGGCAGCTACCCGAACCCATGGACCAAAATGGCTGGATTTAAATAGCGATGACGACTATTGCAAAAAAATGAATTTGCGAAAATTTCAAGATTCTAGCTCCTTTAGTTTTTGAGTTATCGTGCGGACGGACGGACGGACATACATAGCTAAATCGATTTATTTTTCGATTCTGATCCGATCCATACACTTGAGTCTATATCTACCCAACCTCCTTCTCTGCGTCACAAACGTAATGGCAAATTTATTATACCCTTTGACTATATAGTCATACGGGTATAATAAGAGTACGTACAACAGGAAGTTTGTAATATTAAAGGCATTGTTGCCCAACATGAATCCTCAAAAGATTCTACTGGATTTTGAAAAAGCATGTATGTCTGCTGCTCAAGCTGCTTTTCCACAAACGGAAATAAAAGGATGCTACTTTCATCTCAGCCAAAGTGTAATTAGGAAGATCAACAATGTTGGATTAAAGGCAGTTTATGAGTCTGATATTGACATTTAGTTGAAACTGAAGTCCTTAGCTGCTCTATCATTTGTTCCAATCTCGGATTTAAAAACCGTCTTTGATGACGGTATGAGGATACCTGCAATGAAATATTATCATATTTCTGCTCAACCTGCATCGAAGGAGTTTCTGGGAGATCACCATTCTTTCCAATAAGAATATGGAACCATTTCGAGGCTGTTGCGGAGCGATGTCCCAAGACAACAAATTGTTGTGAAGGTTTCCACCGCGCATTAAATTTCATATTTCATTGCAGTCACCCAAGCATATGGAATTTATTGGATGGACTAAGACGAGATATGGCTTGTCAGCGATTAATACTAGCCAATGCCCAGACAGGTCGCCAAGAATTGAAAAAAAGAAGAACGAGGCCCTTGCTAAAGTGGCAGTAGTTGTG
Organism: Dolichopus griseipennis; assembly: GCA_963082915.1. Lineage (NCBI taxonomy): Eukaryota > Metazoa > Arthropoda > Insecta > Diptera > Dolichopodidae > Dolichopus > Dolichopus griseipennis. The sequence goes on along the minus strand of OY720441.1, from coordinate 89,373,258 downwards.
CAGGAATACCTCATTCACACTGACAAATTGAGATACTTACGCAGTATGGCCAACCTGCAGTAATGTTTAAAATAAAATTAGATGTAAAATAATGTAATGCAAAACATAAGCAATTCCTAAATTGTAAATAAAAAAATATTTCATTCGCAAATATTATTCAACTTTTTTTCCAAATGTTCTGTTTAATCACTGTTCTTTTTTATCACTGTTCTGTTATATCATTGTTCTGTTTTATCATCGTTTTGTTTTATCGTGTTCTTTTTTATCTTGTTCTGTTTTATCATGTTCTTTTTTGTCCGGTCACCGTATTAAAGTATTCAATGATTTACCCAATTTGTTGAAACTCATTAATAATTTATGCTTTTTCAAAAAAAAAAACCAAAGAACTCATTTTAACATAATAAGATTTGAGAACTTATAAATACCAAACTTTGAAACTGGATCTCAAAATAATAAGTTTAAGGAACGAATAAAAACGAATAAAACAAAAATAACAAAAAATAAACGAAAAAAAAATAAATATTATATAATTAGTATATTTTTATTTTAAATAGCTTTTTGGCCAGATGTTTAAGCCAAGGCCTTAAGATTAGCCAATCTTTCAAAATTTATTATGTAATACTTTTCTTACCTTTTCGAGTTTCGTTTACTTATTTTATTTTTTATATTTTTAATAAATCGAAATCAATCATGATTTTTTTTTTTATTTATTAGAAGTAAGTCTGAAATCTATCTCTCCTCATCAGAGGGGAGTCAGAACTGTGAAACTAAAAAAATGTGTTTCTTTTTGTTCTCAGTTTATCCAATTTGTGTTTCTTGTTTAATTCGCAGGGTGCTAAGGGCACGATCTGTAAGCTCGTAAAAATTTCTCAGATTTCACAGAGTTGTCACACAAGAAAACATGAAATTAAGGGCCTTACCTAATCAAAAGCGTACGACGTATGACGTACAATACGCCGTAAGTCGACACGTCGACGTATCCCGAAATCGATACGCGCGTACCATTTTTAATTTGTCAAAAAATCTATTTTGAATATTGATTTCATATAAAAAATTGCGTTTTTAATTTTGGTATTATTTGTAATTTTTTTTTTCTTTAAATTTTGTAAAATGGATTTCGATGATATTGAAGTTTTAGAAGATTTAAATTTAAAAACGTTTTATTTACTAATTATCAACAAAACGTCACCATAACACCATAACAAAAAACAAAAACAAAATTGTATACGCTTTGTCAAATTTTAAATTTTAAAAACCCGACGTATGGTCGCGTATTTCGGGAGCTCCCATATAATTATATGTATTTAAAATTATTTTGACAGAAATATACGCCGTACGTCGTCATAAAAATACAATAATAAAAACTTTTCTAAAAAAAATAATAATTTAAATCTTTTAAATTTCAATGTTATAAAATAAATTTTGACGCAATCAAACAATATTGACGTTAGAAAATAATTTGGAAAAAAGTTGACAATCTGTGCTCTGAGTGTTTCTTTATTAACTCAGAGCATCGGAGTTCGAATAAAATTTTAATCTGAGCATAATTTGCTCTGTATGCTCGACATCTGCTCTGAGGACTGAGCATTGATCTGATTAGAAAAAGAAAAACGCCTATAATTATACAATTGAATTACAATGAATTGGCCTGTAAAAGTAAAAAAACAAAAAAAATTAACTTACATATTGCAAAAAAAGATTGTTGGAAAATTTAACCAATACACATTATGAACAAAGTTTAACCAAAATACCATCACGCAATTTTAGAAACAGATTTTTGTTTACTAGAATAAGAATTCAGTTTGAAGTTTCTTACAGTAATTTGCAACGTGCAAAAGTTTATTGGCGGATATTTTAGCATCTTAACAAAAGTAAAAAAAATCCAAAACTTTAATTAAAAATAAATAATTTTCTTAATTAAAAAAAGGGGTATATTGACTAGAAAAATATTAATTTGAAAATGACATCATCATCGACACAAGCTAATGTTTATTTAAAAAATAGATATGATCGAATTGTTGTTCTAATTGATATGGACTGTTTTTATTGTCAAGTGGAAGAAAAATTAAATTCAAACCTAATAGGAAAACCAATAGCCGTTGGTATTACATTTTTAATTTTAAAATCTATTTGTTTCGAACAATATGCTTTTAATCATTTAAAGTTCAATATAACGCTTGGCGAGGCGGTGGAATTATAGCAGTCAACTATCCAGCTAGAGCAAAAGGTGTAACAAGACATATGAGGGGAGAAGAAGCTCAGGAACATTGCCCAGAAATTAATTTGATACGTGTACCTAATGTAAGGGAAAAAGCTGATTTAACTAAATATCGGGAAGCCGGAAAAAAAGTAGCTGAAGTAAAAATATTAATAAAACTTATAAATGTTAAATTTTAAGAAAATTATTTTCAGGTTTTACAAACATTTACGCCGCTTTTTGAAAGAGCTAGTGTAGATGAAGCATATTTAGATATAACTGAAGAGGTTAAAGTTCGTTTAGGAAAGTTAAATGACGGAACATATAAAATAGCTTCGACTTCCTTGGAAAATACATTTGCTATTGGTTATGAATCTATTGGATTATTTGTACACGAAATATCTTTAAATCAATTAGAACCTGAAAGTGAGTTACCTGAATTTCTTGAAAATGAACCAAATAGCTTAGATCCAACTTTAACACGAAAATATAATTTAAAATTACTTATTGGTGCAACTATTGTTTGCGAAATAAGAGAAAAAGTTAAAGAAAACACTGGTTATGATTGCTCAGCAGGAATAGCTCATAATAAAATACTAGCTAAATTAGCATGTGCTATAAATAAACCAAATAAACAAACTATTCTTTCAATGGACAAAACTTCGAATTTGTTGCAAAGTTTGGAAGTACACAAAATCAAGGGATTGGGAGGAAAATTCGGTGGAGACATTGTTGAGGAACTTAAAATTAAAACAATAGGGAATTTGTTACAGTTTTCAAAAACAGAACTTCTGAAAAAGTACGGTGAAAAAAACGGAAACTGGTTATATTTGATTGCTAGAGGAATTGATTTAGAATCTGTAACACCAAAATTTAACTCAAAAAGTATTGGTTGTTGCAAAAAATTCCCAGGAAAAAATGCTATTACTGGAATTAATACTCTTAATCATTGGCTAAATGAATTAGCAAGTGAAATTGCGGAGCGTCTCGACAAAGATATTATAGAAAACAATAGAAAAGCAAAACAAATGGTTCTAAGTTTTGTTCAGGAAATAAACGCAAATGATGTTTCTTGTTCAAGGAGCGTAAATTTGAGTTCTTATGATTCAGATATAATATCAAAGGAAGCTTTGGACATCTTACAAAAAAATTCAAATCAATTTTTTAAACAAGGCAGTACTAAAAATTTAAATAATCCAATAAAATTTTTAGGAATTAGTGTTGGTAAATTTGAGAATATATCTTCTGGACAAAGCACTGTTCACGAAATGTTTTTAAGACAAAAGAAAATGGTGGAGGAAAAACGTTTGGATGAAAAGTTAATAAACAATAGTGAGTTTAATAAAAACGCATCCTATCATAAAATCAATACAACATCCGTATTAGAAAGCAATGATAAAAATGATTTTTTGACAACTGTTTCTGATATAACAGAAAATAGTAATATGACTAAAAGCTTCGTTTATAAAATACCAAAAGATTCAGAAAAAATATTTGAACCAAAAAAAATCAAAAATACAAAAACATCTTTTAAAAACCTTTTTGATTTCCAAATAAAATCCTCAAATAGTAAAATTGGTATTAAATCAAAAGAAATGCAAACCAGTCCAAAAATTTTAGTTCATAAAGAAATGAGAGAAGTTAATACCTTTCACAGTTTAGCATTTCATACTGGAGGTAAATACTAAAAATTGTCAAAAATAATCAATTTGCCATTTCATGTTAATGTAAGAAATTGATGATGTTAATATATTTTTAATGATTTATGCTTAGTTCACTGTTTCAGCAATTTTTTTCCGAACTATTTTGTTGACGGAGAATTTTTTTTATCGATTTATTGCTTCAGAAGTTTTTATTTACAAAAAAATATCTTGACAGCTAAAATGAGATTTTGTATTTTATCAAAAATTTCAAAATAATTTTATTGATTTCGATAAACTAAAAATAATTTTTGAAAATTTTATAAAAATAACAGCAAAAAAATTTTTCGGAAGAAAAAAGTTAAAATTGATTAGAGAAAAAGTACTTCAGAACATTTTTGAAAATTGAGAGAATTTAAATTTCCATAAAAATATCGCACGAATGAGTTCATCTAAAATTGGTGAATAGTGAATTCTGCATAAATGAAAAAAATTAAATCACTAGGCAAACGAAATCTAAAAAATATTCGTAAACGAAACTAATTTTTTACCAAAAGCTATCTAGACAATTTTTTGTAAAAATTTTGTAGAAATCTTAATCAAAAATTAAATTTTTTAGAGCCGAGTGAATCTTCAAATTTAGATTATACAAAAACTTATGCAGAATACGCAATATTTCAGCAGTCAGAAGAAAGTGTTATTAAATGTCCTGAATGTGGTAATAAAGTTTTGCGTGATAATTTTCAAACTCATTTAGATGGACATTTAGCATTAAAACTCAGTCAGCAGTTACGAGAAGAATATAGAAATGAATTGAAATCTCATCTACCCCAAAATGAAATGTATAAAAAAAGTGAAAATAAAAAAATAAGAGATTTAAATACCTCGGTTAATAATATAGTTAATAGCAATTCAAAAACAAAAAAATCAGCTAAAACACAATTGAATAATATTACTAAATATTTAAAACCATCTGAAGGATCAACCCTTGGTGATATGAAAAATTTTGTAAAATGTTCAGAATGTGATTGTTTGGTGAATGAACTAAAAGTTTTTGAACATAAAGATTTACATTTAGCACAAAAAATACAACGCGAATGGAATAAACTATAATTTTTTTATTAAAACTGTTCTTTTATTTTTCTTCAAAATATTGTTCATTGAATGATTAAAGTTTGTTTTAATACAAAAAAAAAATTTAATAGTTTAAATATATAAAACCTCACTTCATTGAAGGAGGATTTCCAATAGGTTGTCTCAGCGGTGGAGGAGGACCGAGCATAGGTCCCATCGGCCCCATCATTGGTGGTGGACGCATTAACATGGGAGGTGGTATTGGTCCATGCGGCCCCATCATCATAGGTGGAACTTGTGGTGGTACCATACCTTAAATAAAATTTAATTAAAACTGAAAAATTTCTATTTAATTTTTATGAAATCTTTTTTTTTAAATATCTTTAAAATCTCAACTTTTTACATTCTTACATGAAATAAACATTCTGAAAACAATGTTAATTATTAATAATCTTAAATTTTATAACAAATTTCTGAATTACCTAGTTAAAAACTAAGAATTTTAGTTTTGTTTATATTTATTTACAATTTTTTGTGCTTTTTGTAATTGACTTTCATTAAATGCAATTTACCACAAAATTTTTAACAATTTATTTCTTTATTTAGTGGTTCTATGTAACAGTACATAGCTTTAAAAAAAAAAAATATTTGTCCGTTTTACTTTAATCTGTAACTTACCAGGTCTTGGAGGAGGCGCGCCTAAATTTGAAGGAGGTGGAATAGCAACTCCCTTTGGTGGTGGCAAAACGCCAAATGGATTTTGAGTAATTTTGCCTGCCTTGAAAGCAGCTGTGGTTGCATCAATTAAGTGTTGTGCTTGTTCTTCCATCCATTTTTGGTAATAGAACTTAACATTATCTCTATGTTTACGTCCAGTACAATGTGTTTTCCTAACACTGGGAGAATCATGTGTTAAATATGTGTCACAATAATCGCAGTAATATTTCGGCATTAAATATTATTAAATTCTGATGTTGATTGTAAATTATAAGTTAATATTTCCAAATTATTCCAATTGAAGCGAATAAAGATAAAAGCGAATCACGTTTATATTCACAAACTTATTTTTTTTCTTGTCATCCCCCTATAAAATTACTAGCCTACTATATATAACCCCTTTCGATAAATTTTCGATATGATTACCTGTAATCTACAAAATCATAACCCTAACTATAATAGTCATAACCAATCATACGCATAAAATGTCAAACATAAACAATTAAAAATTTATGTATTTACCTTCTTATGATTGATTTTAAAATTTTTTAATTCTTTTTAATTTTAGTTTAAGTTATTTTTAGCTTCTTTTCAATTTAGTTTGCTTGTATGTATGATATCATATAATATGTACGCTTCGTTTCGTATGCCTATGACCTATGACTTGACGAATGATTTTTTAATGATATCGAATGATGGCTATGACTGTTGTTCTTAGTTATATGAAAAGTCATACAATCGTAAAAAAAACATATGATCTTATCATATGACAATTATAGCAAGGGGTAATAGTATTGATACAAAGCCAGGACCTTCAATATTCCACATAATGAATTATAATATAGCGTTATTATATGGTTAAAAATATTTTTTCTATAAAATTGTACGTTCATTTTGTAATTATAAAGAAAACTCATAGTATTCGTATAAAAAGAATTGAAAATAGGTGTAATCATTTTAAAATTATAATTTTTAAATTACAAAATAAATTTGCAATTTTATGCAAAAAAGCTTCTGCGTAAAAAATAAAGATAAATTATAATCCCATGGCAATGTTTTTTTTAACGCAAGACAAAAATACTATTTTATTTAATTTACTCATATTTGGTACGATTTTAGTTTTATAACAAAAACATATCATAAAATTGATTGGGATGGTGTCATAATTCCAAAAAAAAATTCCGAATTTACAAAATTCCAAAGAAAGAAAAAAAATAATTCCAAAAAAAAATATTCCAAAAAAAAATTCCAAGAAAAAAAAAATCCAAAAAATATTTCCATAGCTTTAGCGAGCAAGAATTTTAAGAATTTGTTACAAAATCAGGATTATACGCTTTTTCCAGAATATTTATACATATGTATACGTGAGATTCTGAATTAGGAGGGATTTTAGATTTGGATTCAAAATCAGGGTTTCAATAATTTGTTCAGCGGGGGTTTGGAGCGACAGCCCCCACTATTTTTAAATTTTTATTTGTTGAAATATGCATGTAAAAAATTACTGTTTTTAAAAAATAGTTTGTCATTAAATTTTGATTTTTGGAATTTTTTTTTTTGGAATTATGAAAATGGAATTTCGGAAATGGAATTTTTTTTTTGGAATTTCGTACCCAGCCCAATTGATTTTGTACTTTATAACTTTATAAAACGTCAAAATCACGAACTGCACTATTCCACATGTTTACTACTTCTGTACATTGCTTCTCTTTGGTTACGTTAAGACGGTGTTAATAGTTGTTGTTAACACATCTTGTTGTAATACTGCTAAAAATCTCTTCGCGTTTATTCTATGTTGGCAGTTGTTGTTTATATTTATGCGTTAATATTATCATTTCAATTTTTTTTTCTTGAAGGGTAAACATTGGATATTTTATTTTATTGAAAAAAAACAAGGAATTTAAAAAATTTGTTAAGTGTTAATTACAAATACCAACTAGGTTTGTAAATATTTTCAAAAATTGTTTTTAAAGATTGTAGATATTTTTTTATATACAATTTTTTTTTTACTTGAAAAAAGATAGTAGTATATCCCTTTAATTTAAAAATTTTAAAAATTAAAATGATGTGTAGTATATCATAAAAATTTTTTTTATTGCTATTATAGATATGTATATCGGTGGCATGCAACACGGCAGCTAAATTTTGGTTAGCAAAAATGTTAACAATGTTTTTGGCTGGTAACCGCGCTTTCGTTTTTTTTAGAAGAAATGAGAAAGATTTAGAAAATGCAGACAAATGTCAAATAGTTATAAACTTTTAAAGCCACATATCAATGCATATATGGGATAAATATAAATTTTTAATTTAAATTATTTTCAAAATTATTATAAAACCATAGATAATGTACATTCCTCTTAATAATAGATGGCCAAGTAAAAAAGTTTGAATGTTGGCGCCACCATCGGTGGGTGGTTGTCAACTTTATATCTTACAAATTTTCAATTTAAGTTCAATATAGTGACAATAAAACTCATATATTTTATTTTGCTCCACACTCCTTTCCACCTTTGCCATTTGCTGTCATATATTTGTTTTTAAATAAAATAAGCTATTTATATTTTAAACTTTTTAAACTTTTAAACTTCCTACAATGAACGCTCTCATTCCGCTATCTGTAAAAAACGTTAAATGTATTGAATTAAATGAAAGTGTCTACAATAGATGCAGCCATTACGCAGTCTTAAATAAATTTGTTTAACTTTTTCGCTTTCTCTACGTATTCAAATGACAAATAACTGAACTTTGACAAATATTTTTTATTGAAAAATAAAAAAATTAATAAAATTATTACTAAACAATTAACTTTAAGCTATTGAATATTTCTTAATTCATGAAATTATAAGCAAAAAAATGTCAAAAAACGCTGTCATGTACATTTCATTGTTGACACTCCTTTATTGACTCCGTCGTAATAAGAGCGGAATGTGAGCGACATGAGAGCGTTATTGTACATAAGCCATTTTACTATCGACAAAAATTATAATATATTGTTGTCACAAATAAAATTTAAATAAAATTATAATATTATATTGAGTAGCTGAGCCATGCGACTTTCTTGATTGAATTATGAGATTTCCAGTAAAATAACTCTATCTGGTACTATTACTCTATGTGTGTGATGTAGCATGGATTTATCTGCACTCCATTTAGAAAACAAACCCATAAGAAAGAATCAACATTGAAAATAATAAAATAAAATACTTATCTAATAATATATTGATGCTCTGATGTTCATTGATAGAGTGTCCATACGTACCCAAACCTGTGGTACAGTACCCTTTTTACAGGAGAAAAAATGTAAAATACCGCTTTCTAACAAATAAGAAAGGGGTACCCAAAAATACCCCTTTTGTGGTAGTAAAAATTTCTATCAAAAAGTTGTTTGCGTTTTTAAAAATCGATTGTAAAAATACAAAAACTAAAAAGACAAAAACAAAATGCATGTGCAAATTTGGCTGAAGTAAATTTATTTAAAAAAAGAGCTGATGCCTTTTTAATATCAATTATCGCTTATATCGAAAAGAGATTTGAATTTGACAACAATAAATATGAAATTTTAAAAATCTTTAAATTAGAAAAAGTTGCTCCATTTAAAAGATTTTTACAAGTATTGGACAAATTTAAAACATTAGATATAGATATTGATAAACTATACGAAGAATATGTTTCATTTAAAACATTTTATTCCTGTAAAGAATTTCACTCTTATTTTAAAAAATCCGAATATTTTAAAAGAAATAAGATCTTCGGGAAAATATTACTTTTATTTTTAAGACAGAGTTACTGAAACTGAATTATTTTTAATATTTAATATTTGATTTAATGTTAGTGTGTTAATACAAATGAATTTTTTATATTTTTTATGTTAATTTTCTATGAAAATTTAAACGATGTTATTGTTTTTTAAGTTTTATTTTTGAAAATGTAATGAATTGTTATTTGATTATTGCATATCTATTTATAGATACTATGTATATATTTTATTTACATAACTAAAAAATAAGTCATTTATTTTTTTTTATACAAGTGGAATTTTTTTTCTTTTGATCACTTTTTCCACCGTACCCCTTTTTATAACCTACACCTATGCAATAGGAAAACGGTGTATTAACTTTGGTATGAGTAGTATGTATATGCCGTTTCAACGGCAGGAGGAGCTTTTTTAGAGCTTTTTTAATGCCATTTCAGCGGCAGGAGGAGCTTTTTTCGGCAGTTCTCCTAAAGTTATGCAATAAAATTGTGATAAGTAAAAAGTTTTGTGCTTTTGAGTATTTATTCTAAGCTTAGCGGTTAGAATAACACTTAAGTTTAAATTTCAAATTAAAACAATAATAAGCTTAAACTAGTTTGTGTCTTTCAGTATTTTAAATTAAACTTGGTTGTTAGGATATCAGTTATGTTTAAATTTTAAATTAAAACAGTAATAAGCTTAAGATATTGTGCTTATTGTTCTTAATTAAATATGAAAAGTTTTTAAAGTTTGGTTTAAGTACAAAGTTAATGTTATCAAAGTTTAGGCTTGATTTAATATTTCAGCGAAAATTAAAAAAAGTTTTATAAATTAAAAAAAAAAAAAGCTTAAGCTATTAAGCTAAATATTTTTAATTAGATATGAAAAGTTTTTTAAATATCAGTTATGTTTAAATTTAAAATTAAACGAGGAAGAGTGTAGTAGAGTAGACTGTGTCAACTCTGGGATACCCGTATGACCGTAACATATACATTATATTATCATCTGGTTAATTACTTTTGGCAAAATTTAAAACATACAGCTTTATTAAGTGTATTGTAATGCTCATATAAAAGAAGGGTTTGTATGGCAGCTACTCGAACCCTCTGCAGTAGACCAACCAAATTTTTCTGTAGCTTTGGCCATTACACCAAACTATTTTTGGCAAAACTTCAGACTCTCAGCTTCATTAGGTGTAGTGTAATGTTCATATAAAAGAAGGAGTTGTATGGCAGCTACTCGAACCCTCTGCAGTAGACCAACCAGATTTTGCACAAACTTTGGCCATTACACTAAACTATTTTTGGAAAAATTTCAGACACCCAGCTTCAATAGGTATAGAGTAATGCTCATATAAAATTAGAAGTTGTATGGCAGCTACTCGAACCCTTTGCAGTAGACCAACCAAATTTTGCAAAAACTTTGGCCATAAAACTAAACTAGTTTTACCAAAATTTCAGACACGTAGCTGTAATAGGTACAGAGTAATACTCATATAAAAAAGGAAGTTGTATGGCAGCTATCCGTACCCATGGACCAAAATGGCTGGATTTAAATAGCGATGACGGCTATTGCAAAAAAACGAATTTGCGAAAATTTTAAGACCCTAGCTCCTTTAGTTTTTGAGTTATCGTGCGGACGGACGGACAGACGGACGGACGGACAGACGGACAGACGGACGGACGGACATACATAGCTAAATCGATTTATTTTTCGATTCTGATCCGATCCATACATTTGAGTCTATATCTACCCCCCTTCCTTCTTTGCGTCACAAACGTAATGGCAAATTTATTATACCCTTTGACTATATAGTCATACGGGTATAAACAGTAATAAGCTTAAGATAATTGTGCTTACTGTTCTTAATTAAATATGAAAAGTTTTTAAAGTTTGGTTTAAATACAAAGTTAATATTATCAAAATTTAAGCTTGATTTAATATTTCGGAGAAAATTGAAAAAAGTTTTATAAATTAAAAAAAAATAAGCTTAAGCTATTGAGCTGAATATTTTTAATTAGATATGAAAAGCTTTTTAAATTTGGTTTATACTTAATATTATCAAAGTTTAAGCTTTATTTAACATTTCAGTGAAAATTAAAAAAAAGTTTTATAAATTAAAAAAAAATAAGCTTAAGCTATTGAGCTGGATATTCTTAATTAGATATGAAAAGTTTTTTAAATATCAGTTATGTTTAAATTTCAAATTAAAACAATAATAAGCTTAAGATATTGTGCTTATTGTTCTTAATTAAATATGAAAAGTTTTTAAAGTTGGGTTTAAATACAAAGTTAATATTATCAAAGTTTAAGCTTGATTTAATATTTCCGTGAAAATTAAAAAAAGTTTTATAAATTAACAAAAATAAGCTTAAGCTATTGAGCTGAATAGAATGAAATAGATATGAAAAGTTTTTTAAATTTGGTTTATACTTAATATTATCAAAGTTTAAGCTTGATTTAATATTTACGTGAAAAATTTAAAAAATTCAAAGCTGATAAAGCTCGTCCGTTATGTTTGAAAATTAATGCCATTTATAGTTGAAAAGCTTAAAAAATCAATGGAAATTTTTTGTTTCATTATTAACTTAACTGCAAAAGTTTTGAAGAAAATGAAACAATAAACGTTTGAAATTATATTGTTAATAATATAAAACGTGATCATGAATACAAATTGAAAACGTGATCAAGTTCAAGTTAAAAAAAAAAAAAAAAAAGTATAAAACTTGGTTTTAAAATGTTGTTTTTAATATAAAATAACAGCATAGCATGTTTTACTAAAAGTTAATAAATTATTATTCATTAAATAATATCTTTTTTATTTATCCATGAATCATGGTTTTTATCAAAGCCAAGCCACCTAACCAAAACTTGATTTCCTTTTTTTCTTATTATTTTTTCTACAAGGTAAACATTAGGAAATTTAACAGATGTAAGTTCAGGTTCATAAAAACTGCCTTTTATTTGTTTTTGTGCGTAATCAAGTAAATTGTATGTTATTGGATCAGTTATTTTTATTTTCGCTATTGTATAAATTTCTGTTGACCAATTAGGTTGATAACCTTTTGCAAATATACCTTTAAATTTACTTATACGAACAAAATCTCCAACTTTGTATTTTGCTTTTCGGAATACTTTTAATTTATTGTAGACAGTTTTTAATAAAAATTTCTGATTTTTCTTTGTAACATTTTTAGGTGGAAGTTTAATTGTATGATGATATGTTGAGTTATATTTTTCTACTAGCGATGGCAGAATAGGTAACCATTTATATGTGCCTTGTAAAGTGAATTGTTTCCACATCAAGTTTTTTAGGGTGCGATTGAAATGTTCTACAAATGATGCTTTTAATTTTGAATATGTATGATAATGGTTAATTTTATATTTCCTCATTAGATTTTGAAATTTTTTGTTGAAAACTTCCGTACCTTGATCAGATTGTAAATTTTTTGGTTATTTACCAGCACGCTTAAAAATATTTTTAATTGCGATTAAAACATTATCAGCGCTTTTGTTTTTAATCGGTTCAGCATACGCAAATTTTGAAAATGTATCAATAACGGTTAATAAATATTTATATGCCTTATTGAACTTTGCATATGGAATCATTTCAACCAAATCAATTTGCCAAGTATCATTTAAACCCTTTTGAATAAATTTTCTTCGTGTAAATTTTCTTCGTGAATTTCTGACACAACTTGTAGCCTCGACATTATTCTCGTATTTAATTAAATTTTCTAAAGTGATTCTATAATTTTCTATTGTGTGACATTCACATGTGTCGGGTCCAGAAGTAGAATTATCATATGCCCACGGACAAAGGGTAAAATGAGTACAATAAATTGAAGTGAATTTTTTTACTCCAGAAAAGTTTTTAATGTGTTTATATAGATGTAATATTAATTTCTTATGATCATCTAATAAGACGGAGGAATAAATATTTAAGAACTCCTGCACTCCATAATTCAAAATGACAGTACTAAGAATATGTTCGCTGCTTTTATATGATCTCTAAATTGTATTTTAAACTCAGTTTCTTATCAGACACAGACCAAAAATGATTAATATTATTCATCCATTTACAATGATGATAGCGGGACCATCTGGATGTGGGAAAACAACATTTGTGTGTAATTTAATTGAAAATATTTATTAGAGATATATTAGATTGACTTCTCCGAAAATTGAAACAATAAAATGGTGTAACCCAGAAATTTCTGCTATTCCAAAAAATCTAACTTTTCCTTATATAGACTTTTATACCAGTATCCCAAAAGAATTTAGTGGTAATGAAAATAAATCAACGTTAATTGTTCTAGATGACTTAGTGTTAGATTCAGCAAATAAAGAGGTATGCGAGTTATTTACTAAAGGTTCACACCATCGTAATTTATCTATTATATTGTTAACACAAAACGTTATTCATCAGGGAAAATTTTCAAGAGATATTTCATTAAATTGTAAATATTTAGTGCTTTTCAAAAATCCTCGAGACAAATCGCAGATTGTTCCTCTTGCTAGGCAACTATATCCAGAAAATATAAAGGGTTTCTTGAGAGTATATAATGAGTCAACATCAAAACGTCATGGTTATATTATGTTGGATTTAACACAAGACATTAACGATTTATTTCGTATTAGAACTAATATTTTTTCCAAAGAATATTGTATATGTTTCTGTGATACGGGTGATTTGAATAACAACTGTCAAAAGTATGAAACGATTGAAGAAACCCCAACATATATTACATGTACTAGGAAAGTGCAACAACAAGAAATTTGGTAAAAATATTCTTAAATATTGTGATGACAATATTATAAAAACTATTGCTGAAATTGCAATTAATATATTAAATGGTAATAATAAAATATCATCGGCACAAAAAGCAAAATTAAAAAAACATAAAAAACAATTAAGATTTCTAGCCTGTGCTAAGAAAAGTATAAAAGCCAAAAGAAAAATATTAGTTCAACATGGTGGGTTTTTACCAACTTTAATCGGAACTATATTATCTGGTGTAATAGGGAAATTACTCAGTAAGACATAATGTAGCGAATGATTGTTATGTCACCAGAAATATTTTCAAAATTTAGTAAATTATTTCAAGATGATAAAAACTTGGATTTATTAGATCAAAAAATGAAAAAAGTTCTTTTAAAAATTCTAAAAATTCTTTTATATGATAAAAACTTAAAACCATTGGAAAAATGGTACTTATATCGTCAAAATCTCCTCAAATATGGAATTAACAAAAGACACGCAAAAAAATTACGAGAAAAGGCTAATAATCCTACATTTGATACAGGCACTCAAACAAAATTCTTTTCTAAACGAAATGCATATACAGAAACTGAATTACCTAAATACAAATCAACATCAATACAGACTAATTTTGTACCATTAGTTACTGATGAAGTGTTTGAATATGATCCTAAAAAAGAGTATTCAGATATGATATGGATATCGATTTAGATGATCAAAATTCATTTAGAAAATTAGCTCAAACTGAAATGTTGAAAGACGTAAAACTAGTACAAAGACCATCTCTAAGTTCTGATTATCGAATGTTTGAAACATCAAGTGGTGATGTAATTACCGTTGCTGTACCATCTCCTAAAAAAAAGAAGACATTAAGATCGGCCGGTAGTTCAATTTCCTCAACTATACTTTTACAGTTTCCTGAAACAAAAAAACGAAAATTAAAACCTTTACTAAGAAGTCCAAAACTAAGAACTTCATCAACACCGGAATGGACAACATATAAATAGTGCAACATTTTATGTCTTAAAACAAGTTAACAAAGATGGGTAGTCAAGATGACTTTTATGTAACATTGTTTAGTAATGATAATTTAAAACTTTTTCCAGACAACACTTTAGCTTCATTCGAAAATAAATTGCTTATTCACTTTGATTTAAGAAACGGAAACTGGAAAGTAGGTCTTTCAGAAGTTTATCTGAACGATTTCCTACAAACGGAAAAATTTAAAAAGGAGAATTGTACTCTTATTAATATTTGAGAGTATAATGTTTATGTAAGAAACATTGAAAAACCTCTTGAAAAAATTAAAGTAACCAATATAGGTTACACATATTATTCATATGACGATTCGGAATTACATTTGGTTACAGAGGCTATGAACACAAGTAAAAATATTTTGAATGATATAGCATCTGGTGCAAACATAAAAGAAACTGTAATTGATCAAAGTAAAGGTAGCATGAAAAATCTAAGAAAATCAGTAATTAATCAACTGCATTCGATGTATAGTGGAAGGCGAAAAGCCATTAAAAGACGAAGCAGTATAAAAAGACGAGTAGTTTCTAAAAAGACACATTTAAAGTCGAAGCGACGAAAAAATCAAATTAAAAACTCTGATATATTCAATTAAATATGGAGTGTATGAAATCTGAACTTGATCTTTTTGCATCAATACCAGTACAAACAAGTATATTGCGTTCAGAACAGGTAGCATACAATCCTTTAGCTTCTTTAGAGGCGTCACCATCAACTATTGAATTTGTTTCGCTTGGAAATGGAGATACATATCGAGATTTATCGTCAACCTACATCAAATTTAAAATTCAAATATTAAAAAAAGATGGATCAGTTTGGAGTGCAAATGATAAAGTAGGAACCGGAGCTGATGCAAAAGCAGCCCCGCAGCCCAGTGTTGTAAATAATTTATTACACTCTTTAATTAAACAATGTAATGTAATTCTAAATGGAAAAAAAATAACACCGTCAGACTCATTATACCATTATAAAGCATACTTAACTACTTTACTAAATTATGGTACAGATTCCAGTCAAACACATCTGGAAGCATCTGGTTGGGAATTGGATAAACCAAATGTAAATGATTTTAACAATTCTGGTTCTAAATCAAGGCAAAAATTATACAATAATTCTACAATAGTAGAATTAATGGGAAAATTGCATGTAGATTTTTTCAACACTTCCAAATTACTTTTAAATAACGTTGACATTAGAATTGCTTTGGCATTAGAAAAACAAGATTTTTTTCTATTTTTCAATGATTCAGACGAAAGCTATTTAAAAATTCTTGAAGCTACATTATACATGAAACATTTAACAATTAATCCTAGCATATTAATAGCACATAATAAGTTTTTGGAAAAGGCTAACGCAAAATATTTTTATACGAGAAGTGAAATCAAAACATTTACAACACATCCAACTAACACATCCAGCTAACACATCCAACATATCATTGGATAATATATTTATAGGGCAAATACCAAAAGCTCTTTTATTTTGTCTGGTTAATAATGAAAATTTTAATGGTAAAAGATCTAAAAATCCAATTTATACCATACAATTTCGATCATCAAAATGTCACACAATTTCAATTATATGTGAATTTAGTGCCTACACCAAACTCTGCAATTGAAACCAGTTTTACATCGAATAACAATTGCAATTCTCGTGCATATTTAACATTATTTAGCGGAACAGGTATACATCATTCTTATAAAGGTCATCAAATTTCAAAAGAACTATTTTCAAAAGGTTATACAATACTCGCTTTTGATTTATCACCAGATGGTTCTGGAACTGATACATGTCAAAGTTTATTAAACCAAAGTTTATTAAAGTAGTAAAGATTGAAGTAAGACTCCTCCATTAACTTCAACATTAACATGTATTGTGTTTGCAGAATTCGATGCCAGTATCGAAATTGATAAAAATCGCAACGTCTACGTAAACATATAAAAAGAAGCTTAGTGGAGCATCTCTATTCATTTGAAAATGTCATACGCTCTAGGAGATTTATCATTCTGTACGGACGATAACAATACAATATTTGTTAAAAACCTTGCTGTGGCTGGAATAAAAGAAAAATGTAAAACTATTGTAAAGGAATTAAAGTATAAATTCCCAACCAAAGATTTAAAAAGAACGGACATCAAGAATTACTCTTTTGGACATATGGACAATGAAAAAACAACTAATAATTTAATAAATTTGCTTGAAAAATTTGATATAGTGTTCATAAATGGTAAACTTAAAGTTAAATTTTTAACGGCATACATAAGTGGAAATACTCAGCTAATTGATATTTCTCGTTTACAAAAAAAATCTTCACTTCAGATAACAAAAGCGCTGAAATGTAATAGTGTCACAAGTAAATTGTTTAAAGGTGTTTTTGCTCTTGATCAAATACCGAAAAATATTCCAAATACCGAATAAAAATCTGATATTTTAGTAATAAACACCGACACTTCTACCGAAAAAGGAACACATTGGTTAGCAAGGCTGTATAGGCTGTATAGAATATTTTGATTCATTTGGAAATCCACCATTCCACAATGAGATTGTGAAATTTCTACAAAATTTATCAAAATGTTTTGTTTTCAACAATAAGCGTTTACAAAGTGACCTTACATCAGTCTGTTGACAATATTGTTGTGTATATTTATGGATGCGATGTAAATGTAAGAGCATGAAAAATTTTATTAATTTATTCAACACAATGTCATCCCCACCCAAAAACGATAAAAAAATACAAATAATGTTTCGGAAAATTTTCAAAAAATGTATACGATAAAAACTATAAATACAAAACTTTCGAGTTATAAAACTTTAACAGTTTAAAAAAACATGAAGCCAACATCAAATGCTGAAGTATTTATCGAAAAACAAATAAACAACGATGTCAACAACAATAACGACGAAGCACAACAAAAAAATCTTTTATTAAGCTATATTTACTATTTAGATAAAAAACAAACAATAAAAATACAAATTGGATTTAATGTTGAAAATTTAGCTGCAACAATAATTTTCCAACGTCATCGCAAAGTCATTAGCGAGATGAATTATTTGCAGTGGCATGCTTTTTATGTAGATTTTACAAACATTCAACCTAAATTAAATTCAAATAAATTTCCACTCAAATTCAATCATACAGTACAAACTAAAAAACTAACATTGAAACTAGATGAGTACACCCGCTTTTGCCTTATGTTGGACTTTATACAAGCAGTGATGTCATATAACAATGGAGCCTAATTAAATGTGCGGGAATATGTATTCGTGCGAGAATAAGTATTTCGATAGATGTATTGAAAGGAATAAACTGAAATATGAACAAGAAGATTTTTATATTCCTATGAATTTACATATAGCTCAGTGTAATTATTCTAGACTATTTTGTGAAATACCTTTGTTTATGTCTGAAAAAATATATTGTGCAACAATAAATAAAACAAATATTTTTTAAAACCAATTATTATTATCTTTTATTAAATACATGTACAAGTTTATACAATTTTTTACAGCACATCTTTGCAACAAATTTTCTGTATTATGATGGTGAGGGCAAATGGTGATGTAATTTCTTAGTTTCTGTAGAGATGGAATTTTGTTATCTAAATTTGAAATAAAAGTGTCTAAAAATTGCTTTTTTTAAGACCTTTTACATAAACAACATCAAATATAGTTGTTAAATGTTCCTCAAAGACATTTTTAACTTTTAAATACTCTATAAAGCCATCATTCCAATCCATGTTATTAATGTTCTTTTTGTTGTACTCATTTTGTCGTTTAACATCACTATTTAACTCTTCAAATGAGTACGGTGCTTTAAATATAAAAAACACTGGTATTAGAGAACCATCAGCTATCAAAAAAAATTCTTTCAAAAAATATTGTTTGTTATTTCCAATAACAAATTATAAATCAACTATAGCTTTTCTGCTACCACTGTTGTTGTTGTTGCTATTCATTTTGTTCTTAATTATAATAAAAAAAACTAAAAACCTAGCCTTTTATTTATAAGTCTGATTTCATAAACAAAAGTGGGGATACCTAGATATACTATAGAGAGTAAATTTTTAAAACTATTAACGGACCTTCACAGACCGTTTTCGGACTTTCGGACTTTCACAGATCGTTTGCGGACCTTCACAGACCGATTCAACTAGTCTTGAATACAGCCCCCTCGCGCCAAGAGGCCCCCCTTGGCACCGTCATAAATATCTGAAAAAAAAAAAAATTTTCCTTTTCTTTCAAAATAAATAAAAAAAAAAAAAAAACAAATTAATTTTTTAATATTAAACTTTATTTATTTCAAAAATTTTTCCTGCAATTCTATATCAATCGATGGAATTAATTGAAATAATGCCATATTTCTTTTGTTTTTATCCCTTCCCAAAAATTTGAATTTAAACTGCGCTCTATTCAATTCCTCTAATTCCGGTTCGTTTGTTACTTTTTTTGAAAACCTGTCCGGCATGAAAAATATAATTTTTTCATTGGTTATTGGATCTTCTACCTCACAAAGCACCACCGTTTGATTTCTTTTCGTCTCTAGAAAGCGCCAGGAAAGCACCTCGTATATTTTATTTTGGTGTAAAATATCAATATTATGATATTTTTCACTCGAACGCACTCCCAATTCCATTAAACTTTTTAAAAAACCAGCCTAATTAAAAATAGAAAATAGAAAATTAAAAATATAAAACAAAAAAAAAAATCTTTTTATAGATTTATTTGATTTTATGATTAGAATAGTAATGCGGGCGGCGCGCCTTTCTAAAAAAGTTAATATGCTAATAAGATGCAACATTGTTGCAGTATTTGAAAAATATAATATAAATTAAAAAGTTGTCAAGGGTAAAAAGTTGGATTTATGCATTTTTTTTTTTTTTTGTTTTTTAAAGTTAAAATTCTAATACGATAAAACATTGTTGCAGTATTTTGAAAAATATCATATAAATTAAAAAGTTGTGAAGGCTGCTGCAGCTGTGCGGTGCCAAAAAATAAGTAAATATCCGGTAGTTTTTAAAAGTATATATATATATGATCTTATTTTATAATCCATTTTAGTTACCAAATAATTTGTACTTAAATTAAAACAAACAAAAAAAAAAACAAATAAAGAAACAGTCAGTCGGTGCAACCGACTTAGAAATACCCTACACCTATTTGGTTCAAATTTAAGGACATATCCATAAGTCATTTTAACACCATAAAAGCTGTTATTAATTTGATCG
This sequence comes from Dolichopus griseipennis, assembly GCA_963082915.1. NCBI lineage: Eukaryota > Metazoa > Arthropoda > Insecta > Diptera > Dolichopodidae > Dolichopus > Dolichopus griseipennis. Next base: position 89,352,878 of record OY720441.1, on the reverse strand, counting down.
TAAGACATTTTGTTTTTTTTTTTTTGTTCCTTTTCCACTCCATTAAGGAGTATAGGGCATTCACCAAGTTTTATTTTAAACTAGGCTTCAGTTTCTTTAATCATAATATTCTCTAAGCCGTTGATTACTCGGCTGTAGCTATTGTATAAACTATAAAGTTATGAAATATGAATGCACAAATGTTAACTTTGTGCGCCATCTATAATCTTACACAAGAATTATTTATATATTTTTATTAAATTTTATTTTATATTACGATATAATTATACAATTTTACGATATTTTTTTATTACATATGATCTGACCGGGGTTTGAACCCGAGACCTTCCACATGAAAGGCGGCGTCTTTACCACTACGCCATTGGTCAGATGATCGTAAGACATAGCTAACCAAATTAACTTTATAATACTAAAAACATTTTCTAATTACACTATCTATTAAAAAATATTACAAATTCTTACTATTTTATCTATTTAAAGATATTAAAAAACAAAAAAACTTGAAATAAATGAAAATATATTTATTCCAATTCAATTACAACCTAAAAAAATTTGAATTATTAAATTTTGTGATAAAAAGATAATCAAAGCATAATATATTTAATAATACAAATTTTTCAAAATTGCAATTATTTTAAATGGTTAGTTTATATACCTAACAGAAAAGCTTATAAAGGCAAAATATGCAATTATAATAAATACTTTCCGATATATTCAATACGATCAAATAAGGACACCTTCATGTTTAATTTGCAACTTAGAACTCTACTTTATTCAACTTAATTTGGCTATTTATAAACTTAAAACTAACGCTACTAATACTAATTAACATTTAGTTATTCTTATTATTAAATTGTGCAATATCAGTATATTCATATAAATTTGGTAATTAATATCATTTTCATTCCTTATCGATAATTATTATAAATTGGTATTGGTATTAAAGCATATCATAATTATGATTGCATTCTTTGGATTCATATTTCTCTAAGCGATAAGACGGTCAATGTACTTAAATATGTTAATACAGTTATCCAAAGCATTATAAGTTAAATGGGCAATCCATTATGATATACTTTATACTTGTGCGATAAGTATTATATAGTTTTATACTACATCTCCCTTCGAAAGAAAAAGGAAAGCGAGAAAAAAATTGTTGGGAATTGGTACTGTTATTAAAAATTTAGTCAAGTCACAAATAATTGTTACAGCATATTGATTGTTATTTATAGTCCTTGGCAACGGACCAATTGTATCAATTACTACTACGTCAAACGCTTTGTGTGGGGTCCTTGTTAATTGTAATGGTTCTTTATGCTTCATTTTTGTCTTATTTAATTGACATTTTCTGCAATTTCGTATAAATTTAGCTATGTCTTTTGCCATATTTTTCCAAGAATATTTTGTTCTTAGCTTGGCATATAGTCTTTTCTGTCCAACGTGTCCTCCAAATATGGGGTCATTATGATATCGATTTAATATTTCGTTTTTATCTAGTGTCTTTTTAACTGTTTTTGGTGTATTTATTTTCGCGATTTTTAATTTGTTTAACACCCTATTACCTATTTCTTTAAATTCTTTTATGGTATACTGAGTAAATATGATATCATTATTATCTATTTCTAATTCGTTTATATTTAAGTTGTTAGTTTTTTCTTCTAGTCCGGGAAAAAATAACTCTAATGTTATTTTCTTTTTAACTATAAATTTACTCATATCAAAACTAATTGCGCATTTTCGTTTTCTAAATATTTTACCTAGGATTTCATTTTTATATTTCACTAGCAGATTTACCCGGCGTTGCCCGGAAGCTTGCAAATTGTAAAAAAGCAAGTTTCAGCCAATTTTGTGAAATACTACTTTGCCTATAAATGCCACAAAAAAATATTTGTGCAGCTTTTTATAGGTTTTTTCGTTGCTTTGCTATATATTAGAAATGATTTAACAGATTAACTTCAAATTTCGTATATGTGTTCTTCTTTGAAAATGAAGTTCAATTTACTAACAGACTTGAAAGTTGTTAACCCCTGCCGACCCGACGATTGTTCAAAAAAAAATTTGTAAGTTAATTACGTTCAATTTTTGAAAGTAGGTACAACTTCTTTGAATTAGGGGAATACTTAAAAAAAAGGTTTGTCGAGTTCTTTTAATCGAATGCGAAACAAAAACTTTAAAAAACAGTTTGCAAAACAATTTGAACGATTATCTCTAATTTTTCTATACATGGTGCTTCTTGAAATTTGGTGCTCCTTGACGATATAGTTGAGGATGGTAGGTTTCCGGTGAATAATGTTAAGTGAATTAAAATGACTATAGGTCAAAAGGGGATTTTCTTGAATTGCCAACGTTTGAATAAAATATAGTCGATGGTTTAGAAAAGGTTTAAAAATTTGCTTTTCAACTTATATTTTGTTTAGTCCTGAAAGTTGTAATACGCTCTTCCTCGTTTTTTTCTGATTTTATGAGAGAAATGTAGGCTTATTTTTTGGAAAAACTGTTTTAAAATACTATGTATTTAAGCATTATATATAACAAATTGAATTTTTTGATTTTTAGATTTCATTTGAAGAAAACTGAAAATTTCATTGAATCTTTGTTCAAAACGTACAAACAGGTCAAAACCAAATTAACCCTGTGAGTTTTAATTAAAATGCTGGTACAAAATTTTCAATAAAATACTTTTAATCGTATAAGAAAATAAAATATATAGAAAACTTCATAGCGTCGTCGTGGAAAATGGGTTAATCGAACTTAACTAAAACTTTTTGCAGCCTCTCTTTTAGACTACAAAATCAACCTGTAAAATTGGACACAAATCGAAAACACAAAATTTTTTGAAAGTCCGCCAGGCCGAAGTGGGTTAATTTATTCCAACCAAATTTATACAACTAAATGCGTTTGCTAAGAGGAACATTTGTGCAAAATTTCAAGTCAATCGGTCAAACCGTTTTGACTCGACATCAAAAACATTGAAAAAGCTTCTTTGCACCCTCGTGCCCAAACGGGTTAACCGAACTCAACAAAAATTTGTGCCAGACTTTATTTTCGACTGCGAAACCACCTTGTAAAATTGGACACAAATCGGAAACACAAAATTTTTTGGAAGCCCGCCAGGCCGAAATGGGTTAAATTATTCCAACCAAATTTATGCAACTAATTGCGGTTGCTAAGAGGAACATTTGTGCAAAATTTCAAGTCAATCGGTCAAACTGTTTCGGCTCGACATCAAAAACATTGAAAAAGCTTCATTGCGCCCTCGTGCCCAAACGGGTTAACCGAACCCAACAAAAATTTGTGCCAGACTCTCTTTTTGACTGCAAAACCACCCTGTAAAATTGGACACAAATCGGAAACACAAAATTTAATTCCGTGTAATAAGAAGAACATTCGTGCAAAATTTCAAGTGAATCGGTCAAACCGTTTCGACTCGACATCAAAAAAACGAAAAAGCTTAAAACGGCTCTGGAGCCGCAACCTGTTAACTTATAAAAATGCGACATAGCCTATGTCACCCCCCGGACTCCCAAAATTATTCCTCTAAAATTTGGTGTCAATCGGATCAGTGGTTTTCACGTGAATCCTGGACAAACAAACAAACAAACAAACAAACAAACAAACAAACAAGCAAACAAACAAATTTTCTTCTTTATATATTAGATTAATTTTATTTTTGGAATTTTCCAATTTTTGAGTGCTTCATATATTTTAATATCTCTATTTTTATTACAGTCTTCCTTAGAAGATTGTATTCTATCTTTAATATAGCTTTTATCATTTTTATTTTCATTACTATTCTTTTTATTATTGTTGGACGATCTTTTTTGTACTTTCATTATTTGAGCAATTTCATTATTTTCATGAGTAAATCGTAAATCTTTTATATTTATGCGTGATAACGCGTCAGCTACTACATTTAATTTTCTTTTGATATACTCTACTGTAAAGTTATATTCTTCTAAGTCTAATCTCATACGTGTTAATTTGGATGACGGATTTTTTAATGAAAACAGATAAGTTAATGGTTTATGATCACTTTTTACTGTGAAATGTGTACCGTAAATATATGGTCTATAATGTGTAATTGCAAAATGGATTGCTGCTAACTCTTTTTCAATTGTGAACTTATTTGATTCACCTTTTGTAAAAGATCTTGAGGCGAATGAAATTGGTAAATCCGTACCATTATAGTTTTGAGTTAACGCAGCTCCTACCGCATCTTTTGATGCATCTACTACTAAAGTAAATTCTTTTGAAAAATCTGGGTAATGTAAAATAGGTGGTTTTAATAATGAATTTGTTAATTCTTGAAATGCCTTTTGACAATCTTCATTCCAAATGAAGGTTTCTTTTTTCCTAGTTAAAGCATTTAATGGTTTTGCTATGCCAGCGAAATTTGTAATAAATTTCCGATAATAATTTGCGAAAGCTACGAAACGTCTAGTTTCATCTTTATCTTTAGGTGTTGGATATTTGGTTATTACATCATATTTAGAGTCATCTGGATATATACCTTGATCCGTACATTTGTGACCTAAATATGTAACTTCTGATTTGAAAAATTTACACTTTTCCGGATTTAATTTTAAATTATATTGTTGACATAATCCGAAAACAGATTTCAAATTCTTTAAGTGATGATTTTCTGAACACCCTGTTACTATTATATCATCCATATAAAGAAAACATTGTAAGGGTGTTGCACCTGCGAAAGCAAGTGACATCATTCTTGAAAATGAATTCGGTGAGACGTTAAGTCCGAATGGAAGAACTTTCCATCTATAACTACCGGATTGTGTGCTGAAAGAAGTTATGTCTCTAGATTGTTCATCTAGTGGTACTTGACGAAAACCAGAGTATAGATCCAATACTGAAAAAAATTTAGTTCTACCTAAATTATCAAGAATATCTTCTATTCTTGGTAAAGGAAATTTATCGGCTATTAGTTTTTTATTAACCATCCTATAGTCAATACACATTCTCCATTTATTTTGATTCCCTTTTTTCGGTACTAATATAATGGGGCTGTTATAGTTAGATTGACTAGGTTCAATCAATTTATTTTTAAGTAACTTATTAACTTGTTTATTTATTTCTTCCGTTTGCGTATGAGCTTGCCTGTAGTTTTTAATGTATACTGGATTATCATCCATAATCCTTAATTTTTGTTTATAAAAATTGTTAACAGACATAGGGTCTGTTTCTAATTAAAAAATATTGGAATATTCATCACATAGCTTAAGCAATTTGGGTAAGTATACTTTATTTGAATTTTTTGCAATTATGTCATTTAATTCTTATATTCCCATATTATTTTTATTGAAATTTTGTTTTAAATTTATTATTTCAAAATCAGTAGACAACGGTAAAGTTTTTAATTTGGTATCAGATGATATTATTTTATTTTCTGAATTTGTATTCATAACTCGAACAAAAGGGGTTTTAGAGGCCACTATTGTTCTAGGTATGAATACTCCTTCTGAAATTTCCTGATCCAAAATTAGACATTCTTCCTCTGAAGGTAAATGGAATTTTCTTAAAACTTCTGAACGTGCTGGTAATACTATTGTTTGTGTATTAGGGCCGCTCAAAATTGGAATTTGTAATATATTACAATTTGTTTTTATTGCCACTGACATATTTTCATAGTCAATATTGCATTTATAAAATTTTATAAAGTCTTTACCGAGTATTCCATCTGCTGGTATATCGAAATTGTCTGGTACAACGTGTAGTTCGCACGATAGTTCAAAATTTTGTACATAAACTTTTGTATATACAGTACCCAAAGATTTGATATATGAATGAGTTATTCCTTTTATTTTTATTGTATTATTTTTATTTAGATTAAAATTGTTGTTAATAGATGAGATTTTTATTAACGAAAAGTCTGCCTGAGTATCTATTAGAAAATTTAGTTTTGCTTTACTTAATTTAGTGAATATTGAAATGTAGTCTGAAAAATTAAGATTTAACGTGTAGATATTTTTAATTGAGTCATCTACTCTTCTAATTCTTGTATTTCTGCCCCCCTCTGCCCATGTCATTGAGGGGCTGTAATGTTTTCCGTATACCTAACATTACCATAATTTCTATTATTGCCTCTATTGTTATAATTTCTATTTTGTTGGTTATTATTATAATTGTTATTAAATATATTATTACGAGAATTGTTATAAATTCTATTTTTATTAAAGTTGTTGTTGTTTCTATATTTATTTTTATTAAAATTATTATAATTATTATTAGGTCTATTATTAAAATTATTATTAAAATTATTATTAAAATTTTTATTCCTAAAATTACGGTTTGACGGTCTTGAATTAAACGATAAGACCTGTTTTTCTTTATTTTCCGTATTGGTTTCTACAATGAATTTAGCAACTACTTCTTTAGGATCTTCAAATTTTGAAGATGCTAATACTGATTTTACTAAATCAGACCTTGCTGAGGCTCTACACATATCAACTGTTTTTTCAACTGATAATTCAACTGCCTTAGTGTTACTAATCCCTTCCATTTCTAAGGATCTTCTAAACATTTCAGCTAAATCTTCAGCCTGTTTTGCAAAATCTTGTATTGCAACTCTATCGGCTTTTAAAGCTTGCATTCTACCCTCTATGATTTTTGAATTATCTGTTTTAATTTTTAGTTTCAAAGTTTCTATTATTTTTTCTGAGTTTTCTTCATCAGTAATTAATTCTCGAGCTTTGCCTTCTAATTTAGACAATATAATAGATTTTAAAAGTACTTTCAAAGGTGTTGTTGTTGCTAATTCTTCTGTCAATTTTACGGAATCTATAAATGATTGTAAACTAAGCGGGTCACCATTATAATTTTTACTTATGGTGCACGATGCTAGTTTTAGAAACTCAACTGATGAAAGAGCCATTGTTTCTTTTGTTGACTTCACACTCTCAGAATCTGTATTAGTATCAGTGACAGATTTTCTTAATTTCACTAAATGAAATACATTATTTGGTATTGTGTATTCAAAATTCAATATTTTGTACACCCTTCTTAGTCTATCTCTTGCGAAATGAAAATGTTCTATTAGGTTTCTTTTATTGTCAGTTTTAATCCACACTATTTGTAATGTTTTGATTAAATTATTGTAACTTTTCGTGATTCTGATTTTGTTTTTATTTAGTATTAATGGGTTCTTTGACCTGTTCTGTTTTAGTATTGTCTGTGTGGCCTTCAAAAAGTCTTTATAAGTTCTTTACACATAGATTTTGATAGAAAGTGGGGCAAGGATATTTTTAGATAGTCAAGTGCTCATAAAAAAAAATTGAGTTCCTTTTAAACCATAAAAAAAAATTTTTCTTTTAATTTATATGAATTTTAATTTGTTCATAGTAATAAAAATTTATAATTTTTCAATATACTGTTTGTATATTATTTTATAATATAATATTTATAATTAATTTAATAAATGATTGTAATTTTCAATTTTAATTTTAATGATGTGCATTTAGTAATAAAAAAATTTTCTTTTAAAATAAAGATGACCATATTTTCAAAATTTTATATATATATATATGCTATTTTTTAACATTCAATCAAAGAGAACATAATAGAAAAAGAAATTTATAATTCAGAGTTTAAATTTTAGTAAATGTTTAATTAATTATAACAATTAGTTTTTTTTTTTTTTAAATGCTTAACCTATATTTTTATTCAATTTTTATTGTCTATCTTTAAGTTTTTATCAAAACATTTTATATCAAAAAAAAAATATATGTACATATAGAAATTTATAATTTATAATAGAAAATATGTTACATCTATCTATATATATAAAAGGGAATGTTTGTTTGTTTGTATGTAGCGAATAGACTCCTAAACTGCCCAGCCGATTTTCATGAAAATTTGTATATAGAGGTTTTTGGGTACGGAAAGAAATCGTGGCCCAAAAATTTTGCTCTAACGGACCGCCAAGTTGGGGCTGTGGTGCAAGTATTTAAACTTCTTTGTTCTAAAATGCAAACGGTTAGACCGATTGACTTCAAATTTTGTATACGTGATGCTTCATGAGAATTGAGTTGACCCTATTAACAGTTTTGGAATTTGTTAACCCATGTCGGGCCGACGGGTGGTCAAAAAAAATTTTGGGTCCAAATTTTGTCCGATTTTACAAAATTCAGCTTTGGCTAAAAAGAAAGCCCCAAAAAAAATTTTGTTGAGTTCCATTAACCCATTGCGGCCCAACAGCTTTTTTTAGGTTTTTTCATCTAAATTCAAAACGGTTTGACCAATTGTCTTCAAATTTGGTATACGTGATGCTCTTTGAGAATTGAGTTGACACTATTAACAGTTTTGGAATTTGTAAACCCATGTCGAGCCGACGAGTGGTCAAAAAAAATTTTGGGTCCAAATTTTTTCCGATTTTACGAAATTCTGCTTTGGCTAAAAAGAAAACCCCAAAAAAAAATTTGTTGAGTTCCATTAACCCATTGCGGCCCAACAGCTTTTTATAGGTTTTTTCAATACTTTACTCTAAATTCGAAATGGTTTGGCCAATTGACTTCAAATTTGATATAAGTGATGCTCCTTGAGAATTGAGTTGACAGTATTAACAGTTTTGGAATTTGTTAACCCATGTCGGGCCGACGGGTAGTCAAAAAAAAATTTTGGGTCCAAATTTTGTCTGATTTTATGAAATTCTGCTTTGGCTAAAAAGAAAACCCGAAAACGAATTTTGTTGAGTTGCATTAACCCATTGCGGCCCAACAGCTTTTTATAGGTTTTTTCAATACTTAACTCTAAATTAGAAACGGTTTGAACTATTTTCTTCAAATTTTGTATACGTGCTCCCCTGTGAGAATTGAGTTGATACTATTAACAGTTTTGGAATTTGTAAACAGATGTCGGGCCGACGGGTGGTCAAAAAAAATTTTGGGTCCAAATTTTGTCCGATTTTTCGAAATTCTGCTTTGGCTTAAAAGATAGCCCTAAAAAATGTTGTTGAGTTCCATTAACCCATTGCGGCCCAACAGCTTTTTATTAATTTTTTGGTTATTTTACTTTAAATTAGAAACGATTTGACCCGTTGACCTCAAATTTTATATGTGTGAAGCAACTTGAAAATGGAGTTGAGTCTCTTAACAGTCGGTCCTACGTTTGGTCAAAAAAAATTTTTTTGAAGTAAATTACGTCAAATTTTGAAAAATAGTTTGTTCTGCTTTGAATTACAGAAAGTTTCAAAAATTACTAGAATAATCCTAGAAAAATCGTTTTAAAAAGATTGCTTTCATACATTTTTAAATTTACGTATGTAAACTTGGGTAATTTTTGTGTTAACTTTTTGCAGTAACATCAAATTCAATTAAACCTCCATTGAAAGACGCAGCAACGCGCACCGGGTATTAGCTAGTATATATATATAATAAATAATATTTTCACTTATCTTGTTGTTTTTATTCAATTTGTGGTGCTCGTGTCTGGTATTTTCGTTTTATATTCTTCCTTATGCTGTTATATATCACCATGATGATTTCTAATATCTTAATTATTGCAATTATCAGGATTAGTACTTTGATGTCCTTGTGATTTCCTTGCAATGTTTCCACTATAACGGTGTTTGTTATTTCACCGGTATTTTCAATGGATGAGGTTTTACCACCCATTTTAGCACTGTTTCTTTCTTATTATTTTTTTTGAAAGAGAAAAATAAATCTTATTGTTTTTGTTGTTTTTTTTTTTTATTTTTTATATATATATTTTTGTTATAATTTTAAGTATGGTTTAACTAGTTTTTTTTTTATTTTAGCATAATTAGTTTATATTTAGTTTATTTTTGATTATTTTATGGTTTTATTATTTATTAAGTTTTATTTTTAGTTAGTGTTTTTTTTATATTAATTTTTTATTGTCAGAATTTTATTTTTATTAAATGTAACTTTTAATTTATATCCTGCTTTATTTGACAATAACACAAATTCCTCTTTTGGAATTTCCTCCCATAAATAGCATAATACGTCACATTGCGTTTCCATAACGTACTGTACTATATCTCGTTTTTCACCTAATTTAAAAAATCCTTCATCCGTGATGACTGGGAGTTTTCTATAGTATTGTAATATTTTTGTTTTAGTCATTTTTATTTATTAACTTAATATTTATTAAATTTATTAGCTTAGGTTATTAATATTTAATTTTTAATATTGTATTATTTAATTCAATTATAAAGTAATTCCTTTTATTTATCTTAATTTAAAAAAAATTTTTTTTTTTTATATATACTTTTTATTTTTAAATATACGTATTTTAAACCACTATACATAATTTTTAGTTTTAACGAAATTTTTGGTTTTTTATTACTTTTTTTCAAAATAATTTTAATTTGCATTTAAAGTCACTTATAGTTTTTAATCACTTACATAGTTTATTATAGTTTTTTTTTTTATAGTCTTTTTATTTGATTTAAAAAAAAATTTTTTTTTTTATATACTTTTTTTTTTTATATATATTTTTTTTATTTTTAATCACTCGGAACTAGAGTTATACTTTCGAAAACGATTTGAAATCACGCACCACGAACGAATAAAACTGTCACGGTCGCCATATAATAAATACTTTCCGATATATTCAATACGATCAAATAAGAACACCTTCATGTTTAATTTGCAACTTAGAACTCTACTTTATTCAACTTAATTTGGCTATTTATAAACTTAAAACTAACGCTACTAATACTAATTAACATTTAGTTATTCTTATTATTAAATTGTGCAATATCAGTATATTCATATAAATTTGGTAATTAATATCGTTTTCATTCCTTATCGATAATTATTATAAATTGGTATTGGTATTAAAGCATATCATAATTATGATTGCATTCTTTGGATTCATATTTCTCTAAGCGATAAGACGGTCAATGTACTTAAATATGTTTATACAGTTATCCAAAGCATTATAAGTTAAATGGGCAATCCATTATGATATACTTTATACTTGTGCGATAAGTATTATATAGTTTTATACTACATCTCCCTCCGAAAGAAAAAGGAAAGCGAGAAAAAAAAAAATTTACTTATCATAATAATTTTATTTTGTTTATACATAACCACTTGTGTGGTTTTTTTTTCGCTTTTCTTTTCATTCAATTGTTTTTGTTTTTGAAATATTATACTTTATTACTTTGAGGGTACCAAAAAAAAATATTATATATGTATATATATAAAAATTTGATATAATTCAACGTTAAAAAAAATTTTATTCTAATTAAATCTTATAAACTTATTTTTATTATTTTGCTGAGCTGGCCAACTCATTTGAATTTATTAACCTAGGTCAGTTAAATTATCTTATGTTAAAGCAAAATTAAAAATATTTTTAGTTATTAATCTTATACTAGGATATCAAGTATATAGTAAGTTAACTTAATATGGTTTTATTATAGAGATTAATGTTTATATTTTACTAATCTATTTTTATGTACAATTTCTTCTCTATTATTTGAGTTTATAATTTTTACATTAGACCCTTCTATACTTTTTATTACATATGGGCCCTTATATAAAGCTTCCAATTTATGAGCATCTTCCTTTCTTAGTAAAACTTCGTCATTTACTTTAAAATCATACCCTTTCACATTTTGGTCATATAGTCTTTTGTTGTTTAATTTGGTTTTTTGTAGTAAGTATTGTGCGTTTTTGTTCATGACTTGTAAGTTGTATTTAAGTTCTTTACTGTAATCGTCAAAGTTGTAAATTGGTTCAATTTTGCTGTTAAGAATAAAGTCTGGTAAAAATGGTGTTTTACCAAAAACCAATTCAAGTGGAGCGTATTTTTCTTGAAAGCTCACATTTGGTGTTGAATTATGACAATAGGTAAAGTATGGTAAGTAACTGTCCCAATTGTCTTTATTTTCGTTTATATATGAACGTAAGTATTCATTAAGAGCTCTGTGATTTCTTTCTACAGTTCCTAAAGTTTCATGGTGGTAAGCTGTAGAACACTTATGTTCAATATTTAGCAACGAAAGAACTTCTCTCATTACTTGATTTTTATATTCGGTTCCTCTATCTGTTAAAATATTTTTTATAGGTCCGAATTTCAAAACACAGTTCTCAACTATGGCTTTTGCAACTGTTTTAGCCTCTTTGTTGGGAATTGGTACTGTTATTAAAAATTTAGTCAAGTCACAAATAATTGTTACAGCATATTGATTGTTATTTATAGTCCTTGGCAACGGACCAATTGTATCAATTACTACTACGTCAAACGCTTTGTGTGGGGTCCTTGTTAATTGTAATGGTTCTTTATGCTTCATTTTTGTCTTATTTAATTGACATTTTCTGCAATTTCGTATAAATTTAGCTATGTCTTTTGCCATATTTTTCCAATAATATTTTGTTCTTAGCTTGGCATATAGTCTTTTCTGTCCAACGTGTCCTCCAAATATGGGGTCATTATGATATCGATTTAATATTTCGTTTTTATCTAGTGTCTTTTTAACTGTTTTTGGTGTATTTATTATCGCGATTTTTAATTTGTTTAACACCCTATTACCTATTTCTTTAAATTCTTTTATGGTATACTGAGTAAATATGATATCATTATTATCTATTTCTAATTCGTTTATATTTAAGTTGTTAGTTTTTTCTTCTAGTCCGGGAAAAAATAACTCTAATGTTATTTTCTTTTTAACTATAAATTTACTCATATCAAAACTAATTGCGCATTTTCGTTTTTTAAATATTTTACCTAGGATTTCATTTTTATATTTCATTAATTTTATTTTTGGAATTTTCCAATTTTTGAGTGCTTCATATATTTTAATATCTCTATTTTTATTACAGTCTTCCTTAGAAGATTGTATTCTATCTTTAATATAGCTATTATCATTTTTATTTTCATTACTATTCTTTTTATTATTGTTGGACGATCTTTTTTGTACTTTCATTATTTGAGCAATTTCATTATTTTCATGGGTAAATCGTAAATCTTTTATATTTATGCGTGATAACGCGTCAGCTACTACATTTAATTTTCTTTTGATATACTCTACTGTAAAGTTATATTCTTCTAAGTCTAATCTCATACGTGTTAATTTGGATGATGGATTTTTTAATGAAAACAGATAAGTTAATGGTTTATGATCACTTTTTACTGTGAAATGTGTACCGTAAATATATGGTCTATAATGTGTAATTGCAAAATGGATTGCTGCTAACTTTTTTTCAATTGTGGACTTATTTGATTCACCTTTTGTAAAAGATCTTGAAGCGAATGAAATTTGTAAATCCGTACCATTATAGTTTTGAGTTAACGCAGCTCCTACCGCATCTTTTGATGTATCTACTACTAAAGTAAATTTTTTTGAAAAATCTGGGAAATGTAAAATAGGTGGTTTTAATAATGAATTTTTTAATTTTTGAAAAGCCTTTTGACAATCTTCATTCCAAATGAAGGTTTCTTTTTTCCTAGTTAAAGCATTTAATGGTTTTGCTATGCCAGCGAAATTTGTAATAAATTTCCGATAATAATTTGCGAAAGCTACGAAACGTCTAGTTTCATCTTTATCTTTAGGTGTTGGATATTTGGTTATTACATCATATTTAGAGTCATCTGGATATATACCTTGATCCGTACATTTGTGACCTAAATATGTAACTTCTGATTTGAAAAATTTACACTTTTCCGGATTTAATTTCAAATTATATTGTTGACATAATCCGAAAACAGATTTCAAATTCTTTAAGTGATGATTTTCTGAACACCCTGTTACTATTATATCATCCATATAAAGAAAACATTGTAAGGGTGTTGCACCTGCGAAAGCAAGTGACATCATTCTTGAAAATGAATTCGGTGAGACGTTAAGTCCGAATGGAAGAACTTTCCATTTATAACTACCGGATTGTGTGCTGAAAGAAGTTATGTCTCTAGATTGTTCATCTAGTGGTACTTGACGAAAACCAGAGTATAGATCCAATACTGAAAAAAATTTAGTTCTACCTAAATTATCAAGAATATCTTCTATTCTTGGTAAAGGAAATTTATCGGCTATTAGTTTTTTATTAACCATCCTATAGTCAATACACATTCTCCATTTATTTTGATTCCCTTTTTTCGGTACTAATATAATGGGGCTGTTATAGTTAGATTGACTAGGTTCAATCAATTTATTTTTAAGTAACTTATTAACTTGTTTATTTATTTCTTCCGTTTGCGTATGAGCTTGCCTGTAGTTTTTAATGTATACTGGATTATCATCCATAATCCTTAATTTTTGTTTATAAAAATTGTTAACAGACATAGGGTCTGTTTCTAATTGAAAAATATTGGAATATTCATCACATAGCTTAAGCAATTTGGGTAAGTATACTTTATTTGAATTTTTTGCAATTATGTCATTTAATTCTTTTATTCCCATATTATTTTTATTGAAATTTTGTTTTAAATTTATTATTTCAAAATCAGTAGACAACGGTAAAGTTTTTAATTTGGTATCAGATGATATTATTTTATTTTCTGAATTTGTATTCATAACTCGAACAAAAGGGGTTTTAGAGGCCCCTATTGTTCTAGGTATGAATACTCCTTCTGAAATTTCCTGATCCAAAATTAGACATTCTTCCTCTGAAGGTAAATGGAATTTTCTTAAAACTTCTGAACGTGCTGGTAATACTATTGTTTGTGTATTAGGGCCGCTCAAAATTGGAATTTGTAATATATTACAATTTGTTTTTATTGCCACTGACATATTTTCATAGTCAATATTGCATTTATAAAATTTTATAAAGTCTTTACCGAGTATTCCATCTGCTGGTATATCGAAATTGTCTGGTACAACGTGTAGTTCGCACGATAGTTCAAAATTTTGTACATAAACTTTTGATGTACTGTATAAAGATTTGATATATGAATGAGTTATTCCTTTTATTTTTATTGTATTATTATACCCGTATGACTATATAGTCCAAGGGTATAATAAATTTGCCATTACGTTTGTGACGCAGAGAAAGAGGGGGGGTAGATATAGACTCAAGTGTATGGATCGGATCAGAATCGAAAAATAAATCGATTTAGCTATGTATGTCCGTCCGTCTGTCCGTCCGTCTGTCCGTCTGTCCGTCCGTCCGTCCGTCATCACGGTAACTCAAAAAGTAAAGGAGCTAGGATTATGAAATTTTCACAAATTCGTTTTTATGCAAAAAACGGAATCGAGTTTGAAATTCAGCCATTTTGGTCCACGGGTTCGAGTACCTGCCATACAACTTCTAATTTTATATGAGCATTATTCTATACCTATGGAAGCTGCGTGTCTGAAATTTTGCCAAAAGTAGTTTAGTATAATGGCCAAAGTTACTGCAAAATTTGGTTGGTCTACTGCAGACGGTTCGAGTAGCTGCCATACAACTCCTTCTTTTATATGAGCTTTACACTACACCTGATGAAGCTGGGTGTCTGAAATTTTGCAAAAAATAGTTTAGTGTAATGGCCAAAGTTACTGCAAAATTTGGTTGGTCTACTGCAAAGGGTTCGAGTAGCTGCCATACAACTCCTTCTTTTATATGAGCATTACTCTACACCTAATAAAGCTGAATGTTTGAAATTTTGCCAAAAGTAATTAACCGGATGATATAATGTATATGTTAAGGTCATACGGGTATCCCAGAGTTGACACAGTCTACTCTACTACACTCTTCCTCGTTTTTATTTAGATTAAAATTGTTGTTAATAGATGAGATTTTTATTAACGAAAAGTCTGCCTGAGAATCTATTAGAAAATTTAGTTTTGCTTTACTTAATTTAGTGAATATTGAAATGTAGTCTGAAAAATTAAGATTTAACGTGTAGATATTTTTAATTGAGTCATCTACTCTTCTAATTCTTGTATTTCTGCCCCCCCTCTGCCCATGTCATTGAGGGGCTGTAATGTTTTCCGTATACCTAACATTACCATAATTTCTATTATTGCCTCTATTGTTATAATTTCTATTTTGTTGGTTATTATTATAATTGTTATTAAATCTATTATTACGAGAATTGTTATAAATTCTATTTTTATTAAAGTTGTTGTTGTTTCTATATTTATTTTTATTAAAATTATTATAATTATTATTAGGTCTATTATTAAAATTATTATTAAAATTATTATTAAAATTTTTTATTCCTAAAATTACGGTTTGACGGTCTTGAATTAAACGATAAGACCTGTTTTTCTTTATTTTCCGTATTGGTTTCTACAATGAATTTAGCAACTACTTCTTTAGGATCTTCAAATTTTGAAGATGCTAATACTGATTTTACTAAATCAGACCTTGCTGATGCTCTACACATATCAACTGTTTTTTCAACTGATAATTCAACTGCCTTAGTGTTACTAATCCCTTCCATTTCTAAGGATCTTCTAAACATTTCAGCTAAATCTTCAGCCTGTTTTGCAAAATCTTGTATTGCAACTCTATCGGCTTTTAAAGCTTGCATTCTACCCTCTATGATTTTTAAATTATCTGTTTTAATTTTTAGTTTCAAAGTTTCTATTATTTTTTCTGAGTTTTCTTCATCAGTAATTAATTCTCGAGCTTTGCCTTCTAATTTAGACAATATAATAGATTTTAAAAGTACTTTCAAAGGTGTTGTTGTTGCTAATTCTTCTGTCAATTTTACGGAATCTATAAATGATTGTAAACTAAGCGGGTCACCATTATAATTTTTACTTATGGTGCACGATGCTAGTTTTAGAAACTCATCTGATGAAAGAGCCATTGTTTCTTTTGTTGACTTCACACTGTCAGAATCGGTATTAGTATCAGTGACAGATTTTCCTAATTTCACTAAATGAAATACATTATTTGGTATTGTGTATTCAAAATTCAATATTTTGTACACCCTTCTTAGTCTATCTCTTGCGAAATGAAAATGTTCTATTAGGTTTCTTTTATTGTCAGTTTTAATCCACACTATTTGTAATGTTTTGATTAAATTATTGTAACTTTTCGTGATTCTGATTTTGTTTTTATTTAGTATTAATGGGTTCTTTGACCTGTTCTGTTTTAGTATTGTCTGTGTGGCCTTCAAAAGTCCTTCTTAGCTCTTATAAGTTCTTTACACATAGATTTTGATAGAAAGTGGGGCAAGGATATTTTTAGATAGTCAAGTGCTCATAAAAAAAAATTGAGTTCCTTTTAAACCATAAAAAAAAAATTTTTCTTTTAATTTATATGAATTTTAATTTGTTCATAGTAATAAAAATTTATAATTTTTCAATATACTGTTTGTATATTATTTTATAATATAATATTTATAATTAATTTAATAAATGATTGTAATTTTCAATTTTAATTTTAATGATGTGCATTTCGTAATAAAAAAAAAATTTTCTTTTAAAATAAAGATGACCATATTTTCAAAATTTTATATATATATATCCTATTTTTTAACATTCAATCAAAGAGAACATAATAGAAAAAGAAATTTATAATTCAGAGTTTAAATTTTAGTAAATGTTTAATTAATTATAACAATTAGTTTTTTTTTTTTTAAATTCTTTTTTTTTTTTTTTTCAATTTTTATTGTCTATCTTTAAGTTTATATCAAAACATTTTATATCAAAAAAAAAATATATATACATATAGAAATTTATAATTTATAATAGTAAATATGTTACATATATATATATAATAAATAATATTTTCACTTATCTTGTTGTTTTTATTCAATTTGTGGTGCTCGTGTCTGGTATTTTCGTTTTATATTCTTCCTTATGCTGTTATATATCACCATGATGATTTCTAATATCTTAATTACTGCAATTATCAGGATTAGTACTTTGATGTCCTTGTGATTTCCTTGCAATGTTTCTACTATAACGGTGTTTGTTATTTCACCGGTATTTTCAATGGATGAGGTTTTACCACCCATTTTAGCACTGTTTCTTTCTTATTATTTTTTTTGAAAGAAAAAAATAAATTTTATTGTTTTTGTTGTTTTTTTTTTTTTTTTTATTTTTTTTTTTTTTTTTTTATATATATATTTTTGTTATAATTTTAAGTATGGTTTAACTAGTTTTTTTTTTATTTTAGCATAATTAGTTTATAGTTTATTAGTTTATTTTTGATTATTTTAAGGTTTTATTATTTATTAAGTTTTATTTTTAGTTAGTTTTTTTTTTATATTAATTTTTTATTGTCAGAATTTTATTTTTATTAAATGTAACTTTCAATTTATATCCTGCTTTATTTGACAATAACACAAATTCCTCTTTTGGAATTTCCTCCCATAAATAGCATAATACGTCACATTGCGTTTCCATAACGTACTGTACTATATCTCGTTATACCCGTATGACTATATAGTCATTATACCCGTATGACTATATAGTCAAAGGGTATAATAAATTTGCCATTACGTTTGTGACGCAGAGAAGGAGGGGGGGTAGATATAGACTCAAGTGTATGGATCGGATCAGAATCGAAAAATAAATCGATTTAGCTATGTATGTCCGTCCGTCCGTCTGTCCGTCCGTCTGTCCGTCCGTCCGTCTGTCCGTCCGTCCGTCCGTCCGCACGATAACTCAAAAACTAAAGGAGCTAGGATCTTGAAATTTTCGCAAATTCGTTTTTTTGCAATAGCCGTCATCGCTATTTAAATCCAGCCATTTTGGTCCATGGGTTCGGGTGGCTGCCATACAACTTCTTTTTTTATATGAATATTTCTCTGTACCTATTACAGCTACGTGTCTAAAATTTTTGCAAAAGTAGTTTAATTTTATGGCCAAAGTTTCTGCAAAATTTGGTTGGTCTGTTGCAGTGAGTTCGAGTAGCTGCCATACAACTCCTTCTTTTATATGAGCATTACTCTATACCTATTAAAGCTGGGTGTCTGAAATTTTGCCAAAAATAGTTTAGTGTAATGGCCAAAGTAACTGCAAAATTTGGTTGGTCTACTGCAGAGGGTTCGACTAGCTGCCATACAACTCCTTCTTTTATATCAGCATTATATTTTACCTAATAAAGCTGATATGTTTATTTATTTATTTATTTATTTATTTAATTTCTCTAAAAGAGCCTTTGGGCTCGTACAGAGTTCCTATATGTTTTCTTATGATATAATAGTTAATTTGATTTAATTTAATTTAGTTTAAGTGCAATTTTCAATAATTTAATTAATTTAAATGGTATAACAAAAAATATATATGTATATATGTAATATGCTAATATTTACTTTGTAAAATGGCAATGGTTACATTAGATGAGAACTTTACGCTTATAGATAATCAAGTTATTTAGAATGTATAATTTTAATATTTACTTATGTACAAGTTTTTACAATATTTTTTAAATGGATGATAATTTAAGGTCTTAATGTTATTTGGTATATTGTTATATTGTTTTACACTGCTATTAAATATTGGCTCCAGTCCCTGCAAGTTGTTGCTGGCAACTGTCCTAATGTGGTGAGCACTGCGGGTGTTGTATTCATGAACTTCGTTATTGGTTGTTACTTCAGTGTTAGACTTGATGTTGTTTGTGTTCATGTTATAGATGTGTAGTGTTTGTGTATAACGAATTAGGTCTTCAATTTTAAGGATTTCATATTCTTTATGCATTGAATTTGTTGAAGTACGAATTGGCAAGTTGTAGAGATTTTTTATGGTCCTATTTTGGATTTTTTGAAGATTTTTTATATTGTTATTGAATGTATTTCCCCATACTCCTATACCATAGGAAATTATGCTATGGAAAAGACTATAGTATACTGATTTTTTTAAACAATGTGGGAGTCTTCTTCCTAGTTTTTTTAGTAATCCGGCTACCCTGCGAAGTTTAGGTAACAAATCATTAACTTGTGGGTTCCAGTTTAAATCTTCGTCAAGTGTAACACCTAGGTATTTATATTTGCTAACTCTTTGAATTGTGTTATTATTATACTTAACATTAAAGTTGACGCTTTTTGATTTAAATAGCATTAGTTTTGTTTTATTTACGTTAACTGTGAGTTTATGTTTTGACATCCACGCATGTATCAGTGACATGTCATTATTCATTGTTTTTTCCAGTTCACGTAAATTATTTTCGTCGTACACTAATATTAGGTCGTCAGCAAATAAAAATTTACCACAGTTCAATTGCAAATTTGCTATACTACTAATGTAGCAGCAGAAGAGTGAAGGACCCAATGAACTGCCTTGTACAACTCCATATTCGATGTTTTGCTTTTTACTTTTAATCTCGTCCAATTCGACATATTGGTATCTGTTTTTGAAGTAATTTTCAAACCATTTGTGTTCACTGCCCATTATCCCATGTTCATATAAGATTTTTAGTAGTGTTTTCCTATCTACTGTGTCGAATGCCTTTGCTAGATCAAAAAATATGACACCAACTTTTTTATCTTTACTAACATTAGTTTGGATGCGTGTGACAACATCAAATAGCGCTGCACTCGTATTCGATTTCTTAGAAAAACCGTATTGTGATTTGCAGAGTAGCTGGTTGTGTTGCAGATACTCAATTAATTGTTCGTTAATATGTGTCTCAAGTATTTTACTGAAAATTGAAGGAATAGATATGGGTCTAAAGTTGTTAAAGTTCAATCTATCTCCACAATTTTTATAAATTGGAATTACTCTAGCAATTTTCAGATTGTCTGGAACTTTACTTTCCGCTATTGATTTATTTATTAATAAAGTTATTGATTCAGCCAGTTCATATTTGCATGTTTTAATTATTTCTGTGCTAATTCCGTCTGCGTCGACGCTTTTTGATAATTTAATTTTCTCTATAATGTTAATTGTTTGGTTTAAATCAATTTTATTAAACGTTAATCTTTTATCAGTTCTTACACTTGGATAATAAATTGGATCATAGTTTGCTGTCATATTTTTGCCAATGTTACAATAAAATTTGTTTAACTTGTCTATTTCGTTTTTTTTATCATTTGTAGAAAGATTTCTATTTTTGAAAAGATCGTTTTGGTTTTTCGCTATTGTGTTATCTGTGACAATGTTTTTAACAAAATTCCATATTTTTTTCGGATCGTTACCACATTCATAAAATTTTTTCTTATCGTATTCCCTTTGTTTTCTTCTTTTTAAAGAAGTGAATTTATTTAGCCAAAATTTATATTTTTCTTTGAAGTATATGTCATCATAATTTAGGCAATGCTTTCTGTGCCAGAAGTTTTTTAATTTTAATAAGTTTTTACATTCTTTATCAAACCATGGCATACCGAATTTTCGTTTTTTCTCTTTGACAGTTTTTTCTTTGGTTGATAGTTTTATAAAATTTTGAAGATTTTTTGTAAGATTTTCGCTAATTGTACTGGCAGTACTTTCTGTTGGATTATCGGTAATGTAGTTTTTTATTTGACATTTCAGTTGGTTAATATTTACTTTTTTGACAGTGTGTTTATTTTTTAATATTTTGTCAATTTTTTGTTTATTTATTTCTACAAATAAGAGGTGATGATCTGTAAAATCTGTTTTAATATGATTAATATTTATATTTTGTTTTAGGTCATTGCAGAGTACATGATCAATGCAGCTACTCGAGGCAGGTCTGGTGATGTTTGAATTGCAGAAATAAAAACCGTAGCTTTCCATAATATTTTTGTAATCGTTTATTGTATTTGTGTTATTGAGAATATTAAAATTAAAATCACCCAAGATGATAGTGTTTTTGTTTGCAACCATATCTAAATGTGATTCTAATAATTTTAAGAATGTGTTTATTGAGTCTCTACTATTATTTGGTGATCTATAAATTGTTGATACGAAAAAATGTTGTGTTTTGTTTTTAATTTGAATTGTGATTATATTATTAAAGTTATCAGTATATGATTTGTGTAATTCGTAGTTTAAACAATTGTGGATGAAGAAACAGACACCCCCACCACGTCGGTTGTTGCGACATGACAACAATTTAGAGTAGTTGGGAATATTGACCAAGTCAATTTCGTCATCTTTAATCCAAGTTTCGGCAAATTTTGAAATTTTGGCAAAAGTAATTAATGTTTATAATAATAATGATATAATGTTTATATAACGGTCATACGGGTATCCCAGAGTTGACACAGTCTACTCTACTACACTCTTCCTCGTTTTTCACCTAATTTAAAAAATCCTTCATCCGTGATGACTGGGAGTTTTCTATAGTATTGTAATATTTTTGTTTTAGTCATTTTTATTTATTAACTTAATATTTATTAAATTTATTAGCTTAGGTTATTAATATTTAATTTTTAATATTGTATTATTTAATTCAATTATAAAGTAATTCCTTTTATTTATCTTAATTTAAAAAAAATTTTTTTTTTTTTGTATATACTTTTTATTTTTAATTATACGTATTTTAAACCACTATACATAATTTTTAGTTTTAACGAAATTTTTGGTTTTTTATTATTTTTTTTCAAAATAATTTTAATTTGCATTTAAAGTCACTTATAGTTTTTAATCACTTACATAGTTTATTATAGTTTTTTTTTTTTATAGTCTTTTTATTTGATTTTAAAAAAAATTTTTTTTTTTATATACTTTTTTTTTTTATATATATTTTTTTTATTTTTAATCACTCGGAACTAGAGTTATACTTTCGAAAACGATTTGAAATCACGCACCACGAACGAATAAAACTGTCACGGTCGCCATATAATAAATACTTTCCGATATATTCAATACGATCAAATAAGAACACCTTCATGTTTAATTTGCAACTTAGAACTCTATTTTATTCAACTTAATTTGGCTATTTATAAACTTAAAACTAACGCTACTAATACTATTTAACATTTAGTTATTCTTATTATTAAATTGTGCAATATCAGTATATTCATATAAATTTGGTAATTAATATCGTTTTCATTCCTTATCGATAATTCTTATGAATTGGTATTGGTATTAAAGCATATCATAATTATGATTGCATTCTTTGGATTCATATTTCTCTAAGCGATAAACGGTCAATGTACTTAAATATGTTAATACAGTTATCCAAAGCATTATAAGTTAAATGGGCAATCCATTATGATATACTTTATACTAGTGCGATAAGTATTATATAGTTTTATACTACACAATAAATGTATTTCTTAAATACAATTACAAATTTAGACTTTTTCATATAATTCATTTAATATAAAAAATAAATTTTACATAAATGCAGCAAGTACTTTTGAACATAGCTGAACCACTACAATTAAGTCTAAATTTCGGTGACACATAGGAAATAATGAATATATTCTTTGGCTTTGAAATTAAACTCGACCACAACCAATTCCCATGGTATTTTCATTACTAGTAACCTAGAGTTTAAATTTCATCAAAATAGCGGCATTATTTTTTAAGTTATGGTGTTTTTAAGAAATATGTTTCTTAGCCCTTGAACTTTTCAAGGGTTCCAGAACCCGAAACCATGGTACGATTTTGCCCATATGCACGCCCATATGACGGGGACATACTTTCAATACTATTCAACCCTTGTACACAATTGTAACGTTCTATCTTAATTTTAAATTACTAGTTTTATTAATTTCGATGATAAGCTTTTACACATTGGGGGGTCTAAGAGAGGTACTGAACCATCACTCCAATTGATCCAAAATTAGAGGGACACGCAGGAAATAGTAAAGAACACCCATGTGCCAAATTTCAAGCTTCTACATTTGTTTCAAGTTACTATCTTTATTAATTTCGAAAATATGCTTTAATGCCCTCGGAACTGAGTGGTTGGTCCCCACCCACTACTCCAATTGGGCTCAAATTTCAAGGACACTAAGGAAATCGAAAGCGACACCATGAAACCAAATTTGGAGGTTCTATCTTCATTGGTTTCGGAATTATGCTAGTTTGGCCTAAATTCGATCAAAAAGTTCTAAATTTCGAAGCCATTGTTCAATACTCACCGTACGTAATCACAGCCGTAGTTTCATCACCAATAACCTACAGCACAATTTCCATGAAGATAGCGTTATTAGTTCTTGAGTTATCGTGATTTTTATATATGTTCGTTAGCCCTGAAATCGATTAAAAGGTCCAGTATCCGAACCCTTTGGCTGATTTCGCCCTTATACGGTCCGCGCTGTACTTATAGTACTAGTTAATCTTTGTACACAATTTGAACGTTATATCTTAATTTTAAGTTACTATTTTTAGTAATTTCGATTATGAACTTTTAAAACTTGGGAGGTCTAAGAGGGGTACTGAACCACAACTCCAATTGATCTCAAATTAGGGGGACACGCAAGAAATTGTAAAGAACACCCTTGTGCCAAATTTGAAGCTTCTACATTTTTTCAAGTTGCTATCTTTATTAATTTTAAAGATATGCTTTAAGGTCTTCGGAAATGTGTGGCTGGTCCCCGACCCACTACTCCAATGGGACCCAAATTTCCAAGACACTTAGGAAATAGGAAGGGACACCCTGATACCAAATTTGGAGGTTCTATCTTCATTGGTTTCGGAATTATGCTCGTTTGGCCTAAATTCGATCAAAAAGTTTTAGGTTCCGAACCCATGGTCCAATCCCGAACTTACGCAATCCCCGAAGTAGTTTCATTACCAGTAACCTACAGCACAAATTTGATGAAGATAGCGTCATTATTTGTTGAGTTATCGTGATTTTTTATATATGTTCGTTAGCCCTTCGATCGATTAAAAGGTCCAGAATCCAAACCCATGGGCCGGTTTCGCACATATGCAATTCCCGCCGTACTTTCAGTCCTAGTAACCTACAGTTAAAATTTCATCAAGATAGCTCCATTATTTTTTGAGTTATCGTGCCTACGGACGGCGGACGGACTTTACCTATAGAATAGGTAAAGGGGTATATTAACTTTGGTATGGTGTTTGTAACCACCTAAACGAAGCGAGCTAGATATGGAAAAGTATATATATTTGTGATCAGCGTGACCGCCTTACTCGATATAGCCATGTCCGTCCGTCCGTCCGTCCGTAGGCACGATAACTCAAAAAATAATGGAGCTATCTTGATGAAATTTTAACTGTAGGTTACTAGGACTGAAAGTACGGCGGGGATTGCATATGGGCGAAATCGGCCCATGGGTTCGGATTCTGGACCTTTTAATCGATCGAAGGGCTAACGAACATATATAAAAAATCACAATAACTCAACAACTAATGACGCTACCTTTATCAAATTTGTGCCGTAGGTTACTAGTAATGAAACTACTTCGAGGACTGCGTAAGTTCGGGATTGGACCATGGGTTCGGAACCTAGAGCTTTTTGATCGAATTTAGGCCAAACGAGCATAATTCTGAAACCAATGAAGATAGAACCTCCAAATTTGGTACCAGGGTGTCCCTTCCTATTTCCTTAGTGTCCTTGAAATTTGGGCCCCATTGGAGTAGTGGGTCGGGGACCAGCCACACATTTCCGAAGACCTTAAATCATATCTTTAAAATTAATAAAGATAGCAATTTGAAAAAATTTAGAAGCTTCAAATTTGGTGGTCTTCACTATCTCTTGCGTGCTCCCCTAATTTGCGATCAATTGGAGTGATGGTTCAGTACTGACAGTTCAGTTTTAGACTTCCAAAAGTTAAAAAGCTTATAATCGAAATTACTAAAAATAGTAACTTAAAATTAAGATAGAACGTTCAAATTTTGTACAAGGGTTAACTAGTACTTAAAGTACAGCGCGGACTGTATAAAACCGAAATCAGCCCAAGGGTTCGGATTCTGGACCTTTTAATCCGTGTCAGGGCTAACGAATATATGTAAAAAATCACGATAACTCAACAACTAATGACGCTATCTTCATGAAATTTTTGCTGTAGGTTATTGGTAATGAAACTACGGCGGCAATTGCGCACGGTAAGTTTTGTACAATGGGTTCGGAACTTAGAACTTTTTGATCGAATTTAGGCCAAACTAGCATAATTCCGTAACCAATGAAGATAGAACCTCCAAATTTGGTATCAGAGTGTCGCTTTCGATTAACTAAGTCTCCTTGAAGTTTGAGCCCAATTGGAGTAGTGGGTGGGGACCAGGCACTCAGTTCCGAGGACCTTAAAGCATATTTTCGAAATTAATAAAGATAATAACTTGAAACAAAAGTAGAAGCTTCAAATTTGGCACATGGGTGTTCTTTACTATTTCCTGCGTCTCCCTCTAATTTTGGATCAATTGGAGTGGTGGTTCAGTACCTCTCTTAGACCCACCAATGTGTAAAAGCTTATCATCGAAATTAATAAAACTAGTAACTTAAAATTAAGATAACACGTTCAAATTGTGTACAAGAGTTAACTAGTATTGAAAGTATGGCGGGGACTGCATATGGGCGAAATCGTACCATGGTTTCGAGTTCTGAAACCCTTGAAAAGATCAAGGGCTAACAAACATATATATTATGAATATATTTCCTATTTCCTATGTGTCCCCGAAATTTTGACTTAATTGTAGTGGTTCAGCTATGTTCAAAGGTACTTGCTGCATTTATGTAAAATTTATTTTTATATTTAAATGAATTATATGAAAAGGTCTAAATTTGTATATGTATTTTAGAAATACATTTATTGCATATTTTGCGTTTATAAGATTTTCGATAGGTACATAAACTAGCAATTTAAAATAATTGCAATTTTGAAAAATTTTAATTATTAAATATATTAGATTTTTATCACAAAATTTAATAATTGAAATTTTTTCATTTAGTAATTGAATTGGAATAAATATATTTTCATTTGTTTCAAGTTTTTTTGTTTTAATATTTTTAAATAGATAAATTAGTAAGAATTTGTAATATTTTTTTATAGATAATGTAATTAGAAAATGTTTTAGTATTGTAAAGTTAATTTGGTTAGCTATGTCTTACGATCAAATTACTAACAGCTCTTATGGTGTTAAAACGACTTATGGATATGTCCTTAAATTTGAACCAAACAGGTGTAGGGTATTTCTAAGTCGGTTGCACCGACTGACTGTTTCTTTACTTGTTGGTTATTGATCTTTACATAGATATGAATTAGGTCAAAAATATTGTAATGCATTCTTTTAACCCAAATTTAAATTCTTTGTAACTAAGCAATGAATTACAATAACTTATTGCTCTAGATAAAATTTGTATGGATTTTAAAGAATCCAAAATTGTATATAAACCCTAGTTTGTTCAAATAAAAATCAGAGTTAATCTAACTCCAAATATAAATAGATATCTATTATTTTATAATTCATTCCCGCAGATTCTTTTGCATGGAATAAAATATTTAATATAAATATTAATAAATATTTCTTAGTACAAACATGCTTATATATGCATGATTGAGCTAATATATATATAATATAATAATACAAAATCAATCTAGCACTAATTGCTGAATCGACTAGCAACTTCTTCTTGCTATTAAAATAAGAGAAGAAACTTTTGCATCAGGCAATTAACTTGCCTGATCAGAATGTGTTAGGGCAAGACTAAAAAAAATTTATTAATAGATATTTCCGACGGACGAAACATATCACATGGCGACCCTGCATTTACGTGGAATATAGTGTAGTGAACGACTCAACAAAAGATAACAACAGTTCACCAAATCTGAAAAGCAGAGACAGGAAGACCAAGAAAAAATTAACAAACAAAATTAACAAAAATGGGTTTGTTCTCAGCAGAATCCAGCTCCACAATAGTACAACAAGCAAATCTAACCACAAACAAAGTCTTAAAGGAAGTGATAATCACCATCATCATTTTATTCACATATGAAGCAGTAAAATACTTCGTCAACAAGAAAGCAGCGAAACTTGCTCAACGTTTATCTAAAATCTAACAACTATAAATAACTAAAACTAACTAAATTTTGAATATTTTTTTTTTTAATAAAATTGTATAAAAATAAAAATACTAATAAGTAAAATTTTTTATACCCTACACCTATAGAATAGGTAAAAGGGTGTATTAACTTTGGTATGGTGTTTGTAACCACCTAAAGGAAGCGAGCTAGATATAGAAAAGTATATATATTTGTGATCAGCATGACCTCCTGAGTCGATATAGCCATGTCCGTCTGTCCGTCCGTCCGTCTGTCCGTCCGTCCGTCCGTCTGTCCGTCCGTCCGTCCGTCCGTCCGTAGGCACGATAACTCAAAAAATAATAGAGCTATCTTGATGAAATTTTAACTGGAGGTTAATAGGACTGAAAGTACGGCGGGGATTGCACATGGGCGAAATCGGCCCATTGGTTCGGATTCTGGACCTTTTAATCGATCGAAGGGCTAACGATCATATATAAAAAATCACTATAACTCAACAACTAATGATGCTTTCTTCATCAAATTTGTGCTGTAGGTTACTAGTAATGAAACTACTTCGGGGATTGCGTAAGTTCGGAATTGGACCAAGGGTTCGGAACCTAGAACTTTTTGACCGAATTTAGGCCAAACGAGCATAATTCCGAAACCAAAGAAGATAGAACCTCCAAAGTTTTTATCAGGGTGTCCCTTCCTATTTTCCTAATGTCTTTGAAATTTGGGCCCCATTGGAGTAGTGGGGCGGGGACCAGCCACACATTTCCGAAGACCTTAAAGCATATCTATAAAATTAATAAAGATAACAACTTAAAAAAATGTAGAAGCTTCAAATTTGGCACAAGGGTGTTCTTTACTATCCCTTGCGTGTCCCCCTAATTTGGGATCAATTGAAGTGGTGGTTCAGTATCACTCTTAGACCCTCTTAAGTATTAAGAGCTTATAATCGAAATTATTAAAAATATTAACTTAAAATTAAGATAGAACGTTCAAATTGTGTACAAGGGTTAACTAGTGCTTAAAGTTAAACGTGGACTGCATAAGGGCGAAATCAGCCCAAGGGTTCAGATTCTGGACCTTTTAATCGGTTTCAGGGCTAACGAACATATATAAATAATCACGATAACTCAACAACTAATGACGCTATCTTCATGAAATTTGTGCTGAAGGTTATTGGTAATGAAACTACGGCGGCGATTGCGTACGGTGAGGATTGGACAATGGGTTCGGAACTTAGAACTTTTTGATCGAATTTAGGCCAAACTAGCATAATTCCGAAACCAATGAAGATAGAACCTCCAAATTTGGTTTCATGGTGTCGCTTTCGATTTCCTTAGTGTCCTTGAAATTTGAGCCCAATTGGAGTACTGGGTGTGGACCAGCCACTCAGTTCCAAGGACCTTAAAGCATATTTTCGAAATTAATAAAGATAGTAACTTGAAACAAATGTAGAAGCTTGAAATTTGGCACATGGCTGTTCTTTACTATTTCCTGCGTGTCCCTCTAATTTTGTACCTTTCTTAGACCCCCAAATGTGTAAAAGCTTATCATCGAAATTAATAAAACTAGTAACTTAAAATTAAGATAGAACGTTCCAATTGTGTACAAGGGTTAACTAGTATTTAAAGTATGACGGGGACCGCATATGGGCGAAATCGTACCATGGTTTCGGGTTCTGCAACCTTTGAAAAGTTCAAGGGCTAACAAACATATATCTTAAAAACACCATAACTCAAAAAATAATGCCGCTTTTTTGATGAAATTTAAACTTTAGGTTACTAGTAATGAAAGTACCATTGGAATTGGTTCTGGTCGAGTTTGGACAATGAGTTCGGATTCTAGAAGCTTTTAATCGATTTGAGGCCGAACGAGTACAATTTCGAAGCCAAAGAATAGAAATCACATCATATGTGTTCCCGAAATTTAGACTTAATATTAGTGGTTCAGCTTTCTTCAAAGGAACTTGCTGCATTTATGTAAAATTTATTTTTATATTTAAATGAATTGTATGAAAAGGTGTAAATTAGTAATTGTATTTTAGAAATAAATTTATTGCATATTTTGCGTATAAGCTTTTCTATTAGGTATATTAACTAGCCATTTAAAATAATTGCAATTTTGAAAAATTTGGGTTATTATATATATTATGCTTTGATCTGATTTTTATCAAAAAATTTAATAACTAGAATTTTTTCATTTTGTAATTGAAGTGGAATAAATATATTTTCATTTATAACAAGTTTTTTTGTTTTTTAATATTTTTAAATAAATAAATTAGTAAGAATTTGTAATATTTTTTAAAAGATAGTGTAATTAGAAAATGTTTTTAGTATTATAAAGTTAATTTGGTTAGCTATGTCTTACAATCAAATTAATAACAGCTTTTATTAACATAAATTTTTTTAAATTTTGATTTTAATGGACAGTAAAATAAACCGACTTATTGACCTATTAAAAACGTTAAAGAAAAATCCAAACAGAACTTATACAAAAACGTTCATTGATGACAAACAACAAGAAATAAGAGAAACTTGGGAGTTATATGAAAAAAATAATAAAGGTGATTTTCAACATAACTTAAGATTAAAAGAAATAATTAAATGCAAATTTTAAATCGAAAAAGAACCCAGCAAAAATCCAAAATGAATTAACAAGATTGATACAAGGTTATCAGGATGTTTATTCATTTGCATCAAAAATTGAAATACTCATTGCTCAACTAAATGAGTTACAAATAGCTGAGCAAGGCGAAAATCATAAAAATATAATAATAAAACTAAATGACCAATTAGGTCTAAATATATTCAAAAATGGATTAAATGAGATGCACAGAGCAATCATTTTACCAGTAAAACCAAAGAGTTTTGCAGAAGCAATTCAGTTAGCATCAGAGAATGATACTAATACAAGGCATAATATAATGCATTTTAGAGTAAATAATTTTAGAGGCCAATTCAACAGACAAAACAATTTTAGAAGAAACTATTATAATAGCCATAACAGTAATAATTACAATGGCAATTTCAACAATAATAGAAGTAATTACAATAACAATTATCGGAATAATAACTCTAATAATAACGCTAATAATAACCCTTATAATAACAACAATAATAGAATTCAACAAAATAATATCAACAACTACAATAATAATAACAACCAGGGAAACTTCAGCGGCCCCGGCCGAAGAAACCCGGGGCATGCCAGCAACATGCAAAGGAAAAACAACCAAAACCAATTCAACAGAAGAAAATAAGCACAATTAGCAGTAACAATAACTGCACAAATATAATAAAAATAAAAATAAATAATGTATATATAACATTATTAATAGATACAGGAGCAGATATATCTATAATTAAAGACAACATCATAAAACAACAAGTATTAGAAAATGAAACCTGCCAAATAAATGGCATTACAGATAAAAATTTCATAACAAAGGGTGTAATAAATTTAGAATTAAAATTTGAAGAATACACAATTAAACATAAATTTCATGTAATTGATGAAAAAATTAATATAACAGCTAACGGTATTTTAGGTAGAGATTTTCTATATGATAACAAATGCACAATTGATTATGAAACATGCACATTAATCATACCTAATCAAGAAGAGGATATAGTATTACCAATGAGTGTAAATACTAAAACTCTATCAAACATTATGTTACAACCTCGAACAGAAGCAATTATAAACATAGATATAGATGTAAAAGAAGATAATAAAATCATAGGCAAAGAAATGGCAAAAGGGGTATTCATAGCAAATACAATTATTCCAGCAGAAGGTTTAAAACACGTAAAAATATTAAATACAAGGGAAACCCCAGTAAATTTAAACACAACTGAAATTGAAATTCAACCTTTAAAAAATTATCAAATATTATCTTTTAAAAATAATAATATGTCAAAAACAAGGTTTGAAAAATTAAAAAACGAAATAAATATAGATAACTTAGATACAAAAGCAAAAACAACAATATTGAATATTTGTGAAAAATTTTAAAATATTTTTCATTTGGAGAATGAGATGCTGACAATAAACAATTTTTATGAATAACGAATTTCTACAATAGATAAGTCACCAGTATATATCAAAAACTATAGAACACCAAATGTCCAGTTACAAGAAATTGATAAACAAGTTTCAAAATTAATGGAGGATGATATAATTGAAAATTCCACTAGTCCATACAACTCACCATTACTAATAGTTCCCAAGAAAAGTAAAGAAGGAGAACAAAAATGGAGATCAGTTGTTGATTTTAGATCATTAAACAAAAAAATTGTGGATGACAAGTTTTCATTAATTAGATTAGAAGACGTATTGGATAAATTAGGAAAAGCTAAATATTTCTCAACACTGGATATGACAAGTTCTTTTCATCAAATTCCGTTGCATTAAAAATCAAGACAAATGACAGCATTTTCGACAAACAAAGGACACTACCAATTTAAAAGATTACCATTTGGACTTAAAATTTCAACAAATAGTTTTCAACGTATGTTATCTGTAGCATTAAGTGATTTACAAGAAGCCGCATTGCTGTATGTAGATGACATAATGGTATTTGGTTCAAATCTAAAAGATCACAATACTAATTTAATAAAAGTATTAGAACGTTTACAAGAATACAATTTAAAACTCAACCCGTCAAAATGTAATTTTTTAAAACAGGAAGTTGTATATTTAGGACATCTAATAACTGCTGAAGGTATAAAAACAGATCCCGCTAAATTTAACACAAAATCTAGAAAAACAATAAATATTCTAAATTACTATAAAAATAAATATTAAATGTAAAAATATATAAATTTTATTTTTTTTTAAGTATAATAATTTTTTTATTTTGATAAATAACTTATTTAAATTTAAACTAAATATAAATTATTTTTAAAAATTCATTTAAAATTAATATTAACATAAAAAATTCGTTTAAATTTTAAGAAATGTAAACCAAAATTTTTTTTCCTTTGGGGGGAGGATGTAGTATATCTTGACCAAGTACATAAAATTATTTTGTACATAAAATTATTTCCACAAATGTAAATGATCAAAAATTATTATTTAACATTATGATAAAATATGCTGACATAGGTCAACAATTTCAAGTGGAACATTTGTTCACTAATATTTGTATGAATGCAAGTGCAATGCCTTGTATGATACAAATATATTAATTTTATTTTTGTGTGATCATATTTCATATTTTTATTTTGGTATAATGAATGATAATGATTCATATAATCATTATTCATATTTTTGGTTATTGATCTTTACATAGATATGAATTAGGTTAAAAATATTGTAATGCCTTCTTTTAACCCAAATTTAAATTCTTTGTAACTAAGCAATAAATTACAATAACTTATTGCTCTAGATAAAATTTGTATGGATTTTAAAGAATCCAAAATTGTATATAAACCCTAGTTTGTTCAAATAAAAATCAGAGTTAATCTAACTCCAAATATAAATAGATATCTATTATTTTATAATTCATTCCCGCAGATTCTTTTGCATGGAATAAAATATTTAATATAAATATTAATAAATAATTCTTAGTACAAACATGCTTATATATGCATGATTGAGCTAATATATATATAATATAATAATACAAAATCAATCTATAGCACTAATTGCTGAATCGACTAGCAACTTCTTCTTGCTATTAATATAAGAGAAGAAACTTTTGCATCAGGCAATTAACTTGCCTGATCAGAATGTGTTAGGGCAAGACTAAAAAAAATTTATTAATAGATATTTCCGACGGACGAAACTTATCACACTAGAAACATTTATTAGAGATAATGATGATGAAGGCATATTAAACCCATCACACTTTTTAGAAAAGGCTCAAACCGATATCTTTGAATTGTTGAGGCAATCACTAAAAAAGCACAATGTCATTAAGGCAAATCTTGAAATTTTCGGTGAATATATAAAACCAACAGAAAAAGAGTTTGAAAATATATCAATCAAATCTTTTCAAACTCCAATTTTAAGCATTACACAGGCAGACGATCTTAATGATTTTTTTGACAATGCTAAAGACGTTATTCAACAACAAGCAGAAGACTTCCAAGAAAAGGATAGTGGTTGGGCGTTGATTAGAATTTTACACGTGGAAATAAATATTAATAAATATGAACCAATCCACGTTTCTAGTTATATTAAGTTACCAAAAAACATAGAAGATAAAAAAGCCTGGATTAATATCCACAATAATGATAACTTCTGTTTTAAGTGGAGTTTAGTATCAGCCTTACAAACTTGCGCTGAAAGTGCAAAATGAACATCTTCATACAAAATTAGTGACATTTCTCAACCCATAGTCAAGCTTGAGTTTGGCGATGTTTTACAACTTAATTTTGGCAATATGCAATTTCCAACTAAATTGTCTGAACTAAATTTTTTCGAAGAACTTAATAATGACATAAGCATAAATTTGTTTGGATTGGAAGTCATTAATAAGAAATATGAGGTTGCAGGTCCATTTTATTTGGCAAAATGTGAAAAAAAGTTTCATGTCAATTTATTGCTTTTGGAAAGGGATGAAAAATTTCATTTTGTTTACATAAAACATTTATCAAGATTGATAAGTCGGTCTGTAACAAGGAATATTCATCAAATTTATACTTGTAATATGTGCTTGCAACATTTTCATACATTACAACAACGTGAATTACACAAACCCGAATGCAATCAAGTAGTTATAAAGCTTCCGTTTGTTGAAAAAAATACACTGGAGTTTAAGAATTATCAACAACAATTGAAAACACCTTTTGTTATTTATGCCGATGCTGAGAGTATTTTACAACCTATTGCAACACGCAATTCTGATTCCACGATGTCTTCAACAACAAACATTCATCAACATGTTCCAGTAGCTTTCTCTTACTACATTAAATGTTCTTTTGATGAAGATCTAAACTGTTTCAAAGAATTTGTTGGAGCTAACTGTGCTAAGGAATTTATCCAATCATTGGCAGAAACATGCAGTGAAAAACCTTTTTTATGAGTTCAAAACCGATGAATCCGCTAACACTGGATGAGCAGCTACAACAATTGGTTCAAGAAACGTGTCACATATGTGGTAAGCATTTAGATTTTAATAATAGAATTAGAGACCATTGCCACTTTACTGGCAATTATAGAGGTCCTGCTCATTCTTATTGCAACTTATTGTATAGACGATCAATTTTTTTCCCAATATTTTTTCACAACTTTTCCGGCTATGATTGTCATCTTTTATTTAAAGAACTAAACGAAGTGAATGGACATATTGGTGTCATTCCTTTGAAGAAAGAACGTTATATTTCATTATCTAAAAAAATTACAATAGATAAAAATCATTAATTTTATTTACGTTTTCTCGATAGCTTCAGATTTATGGCTTCTAGTCTTGATTCATTGTGTAAAAATTTAAATGAAAACGATTTGATTCATATAAAAAAAGAATTCAATAATAATGAAAAATTTAAACTTATGACTCGAAAGGGAGTTTTTCCCTATGAGTATTTAAATTCCATTGAACGACTTGACGAAACATGTTTACCGCCACAAGACAATTTTACCAATCAAATGACAAACACACCATGTTCCGATGAACACTACATTCATGCAGTTAATGTATGAAATACGTTTAAATGTCAAAATTTATGGAACTATCTTAAACTTTACCTTAAAACAGATGTACTTATTTTGACTGATGTTTTTGAAAATTTTCGAAAAATATGCTCCAAAATCTATTCTTTAGATACTGCAAATTTTTACACTACACCAGGTTTGTCATGGGCGGCTATGTTAAAATACACTGATATGAAATTAGAGTTGTTAACTGATGTTGATATGTATAATTTTTTTAAAAATTGAAATTATATTGTTAATTTTTTTTTTTAACTTGAACTTGATCACGTTTTCAATAAGTTTAAGCTTGATTTAATATTTCTGTGAAAATAAAAAAAAAAAAAGTTTTATAGGTTTTGAGTTGAATATTCTTGATTAGATATGAAAAGTTTTTATAGTTAGAAAAAATTAGAATAACTCAACAACTAATGGCGTAACAATCATGAATTTTATGATGTAGGTTACCAGTAATGAGACTATGGCGGAGACTGCGTACGAACGAGTTCGGACCGTGGGTTCGGATCCTAGAAGTTTTTGATCGAATTTAGGCTCAACAAGCATAATTCCGAAACCAATGAAGATAAAACATTCAAATTTGGTGTCAGTTTGCCTCTTTCTATGTCCTTAGAGTCCTGGAAATTTAGGACCAATTGGGGTAGTGGGACGGGGACCATCCACACAGTTCTGAATACCTTAAAGAATATCATTGAAATTATTTAAAAAAAATAGCTTAAAATTAAGATAGAACGTTCCAATTGTGTACAAGGGATCACTAGTATTGAAAGAACGGCGCGGACTGCATATAGGCGAAATTCGACCATGGGTTCGGATCCTGGAACTTTTTCATCGAATTTAGGCCAAACGAGCATGATTCTGAATTCAAAGAACTTAGAACCTCCAAATTCGGTATCAGGGTGTGCCTTTCTATTCCAAAAGGGTCCTCGAAAATTGGAACAAATTGAAATAGTGGGCCGGGGACCATGCACATAGTTACGAAGACCTTAAAGCATATTTTCGAAAATAATAGATTTAGTAACTTCAAAAAAATGTAGAAGCTTCAAATTTGGCACGAGGCTGTTCTTAACTATTGCCTACGTGTTCCCTTAATGTATGATCACTTGGAGTGGTGGTTCAGGCAGGTAACTCTCTTAGGCCTCTAAAGGTTGAAAGGCTTATCATCGAAATTAACAAAAATAATAACTTAAAATTAATATAGAACGTTCCAATTGTGTATAAGAGTTAATTAGTATTGAAAGTATAACTGGGACTGCATATGGGCGAAATCGTACCATGGTTTCGAGTTCTGGAACCTTTGAAAAGTTCAAAAGCTAACAAACGTATATCTTAAAAACACCAAAACTCAGAAACTAATTACGCTATTTTGATGAAATTTATATACCCTCACTACTCCTAAGACCATATAGCATAATATATTCGAAATTAATAAAGATAAAAAAATCATATTTGATATATATACTATTTCCTATTTCTCTTCCTATTTAACACTTTTATATTTTTAAAAGACTAAGAGTTTTACTATTAAATATATAAATTATAAATTAAAAACTAAATATTTTTATACCCTACACCTATAGAATAGGTAAAGGGGTATATTAACTTTGGTATGGTGTTTGTAACCACCTAAAGGAAGCGAGCTAGATATGGAAAAGTGTATATATTTGTGATCAGCGTGACCGCCTTAGTCGATATAGCCATGTCCTTCCGTCCGTCCGTCCGTCCGTCCGTAGGCACGATAACTCAAAAAATAATGGAGCTATCTTGATGAAATTTTAACTGTAGGTTACTAGGACTGAAAGTACGGCGGGGATTGCATATGGGCGAAATCGGCCCATGGATTCGGATTCTGGACCTTTTAATCGGTTTCAGGGCTAACGAACAAATATAAAAAATCACGATAACTCAACAACTAATGACGCTATCTTCATCAAATTTGTGCTGTAGGTTACTAGTAATGAAACTACTTCGGGAATTGCGTAAGGTCGGGATTGGACCATGGGTTCGGAACCTAGAACTTTTTGATCGAATTTAGGCCAAACGAGCATAATTCCGAAACCAATGAAGATAGAACCTCCAAATTTAGTATCAGGGGGTCCCTTCCTATTTCCTAAGTGTCTTGTGAATTTGGGTCCCATTGGAGTAGTGGGTCGGGGACCAGCCACACATTTCCGAAGACATTAAAGCATATCTTTAAAATTAATAAAGATAACAACTTGAAAAAATGTAGAAGCTTCCAATTTGCCACAAGGGTGTTCTTTACTATCTCTTGCGTGTTCCCCTAATTTAGGATCAATTGGAGTGGTGGTTCTGTACCCCTCTCAGACTTCCCAAGTTTTAAAGGCTTATAATCGAAATTACTAAAAATAGTTACTTAAAATTAGGATAGACCGTTCAAATTGTGTACAAGGGTTAACTAGTACTATAAGTACAGCGCGGACTATATAAGGGCGAAATCAGCCCAACGGTTCGGATTCCGGACCTTTTAATCGATGTCAGGGCTAAGGAACATATATAAAAAATCACGATAACTAAACAACTAATGAGGCTATCTTCATGAAATTTGTGCTGTAGGTTATTGGCAGCGAAACTACGGCGGTGATTACGTACGGTGAGGATTGGACAATGGGTTCGGAACTTAGAACTTTTTGATCGAATTTAGGCCGAACGAGCATAATTCCGAAACCAATGAAGATAGAACCTCCAAATTTGGTATCAGGGTGTCCCTTCCTATTTCGTAAGTGTCTTTGAAATTTGGGCCCCATTGGAGTAGTGGATCGGGGACCAGCCACTCAGTTCTTAGGCCCTTAAAGCATATTTTCGAAATTAATAAAGATAGTAACTTGAAACAAATGTAGAAGCTTCCAATTTGCCACAAGGGTGTTCTTTACTATTTCTTGCGTGCCCCCCTAATTTGGGATCAATTGGAGTGGTGGTTCAGAACCTCTCTTAGACCCCCCAATGTGTAAAAGCTTATCATCGAAATTAATAAAACTAGTAACTTAAAATTAAGATAGAGCGTTCCAATTGTGTAAAGGGTTAACTAGTATTGAAAGTATGACGGGACTGCATATGGACGAAATCGTACCATAATTTCGGGTCCTGGAACCCTTGAAAAGTTCAAGGACTAACAAACATATATCTTACAAACACCATAACTCAAAAAATAATGCCGGTATTTTGATGAAATTTAACAGTAGGTTACTAGTAATGAAAGTACCATGGGAATTGGTTGTGGTCGAGTTTAATTTCGAAGCCAAAGAATATATTTCCTATGTCCTATGTGTCTCCGAAATCTAGACTTAATTGTAGTGGTTCAGCTATGTTCAAAGGTACTTGCTGCATTTATGTAAAATTTATTTTTATATTTAAATGAATTATATGAAAAGGTGTAAATTTTTAATTGTATTTTAGAAATACATTTATTGCATATTTTGAGTTTATAAGCTTTTCTATTAGGTATATAAACTAACCATTTAAAATAATTGCAATTTTTAAAAATTTGGATTATTAAATATATTATGCTTTGATTATCTTTTTATCACAAAATTTAATAATTAGAATTTTTTCATTTTGTAATTGAATTGGAATAAATATATTTTCATTTATTTCAAGTTTGTTTGTTATACCCGTGCATACATATATGACATCGGGTATATTAGATTTGCTCCTCCGTTTGTAACGCATCGATCTAGACGAGCTAGATATAGTGTCAAGGGTACGTATCGACTCAGAATCGAAAAATTAGTCGATCTAGCTATGTGTGTCTGTCCGTCCGTCCGTCCGTCCGTCCGTGTGTCAGCACGATAACTCAAAAACTAAAAGGGCTAGAGTCTTGAAATTCACACAAAGTCATTTTTAGACAATTTCTAGGTTCCCTATTGTTTTTGGTTAAAATCGGACCAAGGCTTCGGGGAGCTGCCATACAACTTTTTTGCACCAATATGAATTTCTTCAAAACTAATTATACTACGGGGATAAAAATTACACACGGTTAGTTTTATAATGACTCCGGCACTTATATGAAGTTTCAAAATGTTAGGGCCCCATTTTCGGGGGGCTGCCATACAACTTCTTTGCACTAATATGAATTTCTTCAAAACTAATTATACTACGCGGATGAAAATTACACATGGTTAGTTATATAATGAATCGAGCACTTATATGAAGTTTCAAAATGTTAGGGCCCCATTTTCGGGGGGCTGCCATACAACTTCTTTGCACCAATATGAATTTCTGCAAAACTAATTATACTACGAGGCTGAAAATTACACACGGTTAGTTATATAATGAATCGAGCACTTATATGAAGTTTCAAAATGTTAGGGCCCCATTTTCGGGGGGCCGCCATACAACTTATTTGCACCAATATGAATTTCTTCAAAACTAATTATAGGACGACGATAAAAATTACACACGGTTATTTATATAATGAATCGAGCACTTATATGAAGTTTCAAAATGTTACGGCCCCATTTTGGGGGGGCTGCCATACAAAGCTTTCGATTCAATAACTGCGAATCTAATGAAGCTACAAGGTTAAAATTAAAATTGGGCAGGTAAAGTAATAGGGCAAGTTAGTTGGCAAAGTCGGACATCTCTCGGACCATCGGAATTTTAGGATGGGCCATTTTTTTTTTTTTTGTTTTTTTTTT
Source organism: Dolichopus griseipennis (assembly GCA_963082915.1). Classification (NCBI taxonomy): domain Eukaryota; kingdom Metazoa; phylum Arthropoda; class Insecta; order Diptera; family Dolichopodidae; genus Dolichopus; species Dolichopus griseipennis. The sequence continues at coordinate 89,312,859 of OY720441.1, read as the reverse complement.
TTTTTTTTTTTTAAGCTAAAGTTATGGGACAATGAATGAAAATTTTGTTTATTTTTTTGTGATTTTTTTTTTTTGTTAATTTTTTTTTTTTTTTGTTTATTTTTTTTTTTTTTTTTTCAGCTAAAGTTTTGGGACAATGAATGAAAATTTTGTTTTATGTTTTGTGATTTTTTTTTTTTGTTTTACGTCAAAATTATGGAGTAATGAGTTAAATGTATAAGGGAAGTATATTACGGTTTATTTTATACACCATAGTGGGTATGCACGGGTATCTAAAAGTTGACAAGGGCAACTATAATCTTCCTCGTTTTTTAATATTTTTAAATAGATAAATTAGTAAGAATTTGTAGTATTTTTTAATAGATAGGGTAATTGGAAAATGTTTTTAGTATTATACAGTTAATTTGGTTAGCTATGTCTTACGATCAAATTAATAACAACTTCTATGGTGTTAAAATGACTTATGGATATGTCCTTAAATTTGAACCAAATAGGCGTAGGGTATTTCTAAGTCGGTTGCACCGACTGACTGTTTCTTTACTTGTTTTAATTTTTATTATATCATATCTATATTTTATTGAATTATAGGTAATAGATAATTAAGAAATTGTGTACGATACTTAAGTTGTAAAATTTATTTTTGTATTAAAATTAATTATATAGTTTAGAGAGAGAAAAATTAAGGTTCTTATTATGTTGAATCGCTTTTATTTTCTGATTTATTAAAAGTTTATAAAATGTACAATAGGTATAAAAATTAGTTTACTAAGCATATTTGAATTTTAATAATTAAAACGCGTTGCAATGTGATCACTTTATAACGTGGTCACTATGCAATGAGTTTTGTGTATGTTAATTTATGGGAATCAAAAAAAATAGAAGATTATACCGGATGCGCATGTTATTATTAATGCGCGTGGGAATTTGTTTAGGGAGGAAAGGTGAACGGATAATTTTATATAACACCTCCCCCCTTAAAAAAGTTTGCAGCCTCTGCAAACGGACTGCTTACAGAGATGTTAATGTCTTGTTTTTCTTTATTTTTTGAATTGTTTTCGGAATTTTTTGTAACCCGATTGCAAAATGTGATTCCCTTAAATTTACATATTACAAATGATAAAAGTACAATTATAGATAATATAATAAAAATTGTTATAAAAAAAGATGTACTTATAATATTGTGTTTGTGTTCGAATAGTTCAATTTTTTCTCTGTTTATAATATTATTTTTATGTATAAATTCTAAAGTTAGATTATTTAACACTTTTGTATAATTTACATGTAAGGTTTGAATTACAAGAGCATTGTTTAAATAATTTTGTACTTCATTATTAAAGTTAAATTCATTAATTTTAATTCTACAATTATTAAATTTGATAATGTTATTATTTTCTATTACCATTTCGCGTTTGTTACAGGTTTGATTTATTTGGGTAATATCTAAATTTTTCGTTATCAAAAGATCGTCCAAGATTAATTCGATTAATTTTTCTTTAAAAACTTTTACTTTACAAATATTATTAATTTCAAAAATGTTTCTAATGCATTTATTTGAATGTAACTTAAGATTTTTCTTTAAAACGATTCCTGCAATATCTTCAAAAATTTGGTTGTCAAGTATAAGGACCTTTTGGATGTCAGAATCTAGTTGTTCGCCCTGGGAGTTTGGGAATGGAATAACAGCGGCGTTGTAATATTTTCCTTTACAAAAGTTTGGAAGACCAATGGCGAAAATTAATGTTTTGTCCATAAATAGAACTCCGTTTGTAATATAGGGTAAAATTTCTACGGTGATATTGTAAGTATTTATCTCTTTATCCGTAAGAATGTTATGAGCTAGAATTTTTAATTTGCTCATCATAATTATATCGGATATTTTTTCCAATTGTTTATTAAGGAAGTTAACGTCAGCAAAAGCTCGAAGTGTAAAGTAAAATCTTTCTGTTTCAGTTGTTGAGTTATAAGTAATAGATTTAAATATTTGGTTGTACTTTTTTTGTTGGGAGTTTACAAAATCAGTTACTTCGTTAAGATTTTTTATTAAATCGTTATTAATTATGACTTGCTTATTAATTTCATTGGCGACCTGTTCGACATTATTATCTAGATTTTTTAAGTGATTCTGAATATCGGCGGCATCTTCGCTGTCCATATTGCCCGATATAAATTTAATGGCACTGCCTAGAAAGTTAATTAATCCTCGTTTATTTCGTGTGTTGTTTTTGTGAATATGAGGGATTAAAAGATTTAAGTTATGTTTAGCTAGAGTAAGTTCCCTATTTAGAAAGTGTTCCTGATCCAGTTTATCGAGCTTCAAAATTTGTAAGTTGTTTTCGAAATTTTTAATAGATTTCTCGAATATCTTCAAGTCAATAATATGAATTATTTTTCTATAATTATTGACAACATTCCTTTCGTTTAATTTTAGTACGGTATAACCATTTTCATTTTTTATAGGGATTACTTCTATGTATTGGCTGCGAACGCATAGCAGATGTACGGTTACTATTGTAATGAAGATTGCAAGATTCATCTAAAATTAAAAAAAAATTCTCTTACTATTAATTTTGAAATTTAAATTTTCTTTTTCTTTGGGTGTTATTATACCTAGTATTACGTTTATTACTAATATCGACAATTTTATCATTTTCTATTCTATGCTCATGTATCCTTTTATATTTAGGTTTAATTTTGCCTACACTACGATTCTGTACAACGTTTTCTTGAACCATGTAGCTTTTATCTTTATTCTTATTTAGTTTTTCGATTCTAATTAATTTATCTTCTCGAAATTTTTCTGCTAACATCCTAATTTCTTCGCAACTAATATTTTTTTGAATGAAATCTATTGGTCGTAGTCCCGTTGTGGTGTGAATTGTATTGTTATAAAATATTATGGCTTTTCTAACTCTTTCGTCGAGGTCTTCTTTGTCTATTTTATCTACTTCCATTATACGAAGGTGTTCATTTAAAGTACCGTGTAATCTTTCTATGTCGCTATTCCCTGTTTTGCTACCCGCTGTAGTTACATGGCGTTCTATGTTGTTTTCTTTTAAGAATAGCTCTACTGAGTTATGGAGCATACAGCGTTCATTGTCATATATAAGTTTGTCCATTTTTCCTAAGTACATTATTCTTTCTTTAATTGACTTCAATATTGAGATCCAAGTTCTATCGTTTAATTTATGCAGGGTTGCATATTTACTGAATTTGTCTATAGTGGTAAGGTACATCACGTTTCTGATAGGAAACCAGATGTCGATGTGGACTATTTTATTAAAAGAGTTAGGGCTTTCTGAAATTTTTAAGGGAATTTTTATGGGATGCCGATCGTGTTTAGCTAGGGTGCATGTTTCGCAATTGTTAATAAAAATTGTAATTAGTTTTAGTAGGTCGGGATGATAGTACTTTTCTTTTAGTTCTTGGAACACTTCATTTATGCCTCGATGGTTATTTTTTAAATGCTCTTCTTTTATAATGGATAAGACTTGTTCTTTATCGGATATATCGATAAGTTTTATATTTGATTTCACTAATTTTAGTTTTTTATTGCTAGAAAAGTTAGAAACGTAAAGGTCTTGGAATTTCACGAATAATTCAGTATCGTCGCAGTAGACACACATTATGCCTTTATTTATTATAACCCTCTTCATGATTTCAAGTAAATCGGTATTTGCGTCAATGGTAATAATATTCTGAATTTTTTTTCTTTTGATTACAGTTCGAATTTTTTCTTTTTCTCCTTTTGTGAGATATATCTGATTTTTATACAAATTAATAGCTCTATCGGTAATGTAGATGTAGTTTGTTTCATCTTCTTCCGCACTGTGAATTGTTGCGGCTGTTGAGGAAATTTCATTATTTTCATTTTCTAAACTTTCTATGGTTTCAGATGTATTTGGTTCGTTTATAGTTAAATTTATGCTATGGTGTAATACGTCAGTCTCGATTTCGGTGTTGATAAATCTGCTTAGTCCATCTGCAACGTGGTTTTCTTTACCTTTGAGATATGTTATGTTAAAATCATACTCGTTCAACTGTAATTTCCACCGTTGCAATTTCATATTGGGTTCTTTTATATTACTAAGCCAAACAAGTGGCTTATGATCAGAATTTACTACGAATTTCCTTCCATACAGATAAACGCGAAAATATTTTATTGCCCATACTATTGATAAAAGTTCTTTTTCGATAGTAGAATATTTAATTTCGTGGTTATTTAAAGTACGCGACGCGAAGCAAATTGGGTGTTGGTTTTGACTTAGTACCGCTCCGATTGCGTAATTGGAAGCGTCTGTGTTCAAAACGAATTCCTTATTAAAATTAGGACTTTTAAGTACGGGGTCATTAGTTAGCAAAAGTTTCATCTTTTCAAAGGAATTAATGTAATCTTGATCTAATTTATTCACTTTTGCACCTTTTTTTAAAAATTTGACCATAGGATACGCAACTCTTGCGTAGTCCTTTATGAACTTACGGTAATAACCGGTGATTCCAAGAAATTGTTTAATTTCCTTGGTGGTACTTGGAAGTTTCATTTTAAGAATAGCTTAAATTTTTTTATTGTCTGGTCTTATACCGTTGTTAGTAATAATGTGTCCTAAATAGTTTGTAGATTGTGCTGCGAATTGGCACTTATCTATCTGTATTTTTAAATTTGCGTCCTTTAAGCGTTGTAAAATTTTCCTAATTGAGTCTAAATGTTCCTCTATACTTGTTGAAAAAATTAAAATGTCATCTAAGTAGACGACACATATTATGTTAATATATTGCTTTAGTACATCGTTAATAAGTCGCTGAAAGGTAGCCGGCGCGTTTTTTAAGCCGAACGGCATTTGATTAAATTCGTAATGGCCATTTGCGGTTGAAAACGCAGTTTTAGCATGGTCCTTTTGGTCAACTTCTATTTGGTGAAACCCTTTCGCCAAATCGATAGTAGTAAAGTAGTTACATTTCCCTAATTTATCAAATATTTCTTCAATATTTGGAATAGGAAATTTGTCTTCTACGGTTTGTTCGTTTAATTTTCGATAGTCGACTACTATTCTCCATTTCTGTTTTCCTGAGTTGTCCGCTTTTTTGGGAACAACCCATATGGGAGAATTGTAGGGACTATTGCTGGGTTTTATGATGTTCTGCCTCAGCATTTCCTTAATCTGACTATCTACTTCCTGGCGGTGGATTTCAGGGTACCGATATAGTTTATTGTAAATAGGTCTATCAGTTTTTGTAATTATTTTATGCTTTATTTTACTTGTAAATGATAGACCTTCTTCTTCCTTGAAAAATAAATTTTGGAAATCTAACAGCAGATTTTTCAACTTGTGAAAATCTTTTTTGTTTAAATGACTAGCAAAATTTTCGTATGGAATTTTATTGTTATTATTATCTCTTTTTTAATAAATGTTTCTTCGGACTTGCTATTGTAACAATTATTAGCGTAAATTTCTTCATTAAAGTTTAAAAATATAGGGATAGTAGCGTTATCTGTTATTAAACGTCTACCTTTGTAATCGATTATTGAATTTAATTTCACTAGAATATTATTTCCTATCAATCCATCGAATTGGTTGTGGAAATCGTAATCCAAGAATTTTACGAAATAATTTGTTAAATTAAATTCTTTAAATAGTGGAATTCTGTATTGAATATTACTTTTTATGATACGACCGAGAACCTTTAATGTATGTGAATGTTCATTTAGCTTCCACTTTGGATTACACAGATTCGGATTTAAAATGCTGTGCTCGGCACCGGTATCAATAATGAATTTTACTGGGGTATTAATGGTTATATAGGGTAGGAGTTTTGGGCTCTTGTTCGAAAATTTCTAGGAACATCGTTTGTTGTATTTACCAAAGTGTCCATTGGTTCAACTTCGTTTCTATTTCTACTTTGTCTATTGTAGCTATTACTAGATCTACGGGATTGAATACTTCTTGTATGTTGCATTTCTTGATGATTTCCGTTATCATTATTACTAGAATTATTGTTATTCGATTCATAGTTATTATTTCTATAAAAATTAGGAGAGTTATTATTTCTATGAAAATTAGAAGAGTTATTATTTCTATAAAAATTAGAAGAGTTATTATTTCTATGAAAATTAGAAGAGTTATTATTTCTATGAAAATTAGAAGAGTTATTATTTCTATAGGAATTTGGGTTATAATTATTATCATAATTATTTCTGTTTTGATTGTGAGAATTATTTTGATTATTATAATTGCACACATTTCCATTAGTTTTTATGTTAGACAAAGAAAGATATCCGAATTCTTTTAATGTTTCATAAGCTTCGTCCAAAGTAGTTGGGTTTCTACATCCAATAAGATTTCGAGCTAATAGTGGTAAATTTTCTCTAAAATGTTTAAGAGCTATTCTACTACTTCCTTGTATTTCGTTATTATTTATTTGTCCTGCTAATAAACGTGTATTATTTATTCTAAATAAGAGTGAACTTATTTTTCTATAGAAAATTTCTATGGTAGAAGTGCAACGTGTAGTTCTCAATTCGTCTAATAATTCGGAGACAGGAGTACGCTCTCCATAATTTCGGATAAGACTTGCTTTTATACTGTCCCAATTGTCCATTATACCGTCTCTTATAACGCATTCTTTAGCCTTTCCTTCGATTTTATCTAAAATGTACCCTATAGCGATTGGTTGAGCGACATTATTTAAAACATTTATTAACGGAACTAGTGTGTCTATTCGGTTGACAAATGACAGCAAATTATTTTTGCTACCATTGAAGGGAGTGACATAAGAGATTTGTTTGGCGACGTAAGACAATACATTAAGAACTTGATTATCCATTTTATTTTGTTAAAATGACGGATCTTTTGACAACAAAAAATTTTACAATTTAATTAAATAATGAAATTTATAATTTTAATAAATTTAGGTAAACAGTTTATTTTAGAATTTAGAGTTTTTAAATTTTAAAGCTAAAAATTTTCTTTTTTTTTTTCTATACAAAGATCTAATACTTAATTTTATTTTAAAGTTTTAAATTGATCTTAAAGTTAAAAAAAAATTTTAAAGCTAATATCTAATAATTAGTTTTATTTTAATTTAATAATTACTTTTATTTTAATGTTTATTTTAATTATTTTGAAGTTAAAAATTTTAAAGCTAATATCTAATATTTTTGTTTTATTTTTAAGTTTATTTTAATTATTTTAAAGTTAAAAATTTTAAAGCTAATATCTATTAAGTAATTTTATTTTAATGTTTTAAGTCTAAGATTGTTTTTTTTCTTTTTGTACTTATTATGTACTATAGTTACAGGAAAAAAAATTTTATAAGCTATTAAATAAGTAAATATGTACTTGCATTTATTGTAGATTTTTGTTCTTAATTATTTTTTTTGTTGATCTTCAGTTGGAACTTGATGCCCTAGTTGCTCGAGATGTTTTTCTTCTTTTTTTTTTTTTTTTTTTGTTGTTTTAGAGTTGAGAATGAAATTAGAGCTGACCTTGAGTTTAGATACAATGCTTTGAACTTGACAAACTGCAATGTATTACTTTTTGTTTTTTTTTTTGTTTTTTATTTTTAAAGTTTTAATAAAAAATTGTTCTTCACATTGTTCTTTAAATAGTTTTTAGTAACTTAAATAATTTTACACATTTAGATAGATAGTTTTTTCTTTTTTTTTTTTTTGTTATTTAAATAATTATCGGTATTTTATAATTGATTTTATTCACCGTATTATTTAAAATTTTGTTTTGATAATTTTATAGTATTAATTTAAACAGTATTAATATTAGTTTTTGTTTTATTAAAATTAGTTTTTATAATTTCACTGTGCACTAATTTTTTTTTTTTTTTTTTTTTTTTTATGTTTGATTTAAATAATTATCGGTATATTTGTTAATTTTATTCACCGTATTATTTAAAACAATTTTTATTTTTTTCACCGACTGCGCCAGTTTAGAGAGAGAAAAATTAAGGTTCTTATTATGTTGAATCGCTTTTATTTTCTGATTTATTAAAAGTTTATAAAATGTACAATAGGTATAAAAATTAGTTTACTAAGCATATTTGAATTTTAATAATTAAAACGCGTTGCAATGTGATCACTTTATAACGTGGTCACTATGCAATGAGTTTTGTGTATGTTAATTTATGGGAATCAAAAAAAATAGAAGATTATACCGGATGCGCATGTTATTATTAATGCGCGTGGGAATTTGTTTAGGGAGGAAAGGTGAACGGATAATTTTATATAACAATATGAAACAATTCAAAATTTATCATTGTATTTTAGAAATACATTTATTGCATATTTTGATTATTAAATTTTGTGATAACAGGCTAATGAAAGCATTAATGGTTTTAACTAACATTAAAAAAAATGAAATTATATAAACTTTTATATATTATTACAAATTAATATTTCGTTCGAATAACTTTGAGTTTAATTCTATAGAATATTAAAAAATAAGTAAATTAAGAGAATAAATTTAAACAAGTAAAGAACAGTCAGTCGGTGCAACCGATTTAGAAATACCCTACACCTATTTGGTTCAAATTTAATGGGAAGTTCATTAGTCATTTTAAAGCAATAAAAGCTGTTATTAGTTTATTCGTAAAACATAGCTAACCAAATTAAATTTATAATACTAAAAACATTTTCTAATTAGACTATCTATAAAAAGATATTACAAATTCTTTCTAATTTTTCGATTTAAAATATTAAAAAACAAAAAAACTTGAATGAAATGAAAATATATTATTATTTCAATTCAATTACAAAAGTGAAAAAATTTGAATTATTAAATTTTGTGATAAAAAGCTAATCAAAGATAATATATTTAATAATTAAAATTTTTCAAAATTGCAATTATTTTAAATTGCTAGTTTATGTACCTATCGAAAATCTTATAAACGCAAAATATGCAATAAATGTATTTCTAAAATATAATTAAAAAATTTAGAACTTTTCATACAATTCATTTAAATATAACAATAAATTTTACATAAATGCAACAAGTACCTTTGAATATAGCTTAAGTATTGTACACAATGTCTTAATTATATATCACCTATGGTAATAATTCAATAAAATATATGATATGATCAGGGTTGGACTGGCTATACAAATTCGACCGGGAAGTTTTAGAATACCGGCCCAGTTTTCTCTACAAAAAACAAAAAAAAAATGCATTGCTTATTCAAAATCATATCTTTATTAAGGGAAGATTACTGTTTGCTTAAATTAATAATTTTTTGGTAAATTCAGAACTTCCCCTACATATTTCTTTAATTACTGCTTCATTCTGTATACTCATTAATAAATCTTTGTTTCCATTCATTATATTCAGCACATCTACATGATCATCAGTTAATCTATTTCTTAAGTGATTCTTAATATATTTTAGAATATTGAAGGTACGTTCGAATTGAACTTGAGTAACTAACAACGTTAGCACAATTTTAACCATTTTATATACGTTTTTGTAAGCCTCGCTATACAAATTATACTCATATAATACCTTAAAACAACAGACTAAGCAATTCTTGCATCGTTTACATTCACTCATTATTTCCGAATCCGCTTCCAACCCATCAATCTCCAATTCATAGTTTGCAACAACATATTTTTCAGACAGATTTTTCTTCAAATATTCCCATTTCTCCACGAAGTCTTTGTATTCCGCCAAAAAATCAGACATTACGAAATTAGAATCTAGTTTTTCCATTACTGGCCCTAGGGACTTAAAATTTTCTGAACAAACATTTCTCACAAAAAAATTAGGTTGCAAATATTGAATCTCATTAAACAGCTCCTCGTTATTCAAAAATCGTTCCTTAAAATCTTCCAATACTCGTTCATATATTTTTTTAAATGTTTCTTTTTCAAACTTTTCTATATTTTCTGTATCAATTTCTTGTACTTTTTATTGTTGTTACTTTTTTTTCTTATTACAGGTAATTTTGATTGAATACTATTCATTTCAATTTCATCATCTGTATAGTTTTCAAATTTATTATTAATGAATTTTAAATTTAAATTTATATAAAAAAGTTGTTATAGTATCAACCGTAGCATGAATCATAGCTACTGCTTTTGATAAAATCAGATTGCCTGCCTGTAAATATTTAGATAAAGCAGTTGTACAGCCAAATAAGCTTAAATATATGTGAGCGGTCAATACGGTTTCATATTTAAAAAAATTTTCTAATAAATTTGAAGCTTTAAAGCGAGCATGTGAAGGAAAAGAAGAATAATGTCTAATGTAATTTAATGTCAAAGATATTTGAAAAAAAATTGATGTTTCTGGATTACCGTAATTTCCAAATATTTTTCGTAAAGCAGCATCTGTAGACCACCATCTCGTATTGCCAATTGCAGAAATAATAATTGTTGTATATTGTCGAAGCACAGTCATTCTTTTATATCCATCTCGTAAAAAATTTATAATTTCCGTTATGAGTCCGAATAAAAAAATTGATTTTATAGTTTCAGACGTTATGTCTTTTAAAATCAGATTTAATTTATGTGAATAGCACCAAACATAAATTTGAAATTTCGTAATTTTTTCTCATATCAATTTCATATTTTTCGAATATATTTTCAATCAAATTGCAAAGACCTTTTCCAGTTGTATTATTACAAGTTTCCATAGCAAATATTCGTTCATGAATGCAACCCTCATAAACATATCTTACGATAACTGAACACTGCTCCTTAATAGATATAATAGATTGTGATGTATCAATTTGAATAGAAAACATTCCAGCGTTTTTTATTTGTTCAGCAGTTTTTTGTTTAACCATTATATTTATTGTTTCAACAATTTTGTTTATTGTTGTTTTTGAGAAAAAAGTCAATTTAGATCCACGGCCTTTAGATTTTGGATTTTGACGTGTTTTTGTTTTTTTATTAAATTATCAATGTGCAGTTGTAGTGCTGTATTGTGCTGTTTAAGTAATAAAAAATTTTCTAAAAAGTTACCATGATCCAAATTTATGTTTTCCAGTGACAATATGTTTTCATGTTTTCCTCGAAAACTTTGACCTCTTTTCCCGATCATTTTAACGATATTAATTACAATATTAATAACTTCTGTGTTATTTTTTATTTTCTGTTTTCTTAGGCTTTCCTGTTTTTCAAACAGTAATACATCCAAATTTGAAGATCCAATAAGTGTAAAATATGAAACAAGAGAACTGTTATGCCTTTTACTATTTTCATGTTCAGATATTCTCTGATACACATGCTTCCAATCATTCATTGCTGTACTTTCGAAGGTACTAATGCCAGGAAAAGGGGCAAAAGATAAGCATAATGAACAGAATAGTGATTTGCGTTCATTTGAAAAAGAAAGCCATTTCTGATCTAAAATATACCTTTGAACTATAAAAAAGCTTCGTTTTAGGTTGAACAGGATGATGCTGCAAAAACTCTTTAACGGAGATATTGGTTGGTTTTGAAAATAAATTAAAATTAATTTTAGTTGTATCTCCTTCATTATTTGTATTATTTGTATCAATTTCTGTCTCACTGCTATCGTTTTCTAATTCAAGTTCACCATCTTCAGCTTCTTTTTCAATAATAGAAACATCATTATTTTCCATATCTTGATCATCTGATTCAGGCGATAAAATAATTAGCTCATCATGAACAGCTTTAGCACTAGTAGAAGGTTTTTGGAAAAAGCTTTTTAAGTTTTGTGATTTAACAGCTTGTTTAGTTAGTAACTTCTTTTTTTTAATTCTCAATTTTTCCGCTCCACCTTTTCTTTTGGGTTTTGAATTCATTGTTCTTGTAGAGTTCATGGATAAAAAAAAATTATTTTACTTTTACTATATTTTAATATAATATAAACTTAAATATAAAATATTTATATTTTGGTATAACAAAAATTACAAATTAAATATAAAGTAAATAATTATACTGCAAATAAGCCAATAATTACCTGATAAATTCCTCACTGAAATTTTTTTTAAATAATAAATAAATCTTGTTTTAAAGCACTATATTTTATTTTGAATGTAATAGCTTGGAACACTTTTAACATATGATTTTTCAGCACTAAGTGATAAGTGAACTTCGTTTTCAAATTTAATTTCGAATATTTTCCAAAGTAAACTACGTTTTTATACCCTACACCTATAGAATAGGTAAAGGGGTATATTAACTTTGGTATGGTGTTTGTAACCACCTAAACGAAGCGAGCTAGATATGGAAAAGTATATATATTTGTGATCAGCGTGACCGCCTTAGTCGATATAGCCATGTCCGTCCGTCCGTCCGTAGGCACGATAACTCAAAAAATAATGGAGCTATCTTGATGAAATTTTAACTGTAGGTTACTAGGACTGAAAGTACGGCGGGAATTGCATATGCGAAATCGGCCCATTGGTTTGGATTCTGGACCTTTTAATCGATCGAAGGGCTAACGAACATATATAAAAAATCACGATAACTCAACAACTAATGACGCTATCTTCATCAAATTTGTGCTGTAGGTTACTAGTAATAAAAATACTTCGGGGATTGCGTAAGGTCGGGATTGGACCATGGGTTCGGAACCTAGAACTTTTTGATCGAATTTAGGCCAAACGAGCATAATTCCGAAACCAATGAAGATAGAACCTCCAAATTTGGTATCAGGGTGTCCCTTCCTATTTCCTAAGTGTCTTGGGAATTTGGGTCCCATTGGAGTACTGGGGCGGGGACCAGCCACACATTTTCGAAGACCTTAAAGCATATCTTTAAAATTAATTAAGATAACAACTTGAAAAAATGTAGAAGCTTCCAATTTGCCACAAGGGTGTTCTTTACTATATCTTGCGTGGTCCCCTAATTTGGCATCAATTGGAGAGGTGGTTCAGTACCCCTCTCAGACTTCCCAAGTTTTAAAAGCTTATAATCGAAATTACTAAAAATAGTTACTTAAAATTAAGATAGACCGTTCAAATTGTGTACAAGGGTTAACTAGTACTATAAGTACAGCGCGGACTGTATAAGGGCGAAATCAAACCAAGGGTTCGGATTCTGAACCTTTTAATGGGTTTCAGGGCTAACGAACATATATTAAAATTCACGATAACTCAACAACTAATGACGCTATCTTCATGAAATTTTGTTCTGTAAGTTATTGGTAACGAAACAACGGCGGTGATTACGTACGGTGAGGATTGGACAATGGGTTCGGAACTGAGAACTTTTTGATCGAATTTAGGCCAAACTAGCGTAATTCCGAAACCAATGAATATATAACCTCCAAATTTGGTATCAGGGTGTCCCTTCCTATTTCGTAAGTGTCTTTGAAATTTGGGCCCCATTGGACTAGTGGGTCGGGGAACAGCCACTCAGTTCCGAGGTCCTTAAAGCATATTTCCGAAATTAATATAAATAATAACTTGAAACAAATGTAGAAGCATCATATTTGGCCCAGGGTGTTCTTTACTATTTCTTCCGTGCCCCCCTAGTTTGGGATCAATTGGAGCGGCGGTTCAGGACATCTGTTAGACTCCCCAATGTGTAAAAGCTTATCATCGAAATTAATAAAACTAGTAACTTAAAATTAAGATAGAACGTTCCAATTGTATACAAGGGTTAACTAGTATTGAAAGTATGACGGGACTGCATATGGGCGAAATCGTACCATTGTTTCTGGTTCTGGAACCCTTGACAAGTTCAAGGACTAACAAACATATATCTTAAAAACACCATAACTCAAAAAATAATGCCGGTATTTTGATGAAATTTAAACTCTAGGTTACTAATAATGAAAGTACCATGGGAATTGGTTGTGGTCGAGTTTAATTTCAAAGCCAAGGAATATATTTCCTATGTCCTATGTGTCTCCGAAATCTAGACTTAATTGTAGTGGTTCAGCTATGTTCAAAGGTACTTGCTGCCATTATGTAAAATTTATTTTTATATTTAAATGAATTCATAACTATATGAAGAGGTGTAAATTTTTAATTGTATTTTAGAAATAAATTTATTGCATATTTTGCGTTTATAAGCTTTTCTATTAGGAATATAAACTAACCATTTAAAATAATTGCAATTTTTAAAAATTTGAATTATTAAAAATATTATGCTTTGATTATCTTTTTATCACAAAATTTAATAATTAGAATTTTTTCATTTTGTAATTGAATTGGAATAAATATATTTTCATTTATTTCAAGTTTGTTTGTTTTTTAATATTTTAAAATAGATAAATTGGTAAGAATTTGTAATATTTTTTAATTGATAGTGTAATTAAAAAATTTTTTTTGTATTATAAAGTTAATTTGGTTAGCTATGTCTTACGATCAAATTAATAACAGCTTTTATGGTGTTAAAATGACTTATGGATATGTCCTTAAATTTGAACCAAATAGGTGTAGGGTATTTCTAAGTCGGTTGCACCGACTGAATGTTTCTTGACTTGTTCTAAGTTAAATTCAATTGTTTTCCGTTTCCAAAGTGAACTTTGTTTTTCAAATTTAAATTGGATTGGTTTCCGTTTCGAAAATTAATTTTGGTTTTCCAATTAATTTTCGAATTCTTTTCATCGTTTCTATTAAATGCCGATTAGAGAAAATGACATTTTTAATCATAGCATTTTACACCGGCCCACATTCGCTCAATACCACCGGCCCACAGGGAACTAACCCGGCGTCCCGGTGGGCCAGTCCAACCCTGATATGATAAAAATTAAACAAAAGGAATTTAATCATTTATTAAAAAAATATTTTGCCTTTTAAAAATATAATAGTGTTAAATGAAAACAGACATAGGAAAGAACCCTTGTGTATCAAATTTAAAGTTTTTATCTTCATGAGTCTCGAAGATAAGCTTTTTGATTTTGGAATTTCTTAGGAGCCACCTGAACCACAACTACAATTATGTCTAAATTTCGGGGACACATAGGAAATAGGAAATATATTCTTTGACTTCGAAATTATACTCATTTGGCCTCAATTCGAACAAAAGCTTCTAGAATCCGAATAGCGGCATTATTTTTTGAGTTATACTGCTTTTAAGATATGTGTTCGTTAGCCCTTGAACTTTCAAAGGTTCCAGAACCTTAAACCATGGTACGAATTCGCCAATATCCAGTCCCCGTCATACCTTCAACACTAGTTAACCCTTGTACACAATTGGAACGTTCTATCTTAATTTTAAGTTACTATTTTTATTAATTTCGATGATAAGCTTTTAAAACTTGGGGGGTCTAAGATGGGTACTGAACCACAACTCTGATTGATTCTAAATTAGGGCAACGCCCAGGAAATAGTAAAGAGCACCCATGTACCAAATTTTAAACTTCTAAATTTGTTTGAAGTTACTATATTTATTAATTTCGAAAATATGCTTTAAGGACTTCGAAACTGTGTGGCTGGTCCTCAACCCACTACTCCAATGGGGCCCAAATTTCAATGACACTAAGGAAAAAGAAAGAGACACCCTGATACCAAATTTGGAGGTTCTATCTTCATTGGTTTCGAAATTATGCTCGTTTGGCGTAAATTCGAAAAGTTCTAAGTTCTGAACCCATTGTACATTACCCACCGTACACAATCACCGCCGTAGTTTCATTACCAGTACCCTACAACACATATTTTATGAAGACAGCGTCATTAGCTGTTGTTGAGTTATCGTGATTTTTTATATATGTTCGGTAGCCCTTAGACCGATTAAAAAGTCCAGAATCCGAACCCATGTGCCGATTTCGCCCATTTGCAATCCCCGCCGTACTTTCAGTCCTAGTAACCTACAGTTAAAATTTCATCAAAATAGCTCCATTATTTTTTGAGTTATCGTGCCTACGGACGGACGGACAGTAAATGCACTACAGCTTGAAATCCTGAAAAGGAGTAATTGCGTGTGTGTAAAATTTTATTGAATTGGATAAAAGTTTTAAATATGTAATTTTATAATTGCAATTTACGAATCGATTTATCTCTATTTAATTTGTTGTTTAATATTTTAAATAGATAAGTAGTAAGAATTTTCAATATTTTTGAATTCATAAAATAATTAACAAATTTTTTTAGTATTATAAAAAAAATTTGGTTAGCTATGTCTTACAATCAAACTAATAAAAGCTTTTATGATTTTAAAATTACTTATGGACTTCCCATTAAATTTGAACCAAATAGGTGTAGGGTATTTCTAAGTCGGTTGCACCGACTGACTGTTTCTTTCCTTGTTTTAACTCTCGATCTGGGCACCCTATTCATTGGTCAATTTTACATACCTGGATTTTTGAATTTTAGTTTTGATGTATAGTTGTAAGTGAAATTAAAGTGTTAAAAAAGAATTAATAAAAGAAATTTTAAAATTATAAATAGTTAAAAAAATATAATAAAAAATATAGGAAGCATAGTTTTCGTATCGGCAACGAGTGAGTACAGATGTGCTTTTTGTTGGCTCTCTTGAAATATAGATATAAATCGGTGAATTGTAATAGAAATGGTAGAGTCAGGTGTTTGAAAAATTAATCTCAAAGACAGTGCTTAAATTTTATGGTTTTTTTTTTATTTGCATAAACGGTATTAAATTAAAATTTATATAGACTATAATAGGATCGCTTAAAGATTGGCATTGAGAATATCTGTAATTAAATTGTTGCGGTGAAAGTATTTGTCACGACACCCACTTGTATTGTTTTTATCACGAATGAAAACTAAACTAAAATTTTATTTCGTTCATTATAAATTGTCTGATAATAAAAGAAATATATAAATTATCATTAATTAAGAATAACTAAATTAAAAAAAATCCAATAACTAAACTAAATAATTAATATTCGATAAACTACAACTAAACATATAAAAGTTAATATATAGCCAGTTTATAAACAAAATTAGAACTATCACCTTCTTAGTTTGATAATAGAAGAAATATATTTTATCATTAATTAAAAATATCTAAATTAAATAAACTAGATAGACTTTCGTAACTAACCATTCAGTTAATATTCAATAAACTACACTAAAACATCATAGAATTTAAGATATTATCAGTTTGTAAACATAATTCATACTTCGTAAAATTTTCAACAGTGTTAGCACTTTCTGGGATATCGGAAACAGCTCTTTTTTTGTAAGAATAGTGGTAGCACATGCGCTACCGCTAAGAAATTAAAGTTAAAAGCATATAAATTAAAATGTCAAACTGCAAAAAGTGCGATAAAGGTTTTCGAAATGAGTCATTCATTACATGTAGCGGTTTATGTGGTTTTGTATATAATCCAAAATATAAAATAATATGAATTTATCTCCGTACGATGTGGATATAGTTAAAGCAAAAGAGAATATTATATTTGTATTTGATCAATGAAAGGATTACAAAAGAACTATAATTACTAAAATAGAGGCAATACTAACAACGTTGAATGAGAACAAAGGAAAAATAGCAAAGCAAGAAACTGAGCTTAAAAATATTTTAGATGGTGTTAATAAACTAAGTGTTGATGAAAATAAAAGGTTTGATGAAATTGGAAATATTAAAGTAAGAGATCTGTCAAAGGAATTGTTTTCAGAGATTATTAAGAAACAGCAAATTTTTAATTGTTGAACCAAAGAAAGATCAAAACTGAAGAAATGGTTAAAGTTAATACTCATCCGATTTCAGGGGGATTCAGACTAAGAGGAATGAAAGGTACAAAAAAAGGCTCCTTAGTTGTCGTTTGTAAAGATGATTTATCTGGCGGCAGATTTAGAGCAGGAACCGAAATGCATTAGGTGATGACTATAAAAATAATGTAGTAAAACCTAGAAAACCACGGTTTCGTATAATAGGAATCTCTGAAGAGATAAAAGAAGGTGGTGTAATAAATAATTTAAAAGTTCAAAACGATTATCTAAACAATTCCGATTGGAGCTCAAAGTATTTTTCAAAGGTAAAAATAAATTTAATTCATATGTAGCTGTGATAGAGACCAATGTTGATTCCAATAATCAAATTATGAAGGTAGGAAATGTTAGGCTAGGATAAAACTATTGCAGAGTCTATGATGGTATATTTACAAAAAGATGCTATAAGTGTTTAGGATATCAACATTTAAGTAAGGATTGCTCTGCTACTACAAAATCATGTTTTAAGTATGCGGAGGACTATGATGTGAACCATAAATATAAAAAGACTGAATATGAGTGTATTAATTGTGTGAAAATTAATAGAGATTTTAAATTAAATTTAAACACCAGCCATAATGCCTTTGATACTGAACGTTGTGAAGTTTTTAGGAGAAAGATAATTATTGAAAGAAGAAAATATTTTGGCAATTAGATGATAATTCAGCAACGCAAGTAAATCGGAAGTGTATCAACTATCTAAATCAGGAACAAAATAAGCAATTTTTTAAATATTTTTATACAAATATACAAGGATTTATTAATAACTTCAATGAAATCGAATTAATTGGTAATAGTGAAGAATATGATTTTATATTTTTGGCAGAAACGCATTTACATAACAATTATACTGATAACTTGGTAAAGATCAATACATATAACATGGTAAGAGGGAATAGTGATTCAAGACACACTGGTAGTATTGTAATTTATATAAAGAATTACTGGTATTCTGAAGTGTTGAAGTCCATTAATTATGGTATGAATCTATGGTACATAGTTGTAAGAATAAAACAAAATTCTTTTAGCTTGATATTGATAATATTGTACAAAGCACCTAACAGTGCTTATCCACAAGGAACTTTTATTAATCACTTGAATGATATGATCGAGTATATAGATGAATTGAATGAATTGGCTTTATTGGTTGGAGATTTGAATATTGATTGGTTGAGATGTTCTTCTTTATGTGCAGATGTTAGGCAGATTTTCAATGACTCAAATCTTACACAAATTCTGAATGAACCGACTAGAATAACGAATACGAGTAGAACTCTTATTGATTATGTTGTATCTAACCACAAAAAATTAATAACAGCTAAAATCGATAAAAATAACAATATTAGTGATCATGACGCGATTGAAAAAAGCATTTAAGAAAACAATAATATTACCAGTACTTTGTCAAAATCAATAAAAATTCTCAGATATGAAAAAAACTTATTTCGTAATTTCATATTCAGCAGTCAAATTATGAGTACATTTTTCTCGGTTGACATTACACAAAAAGCTAACATTTTTAGTAACGAGTTGGCAAACATTGCACAACAGTTAACAAGGTATATAACGCTTAATAACTTGTACAAATAGTATCAAATCAGGTACAAACAGTAGTAGTAATACAAGTCATAGTATTACCACCACTAAAAAGAGAATCAGAAGCTCTGAAAGAAGTACCCCGTCAGCAACCAACAAGGACTCGAAAATTGTACAAACAGTGTCAAATCAGGTAAAAACAATAGTAGTAATACCATGCCTGGGAGGACGCCAAAATTGGAATAAGCTAGAGAAATCCCTAGGAGACCTAGAGCCCGTATCTGGCTACCTAGGATGGAGATAAGCGAGGAAAAGCTCCTACATAATCCGGTGGTTCCAATGGAGAACTACTCGGTGATAATGAAGGAGATAGCGTCCGATGAGCCGTCGGAAAACAGCATATCGTTTCTCCTCCTTGAAAGTCTAGCTCCTTTGGAGAAGCTGGACAAAAAACTGAGGTTTGGTATAAGGCATACCAAACTAAAGATATTCAAGCCGGGTGGCTAAGAGGATGACGACCTAGAACAAACAAGTTGGCTGCTGGAGGACTTGTCAATAGACATAGAAAGTGTGGAATGAAAGATGAAGGTGGTACAGATTAATCTAAGGCACTCGAAATGTGCCTCGGATAATCTGCTAGTCCACCTAAGTGATGAAGGTTTTACAGTTGTCAAACTAGAGATGCAGAACAATGTGAGCGTGTACATAAGTTCGGTGTGCATGCCAGATGATGAACCTGCTCCGCGGACCCGGTTCCAGCAATTGGTAGATGCCACAGGTGGCAAAAAAATCGCAGGCTGCGATGCTAATGCTTGGCACACCCTATGGGGTATTTTGGAAACGAATGAACGAGGTCAGTCATTAATTATTTGATTTTATTCTAAATAGAAACCTAAATATTTGCAATAGGGGCAGTAGTCCCACTTTTATATTTCCAAGCTCGAATTGTTTTCTAGGTTGGGAAGATGTGTTAGATATTACATGTATAGGTAACGAAGAAACACTAAATATAGAGAATTGGAGAGTATGTGAGAAGAGGTCTTTTTCAGATCACAATTGGATACTCTTCAACCTCAATATTAAGCCTGAATATCTAAAGCCCTATAGAAATCCTAGGGCTACTGACTGGGGAAAATTCAGGAAAGTAGCCAGGAAAAAACTTTCGGTAATAGCTAACTTAGATATCGCAAATGAGACTGAGTTAGAAAATAAAACCGACATGCTTACAAAGGACATGCAGGTCTCATTAAAAGTGGCATGTCCCATTAAACGTAGCCAAGAAACATACCCGGTTAGGTGGAATGAGAACTTAAGTAACCTAAGAAAGGAAACTTGGGACGCCTACAATATCTGTTATGAATAGAATAAGTGGAAACTGTATAAGGACCAGCTTAGAGAATACAAGAGAGCAATCCGATTGCATCATGGACGGAATTTTGTGAATCAATCGATAGTACAGAGAAAGTTTTATCTAGAGAACACTCCAATCCTTCCTTCCTTAGAACTGTGGAAGGGACAAGGATTGATTCAGGCACTGAAACATTAGATCTTTTAGTGCGTACCCATTTTCTGGGTGTATAGAAGACGACTATGTGATCAACAAAACTGTTGGCACGAGAGTCCCAAGTAGCCCTGATGAATGGGTTAACTCAGTTATAACGGAGGAAAAGGTTGCTTGGGCAATTGGTAACTTCGCTCCATACAAAGCTGCAGGTGTATACGGTATTTTTCCAAAAATGCTGCAAGAACTGAAGGAACATGTAATACCACTAATTACTAAGCTCTTTAGAGGCAGCCTCACTTTTGGTTCTATTACCCTATAATGGAGACGGGTGAATGTGATCTTTATACCAAAAGCTGGTAAAAGAGGGCACAAAACCGCTAAGAACTTTAGACCGATAGGTCCAACATCTTTTTTATTTACGCTATAGGAGCAGTTTTTTCTCAAGACAACTATCTTGTCTGTTATGCTTCACGCACTCTCAATGAACATGCGACTAACTACTCGACTATTAAGAAAGAATTACTTGCGATAGTTTGGGCGACAAAATATTTTCGGTCGAACCTTTATGGTCGAAATTTCACAATTAGAACCGACCACAAGCCTCTGCAATGGCTCCATAATTTGAAAGAGCCCAATTCAAAATTACAGAGATGGAAGATAAAATTAGACGAGTTCCATTTTAATATTGAATATTTAACGGGTAGAGATAATAAAGTTGCTGACGCATTATCTCGAGCTGAAATCAACATATTAATTGAAATGGAAGTTGACGAAATACGTTCTACAGATGCAACTATTCATTCAGCTGGTGAAGACAACACTGACTATATACCGATAACCGAACTTCCTCTAAACTTTTACAAAATACAAATTATTGTTAAAATTGCACCATCGGAAAATTTAAAAGCAGAAAAATATCACGGCAGAATTAGAAAAATTTCACTCATCCAAATACAAATGAAAATTATTTTATAGACATTTTGAAAAATCATTTTCCATGTAAGAGTATAATTGCAATCATGATAAATTAAAATTTATAGCCTCTTTCAAAATACGTATTTGAAACATTTTTCAAAAAATAAACTATTAAAAATCAATAAATGTTCTTTCGGCGCCGTGAAATAAAGCCATACGAAATAAAGCCATAAAATGACATTATGGCTTTGTTTCGCATTCAAATGCGAAATAAAGCCATATCGCTAATTTTTTCGCGTATGGCTTTAATTCGCATTCAATTGCGAAATAAAGCCTTATGGCTTTATTTCGCATTTAAAAATGTAATTTTATTTGTGAAAATAGAAGCAATTTAATTTTCCAAACTTTTTTATTTAAATAGTTAGGAAGGAGTTTTAGAGTTGGTTTCAAAAGCAGGGTTTTACGCTTTTTCCAGAATATTTATATATGTGTATATGTGGGATTCTCAATTAGGAGGGATTTTAGAGTTAAATTCAAAAGCAGGATTGCCGCTTTTTCCAGAATATTTATATATGTGTATATATGGGATTGTTAGTTGGATTCAAAAGCAGGGCTTTACGCTTTTTCCAGAATATTTATATATATGTGTATATGTGGGATTCTCAATTAGGAGGGATTTTGGAGTTGAATTCAAAAGCAGGATTGCCCCCTTTTCCAGAATAATTATATTTATTAATTAGGGTTGATTATTTTTTGTATGAAATAGCTATGCCGAATTCTCATACCATTCTTTTCATTATGGTGTTGGATTCAAAATCTAGTTTCAATAATTGAGTTAGCGGGGGTTCGGGGGCGGCAGCCCCCGTAATGAAAATATAATATTATTTAACATGTTTTATTACAGTGTATTAAAAAAATTAGAAACTTATTAATTTTTTTAATGAATTAGGTATCCGAATTCTTATACCATTCTTTTCATTTTAGTGTTGGATTCAAAATCTAGCTTCAATAATTGAGTTAGCGGGGGGGTAATGATTAATAATGGTTTTGAACCCTAGAATAACCCCTAGTTCTATGGCAGGTTATTAGCGAAACACCCTGTATTTATCATTTATAACTGCACTTAATTATCAATTTCTATTTTTTTTTTACTTTGTTTACTATTAAACTAGAATTTGTATCAATTTTACTATATGGCTTTATTTCGTAAAATTTTAGAAAATGATATGGCTTTATTTCGCATTCAAATGCGAAATAAAGCTATACGCGAAAAAATTGGCGATATGGCTTTGAATGCGAAATAAAGCCATAATGTCATTTTATGGCTTTATTTCGCGCCACCGTTCTTTCGTGCTCGAGGACATTGCAAACCGAAATGATCTTCAAGAACTAATATTAGAACAACATACAAAATCGTAGAGGTATTAAGGACGTTTACTTGAATCTAAAAGACCAAATCTATTTTCCTAAACTCAAAATGGAAATTCAAAAGGTTTTAAATAACTGTCACATTTGTAATACAGCAAAATACAACAGACATCCTCTAAAACTACCATTTAAAAAATTTGAAACGCCAAGTAGACCTCTAGAAATTGTTCATATGGACATATCGTTTAGAAGTAAAGGAAATGCATATTTAACAATAATAGACAAATTTTCCAAGCATGCTCAAATCATTTCATTAAAATCTAGAAATTGGAGTGATTTGAAAAATGCGTTAAAGCAAAACATTGCCTCATTTGGACGACCAAAGAAAATCATAACAGATTTTAGAAAAGGTTTTAACAGTTTAAATTTTAAAAAATTTTTAGAATATGAAGGAATACACTTTACAACCCCCAACAATCATAGTAGTAATGCTGATATAGAAAGGTTTCATAGTACTCTAAATGAACATCTAAGGATTTTAGGAGTCGTAGAAAAAGAACAGGGTTTACCGCTAGATGAAAACCCAATTATTAAAAGTATGAAAATCTATAACGAGTCTATTCATTCTTCAATAGGCAAAACACCAATTGACTTCCTAAACGGACAAATTTCATCTGCATTATAATATTTAATAAAGGATACTTTAATTAAAAATAAGGCGAAAACTATAGAATATTGTAACCGTAAAAGAAATAACGCTTAAACTTCAAACTATTTAAAACTTAACAGAATTAATAAATCACAGCCTTATCATAAAAAAGTTGAAATCGTAGAATAAAGAAAAAAACATTATAAAATTAACAACGAAACAGTTCCTCGTTATAAAAATCAATTCAAAAGAAAGTTTAAATTCGAAAATTAGAATAAACTCTGTTTAAAAATTCTATTATAATAATGTACAATGTTCCAAAAAAAGGCACATACATTTTTATGACATAATAATTATCGTTCTAATTAAATTATAACTAACTAACCTACCTTAACATATGATATATACTTTTACTAACATAAATAATGACCTTAATATTAAATTGATTAAAACTGCGGAATAAGCATTTTGTTTCCACAGCTTTATACAATAAAGTTTAATACGAAAAAAAAAATAATAAAAATAATCATATTATTTCATACTTTCAGTTCATCAAATTACAAAATATTCTAATATAAAAATACCCGACCTATCTAACAGATAACTAACTAACCGCGATATAATTTCCAATACGAAAATTTTAAAATTTAAAAATAATAACAAAACACTCGATATAAAAATCTATTCAAAAAAAAAATTTAAAAAATTCTTTATTAATTAATACACTATCCCATTTCAGCAATAATTTTCATCATCCTTCTTTTGGACTTTTCCTTATTTTACTCTGGCAAAATCATTAATTGAAGTAACCGCAATACAGTCCGGGAACGGCTACATCCTACTTCAAGATTCAGAAATAAGAATCATACACAACTACAACAAAATTATGCATGTTATAAATTTAAGTCTATACGAGGAAACAATTAACAAAATAGAATAAAACATTGATAAATTGCATGGAAAAACTTATATTCCAACAAATTTATTATTTA
This sequence comes from Dolichopus griseipennis, assembly GCA_963082915.1. Classification (NCBI taxonomy): domain Eukaryota; kingdom Metazoa; phylum Arthropoda; class Insecta; order Diptera; family Dolichopodidae; genus Dolichopus; species Dolichopus griseipennis. The sequence continues at coordinate 89,288,300 of OY720441.1, read as the reverse complement.
ATCTTAAACATTTGAAGGAAGATTTTTAAAGCATAAATCTACATCATGTAAAATAAACGTGGCTTAATTAATCTAGCAGGAAATGGACTCCGTTTTATAACTAGAGTAATGGACAGTGAAGACAGGAAGGAAATTGAAAAACATCTCCACACAATAGAACAAAATAACTACAAAATTATAGAAAATTTAAATAATAAGGTATCAATAAATAACCACATTTCAGATCAGGTAAAAACTATCACAAACCATGTTAACTCAATATAAAAAAATATGACATTTACAATTAATGCTTTTGGAAATCAGGTTAACGAAATAGAAAATAAATTAAATTACTTTATTATAAAAACAGAAATTAACCAAAATGTAAAAATATAACTAAAACAAATTTCGGGTATAAAAGAAATTATACTAACAAGGAGATTAGAAATTTTGCTTAAAGATCTCCTCACACAGGAGGAAATAAAAAATTATAACATTACAGTTGAAAAACTGCCTCACATTAAAACTAGTGTATTTTTTAAAGAAAATACAATCATATTTGTTATATCAATACCTAATTTTATAAAAGAATCTTGTTATAGAACAATAATCGAAAAAATTCCAAATAAAAACAACCATCTAGAAATAGATTTTGATGTTGATAAAATTATTATCCACACCTGTAAAGAAAATATTATATATATAATAACAGATTTAATTTCATACGAAGATCAATGTCTTTCACTTTTATTAAATAATAATCAAATGATATTTAATTTTCATAAAAATTATACAATGGAAATTAAATCAGTATCAAATAATATTGTAGTTATAAAAAATTTAAATAAAACCTTGTTGTTTAACATTTGTGGACACCAAAAGGTAATTGAGATAAGAGGAAATAACATAATTAAATTCACAAATTGTAAAATATGTCTCGGAACTTTTCAAAAGGAAAATTTCGAAGAAGAATATTTTTTTTTTTGTTTTTTTCGAGGGAATGGAGCGCTCGAAAGCCACCCATTGAAACTGTGCGGTATTTCGTTGGGTAGTGTGCGACTTTAACGCACCAAAACCACACCCTTTTTGAACCAAACTTTAGGAAGGAACCTGTGATACAAATGTACAGTTTGGTTACAGGGATGAGATATAAAAGGATTTTAGGATTGTCGGAGGTTATTTGGGAATTTTGGATTATGGTGGATGGGGAAAATTTGGAGGGATATTTAGGAGAAAGATGTTAATATTCTTCTTAAATTTATTTAAGTCGTACACATACGAATTACCAACTTTAGGAAAGATTTTTGACGGAATGTGATTCCATAATCTCGACATGCGCATACCAAACGAATTTGCATAAGCAGTGTTTCGCCATCTTAACAATTCGACGCAGTAGGGATGAGCATCTGTCGCACTCCTTGTTTCACGTTGGAAAACATTGAGTGGAGGCATTAATTGTTTTATATCCTTAGAATAGGTGTTCGTCCCCACTAGGTATCTATAAAACAGGGTAAGTATCTATAAAACAGGGTAAGTATCTATAAAACAGGGTAAGTATCTATAAAACAGGGTAAGTGACCAGACTGTGCGTCGATGGCTAAGTGGAGTGAGCGCTCAGGTAATACTGGGATCATTTATAAGAAGAAAAGCTCTGTTTTGCACTTTATCGAGATATCCCAGCGTTGATTGGGGTGCACCAGCCCAAATATGTACATTATACTCCATTTTTGGTCTAATATATGTTTTATAGATTTAGAGGAGATCTAATGGAGAGAAGTACGTTTTACAGAGATACAAAAAACACAAACAACTAGCTGCATCTTTAGCTATACCAAAAATGTGATTTGACCAAGTCAATTTCTGGTTTAACTCGATGCCGAAAATCTGTTGAGTGCTGCAAAGCTTCTCCCTGAAAAATCAAGTTGGGAATGGAAGTTGCTATTTTTCACCTCAAATTTTCCCATATGTTGAACGTAACATTAATGTTGAAGAAATCACAAATCATTTCTAAATGGGAAATTTGTATTTCTTACATATTAATAATACAAAACATATCGAAAAAATTAAATTCGAAAATAACTGGAAATGGTATTCAAATATGGCGACGGATTCTACTATTCTTATAACTTTATTTTTAATTTGTCTTTATTTATTTATGAAATTTAAAAAGGGATTCCCAAAGGTGAAAATACAATTAAACAATATTCGCCAGGAATCGAATCTTAATGAGGGAGGTGTTACATCCTCGCAGGATTGTCAGTCACCACAAGATCATCCTTCAACAACGAATAGTCATTGTATACCATTTCATTAACAAACATCTTCTTCCGTGTATATGCACTTGAGATTTCATCAACCTTTTTTTGTTCTTCGTTTTATTTCAAAACTTGAAATTCAATACCCAAATTGTTAAATCACGATCACAAGTGCAAAACTATTTTTTGTATGAAATCAAAGAAAGTATCAATTTAACGTTATTCAAAAATTCAATAAAGTACAATTAGCCTAAGTAAATAATTTTTTGTATAAAATTAAATAAAGTGTCAATTTAACAATTTTTTTTGTAAAGGAAATTAATAAATTATCATTAGTATAAGTAAAACAAATTTGTTATGAACCCAATAAATTTTTTATTCTTTTTTAAAAAAACTGCTTGTTCTAAGAAAACATTAATAAATTTTACATTTTATTATTAAGCACTTATGTAATTTTAAAATCGATTTTTTTTTATCATCTAATATATAAAGAAGAAAATTTGTTTGTTTATTTGTTTGTTTGTTTGTTTGTCCAGGATTCACGTGAAAACCACTGGTCCGATTGACACCAAATTTTAGAGGAATAATTTTGGGAGCCCGGGGGGTGACATAGGCTATGTCGCATTTTTATAAGTCAGCAGGTTGCGGCTCCAGAGCCGTTTTAAGCTTTTTCGTTTTTTTGATGTCGAGTCGAAACGGTTTGACCGATTCACTTGAAATTTTGCACGAATGTTCTTCTTATTACACGGAATTAATGGTATAAAACTGGTTGGAATAAATTAACCCCTTTCGGCCCGGCGGGCTTCCAAAAAATTTTGTGTTTCCGATTTGTGTCCAATTTTAAAGGGTGGTTTTGCAGTCAAAAAGAGAGGCTGGCACAAATTTTTGTTGGGTTCGGTTAACCCGTTTGGGCACGAGGGCGCAATGAAGCTTTTTCAATGTTTTTGATGTCGAGCCGAAACAGTTTGACCGATTGACTTGAAATTTTGCACAAATGTTCCTCTTAGCAACCGAAATTAGTTGCATAAATTTGGTTGGAATAATTTAACCCATTTCGGCCTGGCGGGCTTCCAAAAAATTTTGTGTTTCTGATTTGTGTCCAATTTTACAAGGTGGTTTCGCAGTCGAAAATAAAGTCTGGGACAAATTTTTGTTGAGTTCGGTTAACCCGTTTGGGCACGAGAGTGCAAAGAAGCTTTTTCAATGTTTTTGATGTCGAGTCAAAACTGTTTGACCGATTGACTTGAAATTTTGCACAAATGTTCCTCTTAGCAACCGCATTTAGTTGTATAAATTTGGTTGGAATAAATTAACCCATTTCGGCCTGGCGGACTTTCAAAACATTTTGTGTTTTCGATTTGTGTCCAATTTTACAGGTTGATTTTGTAGTCTAAAAGAGAGGCTGCAAAAAGTTTTAGTTAAGTTCGATTAACCCATTTTCCACGACGACGATATGAAGTTTTCTATATATTTTATTTTCTTATACGATTAAAAGTATTTTATTGTAAATTTTGTACCAGCATTTTAATTAAAACCCACAGGGTTAATTTGGTTTTGACCTGTTTGTGCGTTTTGAACAAAGATTCAATTAAATTTTCAGTTTTCTTCAAATGAAATCTAAAAATCAAAAAATTCAATTTGTTATATATAATGCTTAAATACATAGTATTTTAAAACAGTTTTTTCAAAAAATAAGCCTACATTTCTCTCATAAAATCATAAAAAAACGAGGAAGAGCGTACAACTTTCAGGTGAGTACTAAACAAAATATAAGTTGAAAAGCGAATTTTTAAACCTTTTCTAAACCATCGACTATATTTTATTCAAGCGTTGGCAATTCAAGAAAATCTCCTTTTGACCTATAGTCATTTTAATTCAGTTAACATTGTTCACCGGAAACCTACCATCCTCAACTATATCGTCAAGGAACACCAAATTGTCAAGAAGCAGCATGTATAGAAAAATTAGAGATAATCGTTCAAATTGTTTTGCAAACTGTTTTTTAAAGTTTTTGTTTCGCAATCGATTAAAAGAACTCAAAAAACTTTTTTTTAAATATACCCCTAATTCAAAGAAGTTGTACCTACTTTCAAAAATTGGACGTAATTTACTTACAAATTTTCTTTTTAACAATCGTCGGCAGGGGTTAACAACTTTCAAGTCTGTTAGTAAATTGAACTTCATTTTCAAAGAAGAACACATATACGGAATTTGAAGTTAATCTGTTAAATCATTTCTAATATATAGCAAAGCAACGAAAAAACCTATAAAAAGCTGTTGGGCCACGATGGGTTAACGGAACTCCACAAATATTTTTTTGTGGCTTCATTTATAAGCAAAGTAGTATTTCAAAAAATTGGCTGAAACTTGCGTTTTTACAATTTGCAAGCTTCCGGGCAACGCCGGGTAAATCTGCTAGTATTCTGTAAAAAAGGGAAATGTTAATTTAAAAAATAATATAAAACCAGTTCACTTTGAACAATCAGAGTTAGAAGATCAATAAAGAAACTAATTTGTTTAAATTTAAAATAAAATTGTGTTTTATTTTTAAGGAACATAATTACTTAAATAAAAATTGCGTTTTCAAGAATAAGAAATATTAATCTATTATGCTTTCATGTTTGAACAACATTTCTATATGCAAATAATTGAAATTTTTAAATGGAATCAAATTATTATTTTTTTTCCTTCATGTGTTTTTTGTTTTTTTACTTCTACTTTTTGCATTTTTACATTAATAACACAAACTAAAAATTTAAGACAATATTGATTTACGAACATGGTGTAACAAAATAAGGTGTAAAAATTTTCGTTTTCTTTAATTTGATGTGGGAGATCATTATAAATTTTTAAACAGTTGTAAAGGAAATTCATTCATTGTTTGTCAATTCTGAATAAAGTTAGGTATAAGTTACAATTATTACGAGTGTTGTAATTGTGTATTTCTAAATTTCACTGGGTTATGTTTAATTTTGTTGTTTATAATTTTGTACGCTAACGCTTGCAAATGTTCTCGGAGCTTATATATTTCTTAAAATAAATTAGATTAGTTGGGTGCCGCATTGGTAGATTATGTATAATTTTTATTGCTTTTTTTAGAAGTAATTCAATTATATTTAAGTAAATTTGTTGTGTTGTACTCCATAAAGGGTTAAAATATATGACATTAGACAAGCTATAAGAAGAATAAAAAACATGAAGAGTATTTTAGTCTAAAAATTTTTAGAGTCTTCTTAAAATAAATACATACGGTGAAATGTTTTTCGCTAGAAAGTCGACATGCGCGTCCCATTTTCCATTCGAGTCAATTATAAGTCCCAATAGTTGTAACTTACAACTTCAATTGAGGTATTTGTAAATATAAAGATAGGATCATTAAAAGCTTCATTCTCAAACAAAAGTATATTAATATTCTATATATTTAAAAGCAATTTGTTTTTACATAGCCACTCCTTAAGAGTTGCCATATCATCTAGAATTGCATTTTTCAACTCTGCTTCACTATTTTTTGAGTACTTTAGAACCCTATCGTGAGCAAATAACTCTAGTTCTCCAAAAAATTTGAGATGCGCGATATCTTTGATATATAACTCAAACAGATCCGGCCTCAATATTGAACCTTGTGGTACACTTATTCTTATTGCTCCCGTCCTGCTTAAAGTATCTCCAATACACACGCATTGTAATATTTTTGTTAGGTAAGATTCGAATTATTTTAGCTGATTTTCAAAAAGGTTGAGCCATGGTAACTTATGTAGTAAGATTGCATGGTCCAAGCAAACTAAACTTTTTGCAAATCAATAAAGAGACATCCAGTAAATCTACTTGCACCGATGGTTTTGGTAACGAATTCACTCAATGAAAGACATGCTGAAGTTGTACTGGAGTTTTCTTCAAACCCGTACTGCTCTGGGTGTAAAGTGTTGTTATTTTTTATAAAGTTGTTTAATTTAATTTTACTATTATGCGGGTTTGCGTTGATCATGGCGCTCTTATACAAAGACCAAAGTTTTCTCGGGTTCGTGGGATCTTTTGAAATTTGTTCATAGTAGAAAGTTAATTTTGCCTTTCGAATTATTAATATTTTAATTTTTATACAAATTAGCGACACGTGCATTTTCAACATATTTTTTTTGTATTTGTAATAAGAATCACGAACTTTCATAATTTTTTCAATTTTTTCATTGAGCATTTTGGTTTTTGTTATTCGTTAATGGAAAAATGCGGGCAATGCTTTTTGATTAGTTGACTTAGAACTACGACAGTTTGGTCTAGAGGTTGGTGGGTATTTAAAGTGTGTAGATGTTATTTCATCTTTTTATACCCTACACCTATGAAATAGGAAAAGGGTATATTAACTTTGGTATGGTGTTTGTAACCACCTAAAGAAAGCGAGCTAGATATGGAAAAGTATATATATTTATGATCAGCGTCGATATAGCCATGTCCGTCCGTCCATAGGCAACTCAAAAAATAATGGAGCTATCTTGATTAAATTTTAATTGTAGGTTACTAGGACTGAAAGTAGGTCGGGGATTGCAAATGGCGAAATCGGACCATGGTTTCGGATTCTGGACCTTTTAAAAGGTCCAAGGGGTAACGAACTTATATAGAAAAACAACGATAACTCAACAACTATTGATGCTATCTTCATTAAATTTGTTATGTAGAGTTTTGGTAATGAAACTACGGCGGCGATTGCGTACGGCGAGGATTAGACAATGGGTTCGGAACTTAGAACTTTTTGATCGAATTTAGGCCAAACGAGCATAATTCCGAAACCATTAAAGATAGAACCTCCAAATTTGCTATAAAGATATCCATTCCTATTTCCTTAGTGTCCTTGAAATGTAGGACCAATTCGAATAGTGGGTCGGGGACCAGCCACACATTTCCGAAGACCTTAAAGCATATAAGTAAAATTAATAAAGATAGCAACTTGAAACAAATGTAGAAGCTTCAAATTTGGCACATGGGTATTTTTTACTATTTCCTGCGCGTTCCCCTAATTTTAGATCAATCGGAGTAGTGGTTCAGTATTCCTCTTAGACCTCCCAAGGTTTAAAAGCTTCTAATCGAAATTACTAAAAATAGTAACTTCAAATTAAGATAGAATGTTCCAATTGTGTACAAGGGTTAACTAGTATTTAAAGTGCAGCGCAGACTGCATATGGGCGAAATCGTACTCAAAAAATGATGCCGCTATTTTGATAAAATTTAAACTCTAGGTTACTGGCAATGAAAGTAGCATGGGAATTGATTCTGGTTGAGTTTGGTCAATGAGTTCGGATTATAGAAGCTTTTGATCGATTTGCGTTTATAAGCTTTTCTAATAAGTACATAAATTAACAATTTAAAATAACTGCAATTTTGAACAATTTGAATTATTAAATATATTATGATTTGATTAGCTTTTTATCACAAAATTTAATAATTCAAATTTTTTAACTTTTGTAATTAAATTGAAATTAATATATTCTCATTTATTTCAAGTTTTTTTGTTTTTTAATATTTTTATACCCTACACCTATAGAATAGGTAAAGGGGTATATTAACTTTGGTATGGTGTTTGTAACCACCTAAAGGAAGCGAGCTAGATATGGAAAAGTATATATATTTGTGATCAGCGTGACCGCCTTAGTCGATATAGCCATGTCCGTCCGTCCGTCCGTCCGTCCGTAGGCACGATAACTCAAAAAATAATGGAGCTATCTTGATGAAATTTTAACTGTAGGTTACTAGGACTGAAAGTACGGCGGGGATTGCATATGGGCGAAATCGGCCCATGGGTTCGGATTCTGGACCTTTTAATCGGTTTCAGGGCTAACGAACAAATATAAAAAATCACGATAACTCAACAACTAATGACGCTATCTTCATCAAATTTGTGCTGTAGGTTACTAGTAATGAAACTACTTCGGAAATTGCGTAAGGTCGGGATTGGACCATGGGTTCGGAACCTAGAACTTTTTGATCGAATTTAGGCCAAACGAGCATAATTCCGAAACCAATGAAGATAGAACCTCCAAAATTAGTATCAGGGTGTCCCTTCCTATTTCCTAAGTGTCTTGTGAATTTGGGTCCCATTGGAGTAGTGGGTCGGGGACCAGCCACACATTTCCGAAGACCTTAAAGCATATCTTTAAAATTAATAAAGATAACAACTTGAAAAAATGTAGAAGCTTCCAATTTGCCACAAGGGTGTTCTTTACTATCTCTTGCGTGTTCCCCTAATTTGGGATCAATTGGAGTGGTGGTTCTGTACCCCTCTCAGACCTCCCAAGTTTTAAATGCTTATAATCGAAATTACTAAAAATAGTTACTTAAAATTAGGATAGACCGTTCAAATTGTGTACAAGAGTTAACTAGTACTATAAGTACAGCGCGGAAATCAGCCCAACGGTTCGGATTCCGGACCTTTTAATCGATGTCAGGGCTAAGGAACATATATAAAAAATCACGATAACTCAACAACTAATGAGGCTATCTTCATGAAATTTGTGCTGTAGGTTATTGGCAGCGAAACTACGGCGGTGATTACGTACGGTGAGGATTGGACAATGGGTTCGGAACTTAGAACTTTTTGATCGAATTTAGGCCAAACGAGCATAATTCCGAAACCAATGAAGGTAGAACCTCCAAATTTGGTATCAGGGTGTCCCTTCCTATTTCGTAAGTGTCTTTGAAATTTGGGCTCCATTGGAGTAGTGGGTCGGGGACCAGCCACTCAGTTCTAAGGCCCTTAAAGCATATTTTCGAAATTAATAAAGATAGTAACTTGAAACAAATGTAGAAGCTTCCAATTTGCCACAAGGGTGTTCTTTACTATTTCTTGCGTGCCCCCCTAATTTGGGATTAATTGGAGTGGTGGTTCAGAACCTCTCTTAGACCCCCCAATGTGTAAAAGCTTATCATCGAAATTAATAAAACTAGTAACTTAAAATTAAGATAGAGCGTTCCAATTGTGTACAAGGGTTAACTAGTATTGAAAGTATGACGGGACTGCATATGGGCGAAATTGTACCATAATTTCGGGTCCTGGAACCCTTGAAAAGTTCAAGGACTAACAAACATATATCTTACAAACACCATAACTCAAAAAATAATGCCGGTATTTTGATGAAATTTAACTGTAGGTTACTAGTAATGAAAGTACCATGGGAATTGGTTGTGGTCGAGTTTAATTTCGAAGCCAAAGAATATATTTCCTATGTCCTATGTGTCTCCGAAATCTAGACTTAATTGTAGTGGTGAACATAGCAAAGGTACTTGCTGCATTTATGTAAAATTTATTTTTATATTTAAATGAATTATATGAAAAGGTGTAAATTTTTAATTGTATTTTAGAAATACATTTATTGCATATTTTGCGTTTATAAGCTTTTCTATTAGGTATATAAACTAACCATTTAAAATAATTGCAATTTTTAAAAATTTGGATTATTAAATATATTATGCTTTGATTATCTTTTTATCACAAAATTTAATAATTAGAATTTTTTCATTTTGTAATTGAATTGGAATAAATATATTTTCATTTATTTCAAGTTTGTTTGTTTTTTAATATTTTTAAATAGATAAATTACTAAGAATTTGTAGTATTTTTTAATAGATAGGGTAATTCGAAAATGTTTTGAGTATTATACAGTTAATTTGGTTAGCTATGTCTTACGATCAAATTAATAACAGCTTCTATGGTGTTAAAATGACTTATGGATATGTCCTTAAATTTGAACCAAATAGGTGTAGGGTATTTCTAAGTCGGTTGCACCGACTGACTGTTTCTTTACTTGTTAAATAGATAAATTAGTAATAATTTGTAATATTTTTGAATAGATAAAGTAATTAGAAAATGTTTTTTAGTACTATAAAGTTAATTTGGTTAGCCATGTCTTAAGATCAAACTAATAAAACCTTTTATGGTTTTAAAATGACTTATGAACTTCCCATTAAATTTTAAGCAAATAGGTGTAGGGTATTTCTAAGTCGGTTGCACCGACTGACTGTTTCTTTACTTGTTTTTTATTGAAGTAATCAAATTTTGTTAAACCTGTCCTTTAGCAAGCTATTATATTAATATTGTGTTTAAGTAATTCTATTCCTAAAAAACTTGATTGAAAATATTCTTTTTCAAATAATAGCGTGTTGCTGATTGAATTGGAACAAAAATCGATCGTACCCGTTTGCTCCAATTTGCTCTATTTAAAAATATTAAAAATTCTTACTAATTTATCTACTTCAAAATATTTAAAAAAAATAACATGAAATAAATGTATTTATAAAATGCAATTACAAAATTAAAGATTTAAAATTTTTATAAAATTCAATAAAATTATACACACATGCAGCAATACTTCTCTTCAGGATTATTTAATTTTGCTCTACTTCAGTTACCTTTGATTAATTATTTTGATTTTAAAAAAATTTAAATTTATTTTTTTAATTGACAAATTTTTTAATGTTATGATGCTTAATTCAATTTTTAAAAGTGTAGTCCTGTAATATCTTGACCTGTTCCTAAAATAATTTTCATAACTGTAAATGACCAAAAATACAAATTATTATTTAATATAAAATTTAAATAAACATAAATGCTGACGTAACATTTTTTTTGTTATTTCAAAAATTCTAAGAGTTATAAAATGGAGATTGGCTGGTAATTGTTTACATCTCTAGCATCTCCTTTCATAAACAGGAGTATAACTTCAGCTATTTTAAGTGCAGAAGAAAAAATCCCAGAGTAAAAATTGAAATTAAACATTTATACCAGTACATCAACAATATTAAGTGATATTTTTTTGAGTAATAAGTTAGACACACCATCATTAGAACATGAATTAGAATTTTTGAGTGTTTTTATGATTTTAATCAGCTCTTCAGCTGTAATTTGTTGGGAAAAAAAACTATTTGATTGAAACTTATCATTAGTTATTCCATGTTCAATACATAAACTACTTATGCATATAGAGTTTAGTTGAAATAAATTTTTTGAAATTTCAATAAAATGTCTATTAAAAATGTTAGCAACTTTATAATTATCAGTAATAATTGAGGTATTTATATCTCACTCTATATTCTTATTATTCTCTAAAGTTTTATTCAAAATTATATTATGAAATTCCTTACAACACTTAGGTATTTCTCTTTCAAGGCAGGTTTTCATCAGAAAACTTTGCCCAGTGTTCTTAACTTTAAAAGAGAGGTGTATAGTATACTCTCAATAGAAAGAGTAAAATGATTAAATTTATATTAACAGTTTTTTATATGTTTTGACAAAAAAAATTACATCACCTAATTTTTTAATTTTTAAATTTATATTTCGCGAATGTTTCAATTCAAAGTTAAAATTTTATTAATTTAAAATTAATGATAAAATTTTAATTAATTGCAAATAATTTTAAATAAAAATTCGTTCATCAAACCATAATATAAAATTTTTTTTTCTTTGTTTACATTCTCTTGTTTGAAATTGAAATGTCATGTATCCATAAAAATATGGTGGCATGACATTTGTCCCCTTGTCATTGGTCCCCAAGGGACTAATGACACACTCAAATGTGCCATTAGTTCCCGGGGAGAAATGACATATCAGGTCAATCAGGTAATTTTTTTTTTTGGAATTATGAAAATGGAATTTCGGAAATGGAATTTTTTTTTTGGAATTTCGTACCCAACCCCGCAATAACAACATTTTGAATGGAGGTATATTGCCTTTTTCCAGAAAATTTATTTATTAATTTATTTTAATAAATAAATTTTCTGGAAAAAGGCCGTTAAAATTAATTAATTAAATTTAAATAAATAAATTGATTATGTTCTTGATGTTGATAAAGAAATTTAAATGGGGACTAAAAAAAAGGTAATGTTGCCCTTTTGAATGTTGATGGCAACAATCTCTTTTTTCTTACAATTTAGTAATAATTCCAAAACCTTTTTGAATTTTTTTGGAAAAGAGCAACATTCTCTGTTTGTTACAATTTAGTTATAATTCCAAACAAAAAATTTTTGCGGGGAATAATGTCACATATTTCGGGGACTTATGACACACTAAGGTGTGTCATTTCTCCCCGGGAACTAATGGCACATTTGAGTGTGTCATTAGTCCCTCGGGGACCAATGACAAGGGGACAAATGTCATGCCGCCTAAAAATATGTATTAGTATGCAAAAAATTTTTGTGTAGAATACACTTTTTTTTGTATGTAGTAGCAACTTTATAGGAAAAAGATTTTAGAGAACATCTTTTTGCCAAGTATTATGGTAACTTTCTCAAGACTTGTCTAAGGATTATGGATGACTCTCCAAGGATTATGGATGACTCTCCCAGTAATTTATCGTTTTTAACGTTTGCCCAGGAAATTTTTACAGTCATATAATTTGTAATTATTATTTTCATAACTATAAATTCATATTTCAGACACCACAATTATGTCAGGTTTTTTAATAAAATTTTCTAAATAAACCACCAAACTCTTAGAATTTCTGCGTAGACTCCTGATATTCTAATGAACAATTAAAAGATCATTTGATTGTTCTCTAATAAATGTTTCCACAATTCCTGAAACTATTTAAGGTTATGTTATCAACAGTATACCCCTGAGGATCAATATTAAAATTTGAACACACAAATTTAAGAATTACATTTTACTTCATCTAGATCCTTAAAATTTAATATCTTGTTAATAACATCACCTTCTTTTTTTTTAGCAAAATAGTTGAATTGTTAAACCACAGAAATTTAAACTTTTTTTCTTCTTGTACCTTTTTGGCTTTTGAAAATAAAACATTATTATAAGGTGTCAGACTATTATTTAAGTAAATGTTTTTGTGTATTACCTGATCTACATATAATTTTGTTGTAAGAACCATCTTTCTTTTACTTTTACTCTTCATAACACAATTTTTTTTATTTAATGATACAAAATTAACACATAAGATTTCTTTTATATTTATATTAGAAATATTAGAATTAGAATTTTTAGAACCTTTATAATTATTATTTTGTTTTACTTTTTTTAACATAACATCTAACAACATCATCAGCTACAATATTCACACTCAAACCTCTATTAAATAATTTTAAAGCTTTCTCCATTGCATTATTGTTGTTAATATCTGGTATACCAACAATTTCAATCATATTTTTTTTTTTGCTTTTGCTCATACGTATTTATTTTATTCTCCAAAAATTTTACTTTTTTTATTAATTCTAATTTTTCTTCTTTTTCCTTTTGCATGCATTCAATAAGTGAAGAGAATTTATCATCCATTTTTTTTATTACAGAGTAAAGTAAATCGAGTGTAATTATTGATTTACTACTATTGCTGCATTTTGAATTGTTTATTATCAAGTCACTTACTAATTGCACTATTTTTTCTAATTCAATAATATCCATGTGTGTAGAAATTGATGTTGTAGCTACACTTATTGTTGTTATAGGCGTAGCAGCATTAGTGCAGTTTTCATTCTTTGTAATTTTTTGTAGTTTTTGTTTTACTGGACCTAGTCACTGGTGGCTTGTTACCTACAGGTTGTAGCAGTTCTGGCTTTTGTTGTATCTGTGTGTCAGAAACATGCTTAAATGATCGCCGCTTTGCAGTGCAAGTGGCACAACGATATTTTGTGTTTTTGGTTTGTAAAAATTTTATATCAGTTTCTGTTATATTAGCACAAGAAGAGCACAAAGCAACTGTAATCTCCACACTCAATCTTTGCACTAGACATCTCAGTTCTCCCATTACAAATATTGCAACTCATTTTTGAATTACTGTTTATAATTTATAATTTATTTTTTGATAAAATTCAATTCAATATGTATATCTCACTTAGGAATTGTTACAACATTACAGGTTATTTCATAAATTTTTCAAAATTATAATAATATTTATAATAATTAAAACAAATAAAAAAAATTTTTTTATTAATAATCAAATTTGAAAAATATTTAAATTTAATAGCACAAAATCTCACAGATGTTACCCCACATAAAACTCAGAGTGGCAATTTATTTATTTAAACAATAAATTTTTGACACAATTCTTAGTCTTGATTTAAATAATGATCACATTTTTTTAGTCCATCAGAACATCAGAAGTCTAAGGAAAAACTTTGACTTGCTGATATCGCATTTAGAATTTTTCAAAAGTAAGCCAGATTTTATATTTTTAACTGAAATGTTGATCTATAGTTGTGAAACAGAAGATTTTAAAATCCCAGGTTATAATTTTTGTGCATGCACGAACGATACTTTTTCCGCAGGAGGTGTAGGTGCTTTCGTAAAGAATAATTATGATTGTGATATTACAAATTATAATCTTGTGCAAACTGTGCAGAAATAATAAATTTTAAATGTAAGATAAACAATGATTTATATGTATTCGTTTGCGTATATAGACTGGATTCAATTTCTATACATGCATTTATCAAGGAATTATTGAGCTTTATAAAATATGTAAATGCAAATAATTTTATTTTGCTCGGGGTTTTTAACATCTTAAAAAGATATCAATATAGATTCATATTTCAATATTATAGCTGAAAACGGCCTTGAATCGCTTATCACAACGCCCACACGGCCTATCTCGGGTAGTCCCTTAGACCATATATTTACTCGTTTTAGATCAAATGAACTTTGTATTTCACCTTGCCTGGATCTGCAAATAACAGACCATTGTATGACAAGTATAATAATAAAAAGTTCTAATATTATTAGTTATAAAAGTAAAAGGTCATCTAAATATTTCAAAAAAATTAATTATGATAAGCTAAGTCATGATCTTAGGTATGAATTATGGAATGATGTATTTTCTGAAACCAATATATTTACTTCTTATAGCAATTTTATGAATGTTTTAAATAAACATATTTTTAACTGTACCAGTACAATTCGTGTAACTAAAACTTATCAAAAATTAAGCTTTGACGATGACGAATCTTTTATTAAATAAAATAAAGAAAAAAAACTTTTTACGTATGAGAGAAACAAAAAATCCTAGTAATATTACATTTAAAAAAACGTTATAACTTAGTCTGTAAAAGCCTGCGTAAAGAAATCTCAAACTGTAAAGAGCAATATTATAGAAATAAATTTAATTCATGCAGAGGAAACGCAAAAAAGGAATGGCACTTAATTAATAATATAACAAACAAAGTAAAAGGTAAAAACTTAGATATGGATAGCAACATTATCACAGAGCCAATTTCTTTTGCAAATAAATTTAATGAGTTCTTTACTAATATTGCTTAACAATCTATACCATCTGAATATTTATTTCGTTGTTGTTATAATAGTAAATTTAGTTTAGTAGAAGATAAGTACGAAAGAAACAGTTTTTTCTTTGAAAATTTTACGGTGCTGGAAATTATGAAAACTATTATGGACCTTAAAAATTCTAACTCATGTGGTATTGATTCCATTTCAAATATGTTATTAAAAAAAATTTCATTTAATGTCATTGATGTTTCAGCATGTATATTTAATGGCAGTGTTTTAAATGGAGTTTTTCCAGATGACTTACAAATTGCAAAAATATTACCACTACATAAGAAAGGTGACATGAAAAATATAAGCAATTATAGGTCCATTTCCTTACTGTCATCCATATCAAAAGTTTTTGAAAAATTAATTAAAAATTGAATTTTAAAATATTTAAATAAAGTAACTTTTTTTAGTAGTAAACAGTTTGGTTTTATGCTAAAACTTTCCACAGAAGATGCTCTTTTAAATTTCTGTTCAGACATCTGCGAACATCTTGACAAGAAGAAATGCTGTACTGGACTTTTTGTAGATATAACAAAGGCATGTCATATGATAAACAATGATATTTTACATTTGAAAATGTACAAAATTGGTTTTAGAGGTGTTTTTCTAAACTGCTTTAAATCATATCTTAAGGGTCGAACACAAAGAACTATTGTGGATGGCAACTTAAGTATACCTCTCTTTATCAAGCACGGCGTATCACAAGGCTCCGTCTTGGGTCCGATCCTTTTTTTAATATACTTAAACTCTCTATTAAATCAAAATTTTAAAGCTAAAATCACAGCTTTTATGATGATTTAGCTTATTCGTACTCCGCAGATATCCAAAGCATTTGAAGAATTTTCAAGCAGCGGTAAAGCTAAATATAATAGAGAAAGCAATATATTAATTGATGTCGAAAACAAGAGGATAGCTAAAAAGTTAATAAAATCTACGAAAATGCATACGTATGAAATAAAAGCAGAGTATTCATGGAAATTAAACGAGTCAAAAGGAATCTTCTTTTGTCCCGATTTTTTTGATCCCGATTAGTGATACAGATCTTTTAAAAGAGCTAAATAACGGCAACAAAAACTTAACTATCAACGAAATTTATAGGTTCCCGAGTAAGAAACCCAACCGGACTAATGTTGTACCAAAGTACTCTCGACTAATAAGTGTAAATTTTGATTGTTATGAACCGCCCAAGCAAATAAAGATGGGTTTTCTTACTTTTAAGGTACGAAAAGTCTATCCCAACCCAATAATATGCAATCTCTACATCAGAAGGAGAAGGTTTGTAGATAAGCGAATGCAGTGTGTGATAGGTGCTCAGAAAAATATGAAGAAAAGAAAATGGCAAATCATAAAGAATCATGTAAAGAAGAACACTGCAAAAATTGTAAAAGAGAAGGTGTCAATGTAAACTATAAACCTTCAGATTTAAATTGCTTTTCATATTTAAAAGAACGGGAAGTATTAAAAAAAAATGATAAGCGATGCTCAAAAGCAGAGGCTTATAAAATATACAGAGACTAAGTTGATAGTTCATTTATTATAAATTCTAGATTAAATTTCCAAAAAATGAAAAACAGCAATGAATCAGAAAAACCAAGCAAATCTACAAAAACCTTGGCAGATGTAGGTAAAACCAATCGGCAATATCTAGACAAGTATCTTTAAGGGGAAAAAGAGAAAGTTAGCTTATTGTTAAAAATTATGAAGAAAATGGACCCAGATAATCATTGTAAACAGATAATATTAAAAATGTTAGAGATAATAATAATAGAAAGACCGGCCAAAATAAAGAAGGTAAAGCAGTAATATTGATGAAATAAAACAACAACAAAGACAACAAAGTAACATAAATGAAACAGCTACTCTAAATCACAAAAATATTATAAAAATAAATGTCGTAAATTCAAATGCAAAAGTAGTTTCAACAACTGTAAAAAAACATATCGGTATCAATAATAATAGACAAAAGGATAAGATAAAAAAAAATCGGTTTTAGAAAATGTAAATATGAAAAATACAAAAGAAAAAAAGAGTTTGATAGACGAGGAAAATGATACTTTTGAAATAGAAGATTTTGACATGGACTCAGTTTTTTAAATAAACCATAAATATTAGTGACATTAAATTAAATACCAATAATTATCACTTATAAATGACAGATTTTAAATACTTAATTCAGTGGAATATTCAAGGACTGAGATGCAACTTGGTTTATCTAGATTTAATTATAGCTGAACATCAACCAGCTATAATAGCATTACAAGAAACAAATATTAAATCAACTGATAATATGGATAATTACCACCTTCTCCCTCCAGGATTAGTGTGGTTGGATTTAGATTAAAAATAATCTTAGCTATAAAATAATACTACCCAGATTCAAAATAGTTGGCTCATTCAAGTAAATTTAAACCATACAAATTTTTATAATTAGATTTTATTTAAATAATAAACTGTATTAATTAAAAACTTTGTAAATTATTTTTGTTTAAATGTGTATTTCAAAAATACAAAAACATAAAATAAAAGAATAATATTTTCCTTAGCATAAATAAATATTAAACATTTGTTAATTAATTGTTTCAAAAAAGTTGGCGCATTAAATTTTTGTATCAAAACAGTTGGCCCATTTTGGTTTTACCATTTTGTAGTATCTGCTTTGTTCTTTATCACTGCATTTGAACATTGGGGCATACCCTTACAAGAGTTTGACATTTTTCCCCTGTGAAACTTGTCCATATATTCGCCAAACTTGATTTTAATTTTTCTACATTATGTGGGAGATTCCGCTTTAATTTTTTTTTCATTTCACCCCATACATTTTCAATTGGAGATAAATCTGGACTATTTGACGGCCACTGCAAGTTCGGAATTTCATTTTGAAGCAAACATGTTTTAATCCGCTTCGCTGTTTGACAAGATGCGCCATCCTGTTGGAAAATATATTCTCCATCCGCAGATTGCAATTTCGTTATGGATGGATGTAGTTTTCTAAAATATTTTCATATTTTTCCGCATTAATGATCCCATCTGCAAAATGAAGTTCACCAACCCCGCGATATGACATACATCCCCGATCGTTACAGAAGAAGCAAATTTTCTTTTCCTTTTTAGACAGTGTGGGTGGAACGCTTCATGGTTCTCCCTAATGACTCTTGAATTGGAATCTGGTGGAAATAATTCAAACCGAGATTCATCGCTTCATATTACGGAATCCAATTGTCTATTTGTCCAGTTTTGATGTTCTTTCGCCCACTTTAAACGTTTTTGATTTTTCAAAGATGTTAAAAGTGGCTTTTCTTTAGGCTAAAAATGTTTAAATATAACCACATTTCTTTATTAAAATATTAAAATGTATTCATAATGTTCAACATTATCGAAACAAACGAACAAAAATATCTTACTTTGTAAAAATTATAACCCAATTTTTTTATTTCTCTAATGCATATAGAATTTGGTACATTCTTTTTTTTGATTTCGTTCCACTTTAAATTAATTTCCGTTGATGAAGCCCGACGATTAGATTTTATATTTTTTTTAAAACACGTTTATCTCTCATTGAGGCTATTATTGGAGGACCAGTTTTCTTCTTTCCTGTTATATTACCCGTTTGTTTAAATAAATTAATAATATTTCTTACTGAAGATCTAGATTTATTCACAATTTCGTTATTTTGAAAGCCCTTTTTCGTGACAAGAAATAATTAAATTTCTTAAATCAGAAGAAATATTTTTTCCACGTGGCATGATTTTGTATTAAATAATTACTAGTATCGCCCTGTGCTCGAAATTCGAGCTATTTTTGCTTTTAAGTTAACATATAAAATTCGTTTTGTGTAAATTATATTAGACTATACATAATAAAAATTATGCCAACAGTGTTGCCAACAGTTCTTGCGCTTGAAGTTTGCTTAAAAAAATTTATATTTTTTCTTAATTATTAAAAGGTTGTTAAATACCGATTTTTGAGTTTTATTTCCATAGCTTAAGCCGCTTTAAAGAGAGGATAAATTGGTACAGTTAAATTAAATTAAAATTCTAAATACATATAAATATTATTCTAATAAATACATATTTCTAAACATATACATATTTATTGAACTCAAGAACCCAAAATTCGAGTTAATGCTGTCCTTCATATAGCAAACTGTACTTTTTTCTAAACATTTTAGTACGATATGAACTATGTTGTACGTATTCTGTATCCTAATTAAAAAACTCTATGAATACATAATATGTACAACAAAATATAACATATCATAATTCATAAGTTTAGTAATTAGTATTATATTATATTGAAGCTGCCAGAAGTACAAATAATAGGCAAGTTGACCGAAGTCTTTTTTTAAATTTCAAACTTAAGATTTATAGCAAAAAAAAAAAGTTTTTCAATAAATCATCAAAGAATAAATTTTTCCTACCCTTTTTTCATTTTTAAATTTAATAGCTACATAGGTAAATTTACATACAAATGTATGCTTATTTAAGTTCTGAAAACATGCGAAAAATGATTCTGAATTGCTTAGTTTACTTTATACCTTTTTGTCTAGTTTATTTATTTTATATTTCCTAAGTTTTTTATTGACACAAATATATTTCTATACATGGTCATGAGCCATGACTCATAAGTTTCTTAAAACAAATAAATATTATTGCTTTTATTCCTTTAAGAGGAGTAAACTCTTTTCTACTCTCAACTATTGCCAGCTACTTCAGCCCTTGTAAAAGAGTATATGACAGAGTAGATAAATAATTTCCGGCAGATGGCTTTAATTAAAATTCTCTTGAATAGGTTATGTTAAATCATATTTTTTATTTGATAACCAATAAGCACTTACCCCCTTCCATTTTAAAAAATATTCTTTATATTTATATCAGCAATAAACCTTAATTTTTTCACTTATTAATATTTAAATACTATTAAATATAATTAACTTCTCAAATGACAGGTAGTTTTAAAATGTCAAATATATATATGATGATAATCTGACAATTATGTACTCCTGAAACAAAAATTAGCGTTCCATTTACAAACTACGCCAATCTAATCTTCATGTACACTTTTTGATATATAAAATTTGTTTTTAAAATTATTATAAAAAACAGTATTCGATGTTTAAAATGTAAAATAAACTTTTCAATTATTAGAACGAAATCAAAACATACGACGTACAATTTTTATACGGCAGTACGTCAATACGTCTGTCTACATATCCATTATCTGTAAATCGATACGCGCGTACAATATTTAATGTATCAAAAATATTTATTTGAATGTTTTAATTTAGTACCTACAAAAAATATTTTTAATTTCATATTATAGGTATTTTAAATATAAGATATTTTTTAATAAAAATTATTGTAAAAAAATATTATTTTTTTAAACATAATTAGCAATATAAGAAAAACCAATAATAATATTTTTATACATTTTGTCAATATTTGTAAATTTTAAAAATCCGAGATACAGTACATTGCGTTACGCGTATTTTCGCTGCTCTAATGTAAATGTATGAACCTATTTATTTCTCAATTTTTTGACAGAAATTATACGCTGCGCGCTTTTATTTAGGTTAGGACATAAGGAACAAATAACTTTTTTTGAGAAAGATAATTTTTTTAGTTTTGCAAACATATTGTACTGTAGGTATTTTTAATTTATTTGAATATTTGTATGTTTTAAACTAAATTATTTAAAAACAAATGTTATTTTAAAATATTTTATTTTTAAAATTTAATCGCAGCAGCATAAGAAAAAACAATTACTATATGTATTTTTATACACTTTGTCAATTTTTAAATTTTAAAATTTTAAATTTAAAACGTCGCGTATGCTTTCATGTAAATTTTTTTACATTACTTATTATTTCAAAATTTTTTGACAGAAACTGAATGCCGTACATGCTGATTTTGGCTGATCCATAAGAAACAAATCATTTTTCTTAATAAATATTACCTTTTTTTTTAAGTTTCTGCATATTTCAGAATTCGGTTTTTAATTTTACAAAAAACTTAACAAAAAGCAACAGCAACCACAATTTACGATTTACAAAAAATTTTTTTTTTAGTACCTACTGTATTATATGTAATATGTAAATTGCAAACAAAAACAAAATACAGTACTTTTCGGTTATAACGACCATTATGGGACTGAAAATATTCGTCGTAATAAACAAATGTCGTTTTAAAAGAATGCTGTGAATTTTGAAAAATTAGTATAAGACTTGAAGATTGTAGAATGTGCTGATTCTAGAATGGACACTTCGAACTCATTTGCTAACATTTTATTTGATGTGTCAGCCTCAAGCCTATGTATAGTGCTTTTTCTTCTTTTGAAATTTGTTTTGTATTTTTGATGCGTTATTATGATTGTTTTTATATTCAAAACTAAATAAAAAATACATAATTAATCGCCAAGCAACATTATTAGATATAATAAGTTTAAATAAAAAAAATATAAATGTAATAAACAACTTACATTTTTAGGTAAAATTTAATTCATTGGCAAAAAGTGTTACGTTTATTATAATTAAAATTGAACCGAGTTCGTTATAAATGAAAACTACTGTATAAACCAAATCTATTGCTTTCATTTCGAACAGCTCTCATGTAAATTCATGTACCTATTTATTTGTAAATTTTTTGACAGAAATTATACGTCAACTTTTATTTCAGTTGAAGATTATTTTTTAGTTTTTTTTAGCGAACATATTACAGGTATTTTCAATTATTTGGAATGTATGTTTTTTTAAAAAAAAATATTATTTTAAAATATTTTATTTTGAAAACTTAATCGTAGCAACATCAGAAAAAACAATTACAATATTTTTATACGCTTTGTCACATTTTAAAATTTTAAATTCCGAAGTACAGTACATAACATACCTACTTATTTCAAAATTTTTTGACAGAAACTGCACGCCGTATGCATTTATTCTGGTTGATTCCTAAAGAACACATAATTTTTCCTAAGAAATGTAATTTTTTTGTTTCTGCAAACATATAACAAAAAAAAAAAAAATACAGTAAAGCTCGCTTATAACGACCATGAAGAGACAGAAAATATTCGTCGTAATAAACAAATGTCGTTTTAAAAGAATGCTGTGAATTTTGAAAAATTAGTATAAGAATTGAACATTGTAGATTGTGCTAATTCTAGAATGGGCACTTTTAACTCATTTGCTAGATTTTTATTTGATGTGTCAGCCTCATCTCTATGTTTATAGATGTATATATGTTTTTTCTTGTAATGAAATTTTTTTTGTATTTTTGATGCGTTATTATGATTTTTTTTTATATTCAAAAATATATATAAAAATACTAAAATAATCACCAAGCAACATTATTAGATATAATAAGTTTAAATAAAAAAAATATAAATGTAATAAACAACTTACATTTTTAGGTAAAATTTAATTCATTGGCAAAAAGTGTTACGTTTATTATAATTAAAATTGAACCGAGTTCGGTATAAATGAAAACTACTGTATAAACCAAATGCATTGCTTTTTTTTTTATTTCGAACAAACTCATTTTTTTCGTTCACTTTTTAAGATAAAGAAAAAACAAAAACAAAAAAAAAATTTTAAAAAAATTTAAATCTCCTTGCTCATTGAATATTTGACTAAACAAAAAAAAGAAAGATATACATAAGTCGGCGCCTATAATCTTTTGATTTAGATTTAGCTGCGTTAAAACCGAAAATGAATTACATTTACACAGAAAGTCGGCGCATAATATTAGAGTCATAAGCCTCAACTTTTAAAAGCGTGACCGTTAAATTCAAATTTACGTAAAATTAAAGACGGATTTTCACCTGAAAAAACGAAATATTCTAAAAAAAAAATATCATTGTCCTATGAAAACAAAAAAAACCTTTCTTTTGGTTGTTGTTTCATTAAAATTGGTCAAATAGTTTGTTCTAAAAAAGGATGTTTATATTTGTATGGGAAAAAATAAGCCGATTAAATATTATGATTTAATAACTAATTCAATTAAAAGTCATTCAATAGCTTATTATCTTTATCAATTAATACTAGTTTTTATTTTTTTATTTATTTTGGTAGAAAAAATTGAGTTTAAAATTATTTAATTAACTGTTAATTGCTTATTTTTGCAGAGTAGGGCAACTGTTTTGATATAAAAATTGATGGGCCAACTTTTTTGAAACAATTAATTAACAAATATTTAATATTTATTTAAGTTAATGATAATATAATTTATTTTATGTTTTTATTTTTTTAAAATACACATTTTTACATAAATAATTTAAAAGATTTGTAATTGGTTTGATGTATACTTAAATCAAAAAGTGATTATAAAAACTAGTAAGCCTTAAATTATTTTGTATAGGCAAACTTTTTTGAATTCAAGTTATACAAATAGATACGACACTACAGGTTGCGGCTATTATAACGTACCTTCCATCCATCCCAGATGAAATTAAAATAGTTAATTTTTAAATATCTCAAAATACCAGTATTAATCGCAAACATATAACAAACATAATTAACCAAATAGAAGCACCATACATACTTTAGGTGATTTCAATGCCAGAAGTCATATATGGGGTGATTTTTCAAAGGGTCAAATAATGGAAGAAATATTGGACGACATGGATAACTTAGTGCTACTAAATGACAACAAACCTATGTTGTTAAGCACGGTTTGTACTTTTTGGCAAAATAAACCAATATGGAATAATACTGAAATTAAAAATAAACAAAAAAATTGTACAAGTAGGTACATGGAAAAACTTTAAAAAATATAACAATGTAGAAAATTCAATAGAACTAAAAAAGAACAATTGCATATATAAAAAATGATTAAAAGTGCAAAAAAGGTAAAGTGGCAAGGGTTCGTTAATGAAATTGACAGAAAGGATATGAGTCAACATTGAAAACAAACCTAGACGAATATTAAACAAAAATCAAATAAGAAAATTGCACATTACACTAATTCAAAATAATCTGTTGATTACAGAAAACAAATTAATATCTAACACCCTGGCAATGGAATATACACAAATAGTTAATAGCCCAAATATAAATGATAACACAACAACATTAAATCAGGTAAAATATAATTCAAATTATATTACATTAGACAATAAAGTAACTAAAATTAGGTTAGATGTTTTCTTTATTTCCTTCATTTATAAATAACTACATTTCAAAATATAATATATAATACATAATTATTATAATTTAAAAAAGGAAGTAGTTATAGTGACATTTTTTATTTTACTGTAGTACAAAAAATGGTGTTAAATAACACTTCAATTCATATTTGTATTAATTATAGTAACAATCATATTATAAAATAAAAATTTTTTACAAAATTTATGCAGGTTGAACAATGTAAATTAAATAAGTGAGTATAAAATTTATTAATTAGAATTATATAATGCAAAAATACAAGTAGCAAATGAGTGATAAAAATAAACTAGACAGGGATTCTCTAGCAAAATTTTAATTTCTTTATGCACAAAATTTAGAAGCTAAGATTTTAATAACCTCAGAAAATTGTTTAGGTTTTGCATATAACAGGAAAATTATCGAAAAGTCTTGCTGATACGATGTCGTAGCAATTACGGTAATTAGTTGTGCGGAATGACGGAATGTTAACAAACTGGCTTTTATTAATACGTAAGTTATAATTGTTGGAAATTTTACTATTCAGATATTCGTAAATAAAAAATATTTTTGAAACTTTAAAATAAAACAGCTGGCGCACAAGCAGAATTTTTAATTCTCTAAATAAATCAACTGAAGAGTATAGACGGGTTTTGATGCATATTTTTGTAACTACACACTTCTGCAGAATAAGCAATGGATGGGTCTTATTATAATAAACCCCACCTCAAAAAATAATGCCATATTGCAGCTTAAAATGAAAAATTCCATAGTAAAATGCTTTTAGAATATTGCGAGAGCATATATTTTTTAGTTTATAAAAATGCAGTAAAGTAGATTGAAAATATTGTTTTAATAATTTTGTATGCTCAGACCAGTTCATGTTATAATCAATAGTAATGCCAAGATATTAAAAGTGATTAACGAAATCAATTTTAAAACAGTTGTCATTACAGTTAATATTGACATCATAGGAATTACAGTTTAAATTAGAAAGGCATTGTTATTTCTTAAAGTAAATCGTTTACACTCAGAAGCATAAAAATATACATCAGGTTTGGAAGTCAATTGCTGGCATATGAGTAAGCTAGATCATCATCAAAGGTAGTCATTTTACCGGAAAATTCTTGTTTGAAAAGTGAATCGATATAAATCAAAAAAAAGGATCGGTTCTAATACACAAATTTCTAAAAGTGTATCTGCTGTGGATAAACCCTTCGGAAAACCAAATTGCTTTGAACTAGAATATTTAGATTGATTTAAGAAACATAAAAATTTATTTTGGATAATTTTTTCAAAAATTTTTGAAAGTGATGGTAGTATGGAAATTGGTCCGACCGACCAACACAAAATCCTTTTTCAAACTACCTTTAAATTTTATAAATTCGTTATGATAGTATATGTATTTAATCTACTATTTTTAGAATATTTACGACAATGAATTTTTAATTTATTTTTTTTTCTTAATTTTATTTAAAAGTGAGCGATTCATCCAAGGTTTCAACATTTTATGTGAATTTCTTAAACTTATATAGTAGCTGGAATCGGCTATATGAGAATTTAGGATATTAGTAAAAGCATTAAAAGCTAAATTAACATAATCCGCATATCTAATAAAAAACATATCTTCCCAGAATCCAAATCGCAGTTTATTATTTAATTTTACAAAGTTAATTTTTTTTGAAATCGTATTTGAATTATCAATATTTTTTATATTGTTAATTAACAGTCCTGTCATACAGTGATCAGATATTCGTAAATCCAAGTTAACACTTTCACATAGATTTAGAGAATAATCAGAAAACGACAATATGGTCTAAGCAGGTTCCAGAGCTAACAGTTTTATTTAAAAACAAGTAAAGAAACAGTCAGTCGGTGCAACCGACTTAGAAATACCCTACACCTATTTGGTTCAAATTTAATGGGAAGTCCATTAGTCATTTTAAAACAATAAAAACTGTTATTAGTTTGGTCGCAAAGCATAGCTAACCAAATTAACTTTATAATACTAAAAACATTTTCTGATTATTACAAAAGCGAAATTATTATCTAATCAATTACAAAAGCGAAAAAATTTGAATTATTAAATTTTGTGATAAAAATTTAATATATTTAATAATTAAAATTTTTCAAAATTGCTAGTTTATGTACCTATTGAAAAGCTTATAAACGCAAAATATGCAATAAATGTATTTCTAAAATATAATTACAAATTTAGAACTTTTCATATAATTTATTTAAATATAACAATAAATTTTACATAAATGCAATAAGTACCTTTGAATATAGCTTAAGTATTGTACACAATGTCTTAATTATATATCACCTATGGTAATAATTCAATAAAATATATGATATGATAAAAATTAAAAAAAGGAATTTAATCATTTATTAAAAAAATATTTTGTTATACAAAATATGTGTTATGGTAAAATTCTTAGCCTTTTAAAAATAAAAAAGTGTTAAATAAAAACGGAAATAGGAAAGAACCGTCGTGTATCAAATTTAAAGTTTTTATCCTCATGAATCTCGAAGATAAGCTTTTTAATTTTGGGATATCTTAGGAGTCATCTGAACCACCACTACAATTAAGTCTAAATTTCGGGGACACATAGGAAATAGCAAATATATTCTTTGGCTTCGAAATTATACTCGTTTGGACTCAGATCGCTTCTAGAATCCGAACTCTTTGTCCGAACACGACCCGAACCAATTCCCATGGTACTTTCATTATTAGTAACCTAGACTCTAAATTTCATCAAAATAGCGGCATTATTTTTTGAGTTAACTGCTTTTAAGATATATGTTCGTTCGCCCTTGAACTTTCAAAAGTTCCAGAACCCGAAACCATGGTACAATTTCGCCCATATCCAGTCCCCGTCATACTTTCAATACTATATGGTTAGCCCTTGTACACAATTGGAACGTTCTATCTTAATTTTAAGTTACTATTTTTATTAATTTCTATGATAAGCTTTTAAACCTTGGGGGGTTTAAGATGGGTATTGAACCACTCTGATTGATTCAAAATTAGGGGAACGCGCAGGAAATAGTAAAGAGCATCCATGTACGACATTTGAAACTTCAAAATTTGTTTGAAGTTACTATATTTATTAATTTCGAAAATATGCTTTAAGGACTTTGGAACTGTGTGGCTGGTCCTCAACCCACTACTCCAATTGGTCCCAAATTTCAAGGACACTAAGGAAAAAGAAAGAGACACCCTGATACCAAATTTGGAGATTCTATCTTCATTGGTTTCAGAATTATGCTCGTTGTGCCTAAATTCGATCAAAAAGTTCTAAGTTCCGAACCTATTGTACATTACCCATCTTACGCTGAAACCTTGGGCTGATTTCGCCCTCTGCAGTCCGTGCTGTACTTTAAATACCAGTTAACCCTTGTACACAAGTGGAACGTTATATATTAATTTTAAGTCACTATTTTTAGTAATTTCATTTATAAGCTTTTAAACCTTCGGAGGTCTAAGAGAGGTAGTGAACCACCACTCCAATCGATCCCAAATTAGGGGCACACACAAGAGATAGTAAAGAACACCCTTGTGCCAAATTTGAAGCTTTTACATTTTTTCAAGCTGCTATCTTTATTAATTTTAAAGATATGCTTCAAGGTCTTCAGAAATGTGTGGCTGGTCTCCGACCCACTACTCCAATGGGGCCCATATTTCAAGGACACTAAGGAAAATGAAAGAGACACCCTGATACCAAATTTGGAGGTTTTATCTTCATTGGTTTCTCGCTTCCTTTAGGTGGTTACAAACACCATACCAAGGTTAATATAACCCTTTACCTATTCTATATAAAACATCTAATTTTACATTAGCCGAAAAATATTTTCATTTTCTAACTTAAAATGGTTTAACAGCAAATAATCAATCTATAAGATATATTATACCTATGACTCCAACTTAAATAATATAAAATACATATAGACTCTAACTAAAATAATATAATATGCATAAATTGGTATTTATTTTTATTTTAATAAAACCAAAATTTTTTAAATTAAATTTTATTTGTAATTCTTTAATAATTAGCCAAAAAAGTTTTTAGCAGAAACATTTACGTGGGAAACTAGTAATGCAAAAACAACTGTTTCTCAAATAGTGACTTAAATATTTTTGTTATATTGCCTATCCATAGGTTCGTTTATTAGTTTTCAGAACTGTACAGAACAGGACAGCACACAATTAAACGTCCAACAATTTAGAACTATCTAAAACTTTTGCACTTTTCTGTTCTACATTTTCGGTTTGTAAAACAAATAAAAAATTAATAAACAAATATGAAATTAATATTAAAAAAAAACAATAAAGCAAAATTGTCTAAAACGAGTCTTGAAACAAATTAGAATATAAAAGTGCAACGAAAAACATTTTTGAAAAAAAAAAGTAGAAAACTTTCAGACAAAAAAAAAATACCTGTTTTGAAATTAATAAACGCAAAAACCAGTACTTTTTTGTTCTAGGTTGTTCTATATTTCTCTAATAAACCCACCAATTATATCATATCTATGGGAATATTTAGCGCTATTGAATTTAGATGTAATAAAATCTTAAAAAATATTTTGAAAAAGTTGAAAAAAAGCTTTTTGTAACTGTAAAAAGAATAAGTTTTAGACTACTAGTGATGGGGTGGAAATATTCACTTTTGACCATATTGGGAAGTACAAAAAACAAGTGATGAAAAAAAACCAAGGATTTTTAAAAAAGCACATTTTCAAAATTATATTGTATTACATACAGAGTTTAGCTTTGGAAATATTTACTTGGAAATAGTTACTGCTTACTTATGAAATTTACTGCCAACACTAAAGTTTTTATTTTAAAGTTATTATAGCCCTTCAATGGGGAAGGTTGCCAAGTTTCTCAAGGACCTAACTTCATCTAAATCAGACCCTATAAAAACCTATAAAATATATACCCTATAAAAACTTTACATATAGAATAGGTAAAAGGGTATATTAACTTTAGTATGGTGTTTGTAACCACCTAAAGGAAGCGAGCTAGATATGGAAAATTATATATATTTGTGATCAGCGTGACCTCCTGAGTCGATATAGCCATGTCCGTCCGTCCGTCCGTCCGTAGGCACGATAGCTCAAAAAATAATGGAGCTATCTTGATGAAATTTTAACTGTAGATTACTAGGACTGAAAGTACGGCGGGGATTGCATATGGGCGAAATCGGCCCATTGGTTCGGATTCTGGACCTTTTAATCGATCGAAGGACTAACGAAAATATATAAAAAATCACGATAACTCAACAACTAATGACGCTATCTTCATCAAATTTGTGCTTTAGGTTACTCGTAATGAAACTACATCGGGGATTAAGTAAGTTCGGGATTGGACCATGGGTTCGGAACCTAGAACTTTTTGATCGAATTTAGGCCAAACGAGCATAATTCCGAAACCAATGAAGATAGAACCTCCAAATTTGGTATCAGGGTGTCTCTTCCTATTTCCTACGTGTCTTTGAAATTTGGGTCCCAATGGAGTAGTGGGTCGGGGACCAGCCACACATTTCCGAAGATCTTAAAGCATATCTTCAAAATTAATAAAGATAGCAACTTGAAAAAATGTATTAATATTTTAAAATAGATAAATTAGTAAGAATTTGTAATATTTTTTAAGAGATAGGTAATTAGGAAATGTTTTTAGTATTATAAAGTTAATTTGGTTAGCTATGTCTTACGATCAAATTAATAACAGCTTTTATGGTGTTAAAATGAATTATGGATATGTCATTAAACTTGAACCAAATAGGTGTAGGGTATTTCTAAGTCGGATGCACCAACTGACAGTTTCTTTACTCGTTTATACTTTTATGTTCTTCATTTTCAGATTTCAAAATTGATATACAATTGTTTATCTATTTTATTATATTTTCAAATGTTTATTTGTTAATTTTTTTTTTTTTTTTTAATTTTTGTAAAAATTATTCAGTTTACACATTTCTCAAAAATTTCTATCACCATTTTACCTAAAAAAAAAAAAAAAATTTTATAAAGGATATTGTTGAAGCAAAAAAAAAAGTTGGAAAATAAAGTAGAACCGAAAAAATGTAACTTAGAAAAGGTTAGAACAACTAAGGAACTCAAAACTAGAGCACGTTCGGACAAAAAAAACCTAACGACAATAAACTAACTAAAAAATAATAAACGCCAAGTCCTGTGCTTTTCTGTTCTAAGTTGTCCTAAAATTCACTTATAAACACACCTAATATTACATAAAAATTACATCGATAATAAATTGCTGTCATTTGAATTTTTAATGTTTTCAAGCATTTTTCCATTCATGTTCATGAACGTGTGCATCAGCTCAGCTTATAGTCATAAGTAAATGTGACATTTTTCTTTTGTAATCAGATCTATGTTCTGAGCAGGTGTCGAGCGATCCGAGCAAACCATTATACAAAGCCCAAATTTGATAGGAATAGACAAGGCCAATTGCAAAGGACTTATTATAATTTGCTTTTCTAATTTTTGATTAAGGTGAAGGTAAAGAAAGTAAAATCGTATTTCATATATATGTATTGATCTCTGTATATATGTAGTTGATCTCTCTCCCTCGTATAGTTCACAAGTTGTTTTGTGCTTTCTTTTTAAAAAAAAATTAAATTTCAAAGAAAAGATAAAAAAAAATTTTTTTATATAATAGTAAATAATTTTACTTATTTACATTTGAATTTATCTACATAATTAAATTTTTGTAATTTATTTTTTATTCTTTTTTTTACATTTGTGTTTTGTAGACATAAACCTTTATTTATAAGAGATTTGCATCTGAATTTGATAAGTATTAAACTAAATTTTTTTTTTGAAAAGAGTAAATTTTTTTATTATATCGAAAACTTCTCTCAATCAAACGGGATATATTCTATTTTTGTTTGATTGCTTATAAGAAGTAAAGAACATAGTAAAGTTAAAATATAAAGAGGAATAGTTGTAATTTTTACAAGTCACCCAATTTTCCGTCAAAGAAAAAAATAAAAGAAGGAAAATTTGCTTTACATTAATAATGAAATTTTGTTTTTTTCTTAATAATTATTTTTTTTTAAAATTCTTTTTTGCGTTTTCTGTTTTAACAGATTTTTCAGATTATTTCCTTTTATTTTTGTTTTATGTCACATTTTTTGATATTATTGCCTTACTCTGTTTTTTTAGCACTTCTAAGTTTTTTTTTTTTTTTAATTTTTTTTCTTCTTCATTCGTTTATATTAATATTAATAACAAACACAATGTCAAAGTGCAATAAATCAACTTGCCATGAAATAAATGCTGAAAAATCTATAATATATTCTTGTGAAGAGCTGTACCATCTTAAGTGTGTAGGTCTGACAGGGCCCATGGTTGCAAAATTAAAAGTTTGCCGGGACTGGCCTGGTACTGTAAGGACTGCCTTAAAACATCTCAGGCAGCCTTACATCTTTCAATGTCAAAACTTGACCTTAAATTCACTACAATAAAAAAACTATTTCAGAGTCTGGCTGTCTCTTTTGATTCTTTAACGGATGACTTTGAAAAAGTAAGACAATACGACAAAAATCCGATCGTAGTTGATAATTCTAACCACTCTGTCACAACGATACGAGCGTTTTATTGGCTTTTACCTTCTTAACTCTCTCCGGATTCTGAGTGATTACTTAATTCAGTTGAAATCACCTATTTTAGTTCATCCGGTAGGCGTTACCCTATAGGATAAATTTGGTATTTTAATAATGAAAGTAATAATGAAAGTAATACTGAAAGTAATAATAGTAATGATATAATATTAATAATAATAACAATAATAATAATAAAAATAAAAATATTATTAACAATAATAACAATAACAAAAATAATAATAATAACATAAATGTTAATGAAAATAATAGTATTATCATTGATAATGATAATTGTAAAAATAATGTTAATAATAACAGGCATGATAGTGTTTACTTGTAAATAATAATAATAATAATACTACTAATAAGATGAAAAATAAATACAATAAAAAAAGTAATAATAACGATAATAGAAATAACATAAATGCTAATGAAAATAATAGTATACTTACTAATAGTAACATAAACAACAATAACAATAATACTGCCAAGGCTAATTACAATAGGAGTACTAATAGTAACCGTAACAAAAATAAAAATATAAATAATAATAACAATAGAAATAATAATAACCATAATAATAATAATAATAATAATAATAATAATCATAATAATAATAATAATCATCATAATAATAATAATAATAATAATGTTAATAATCTTGCTGTTGTTCCCCATTATTATTTTATTTTTATAATTACCGATATCAGTAAAGCATTCGATCTAATCCCTTTTAAAATCATACTTGAAAAGCATAAGGCTCTAGGATTTTAATCCACCAAAGAAAAAAATTAATCTTTTTTCCGAGTTATTTGAAGTGAAGACCAAACACAAATGAAATACCCTAACGATATTCGCATTGAAAATTTGTACAAGTCTTACAGCACTTTAGCATTCTTAAATAATATAAACAGGTAATGTTACTACATATTATATCATGATAATTGAACTTTTGTTTTCTTTCTTTCTTTATATAAAGGTACACAACACATCTTCTTTACCAAAAATTACTTTATTCTGGTTATCTATAATGCGCATATTCAAAACTACATTTTTTAGAACACCAAAACTGATTTACTTTAAAGAAATTCCACTTTTTTTTTATCCAAAAGTTTGGTTGTACCAAAACGCACCGTAATAAATTATAAATCTTTAAGCACTCTTCCATATTTTTGTTTTCTTATAATTCTTCTTTTTATTCAAATTTTTTAACGTTCTTTCAAACAAAAAACAAAAAAAAATTTTGCAAAGGTTCAATGTTTGTTTATCTTTTTCTTTATGTATCTAATCAGAAAATTAAAAAATAGAAAACTGGTTAGCACTTTTTTTTTTAATCCAAAAGATTAGTTGTACCTAATATACACCTTTAAAAGTTTTTTATTTCACTCTTCCAATTTTATGAAAAAATATTTTCTTACTACTTTTTCATGTGCACCTATTACTTTAAACCAAGTAAACACACTTGTTTATTAAGAGCAAACCTACTTTCGGGTGCCCTATTTCCGGAAGACTTGGTCATTAATCAAAAGTGTAGATCAATATGTCGTGCAATATGGGTGGGCGGTGCGATATGGTATGATTTTTTCCCAGGACAAAGTGTCACAATACCTACTTTAATAATAAACAAGTAAAGAAACAGTCAGTCGGTGCAACCGACTTAGAAATACCCTACAGCTATTTGGTTCAAATTTAATGGGAAATCCAGAAGTCATTTTAAAACCATAACAACTTTTATTAGTTTGATCGTAAGACATGGCTAACCAAATTTACTTTATAATACAAAATTAATAATATAATACAAAATTTTAAAACATTTTCTAATTATTTTATCAATTCAAAAATATTAAAAATTCTTACTAATATATCTATTTAAAAATATTAAACAACAAATAAACTTGATATAAATGGATTCGTAAAATGCAATTACAAAATTACATATTTAAAACTTTTATCTAATTCAATAAAAATCAATATATATACACACATGCAGCAATTCCCCAAGCCAGACGGTATTTATGAAAACGTTGCATTGATGTAATCTTCCATTATAGAATAATGTAAATGAATATTGCTCAGGGCCACACGAGTGTAGTTACCAATTTATGCACTTATGCATGGATGTGTAAAATTCAGTTCATATGAAGATAGTTATCGTTGGAGAATGTTTAGTCAGCTGATTTTTCAAAAGTGGAAAGTTTTTTTAATTTTTTATTCATATAAAAAAAAAGGTTTGTAGCTAACTTAATAAAGAAATGGATTTGTAGATAATATAAGAGATTTAATTTTTTATTTACATTGAGTGGGTAGGTAATTTTATTTTACTTATATCACATCTAGGTCATTTAAAAATGGATTATTATTTTAATTGACTTCTGTTGGACTGAGCAAACATTCATAATTATACCATTCATAATTATACAATTTTAAAATTAGTGTCTAAATCTGTTCCTTAAACTAATTGTCTTTTATATCATTAATTATTTTTTTTTTTTATTTATTTATATTAACTAAATTTTATATTTTATCAATTAAAATATATTTATATATTTAATATAATACAAATATATTTGTTCATTTTTTCTTTATATACCTAATAGAAAAGCTTATAAACGCAAAATAAACAATAAATGTATTTTTAAAATACAATTACAAATTTAGACCTTTTCATATAATTCATTTAAATATAAAAATAAATTTTACATAAATGCAGCAAGTTCCTTTGAACATAGCTGAACCATTACAATTAAGTCTAGATTTCGGAGACACAGAGGACATAGGAAATATATTCTTTGGCTTTGAAATTAAACTCGACAAGAACCAATTCCCATGGTACTTTCATTACTAGTAACCTAGAGTTTAAATTTCATCAAAATACCGGCATTATTTTTTGAGTTATCGTGCCTACGGACGGACGGACAGACGGACGGACGGACAGACGGACGGACGGACATGGCTATATCGACTCAGGCGGTCATGCTGATCACAAATATATATACTTTTCCATATCTAGCTCGCTTCCTTTAGGTGGTTACAAACACCATACCAAAGTTAATATACCCCTTTACCTATTCTATAGGTGTAGGGTATAATAAATAAAATAAATAAAACAAATAAATAAATCATCAACATGGAATATTCACTCACAAATAAAAAAAATAAATGTGTATTGTACCATGGAGATGCAGAGTCTACTTTTCTACGAAATGCCGAGCATTCTTGAAGACTCACGAAGAAATCATAGTTGGAGAGGTCCCACAACACTGCCATCAATCAAATCCTCAAAAAGCACAGGGAAATATTTTAAAGGCTAAGATGAAGAAGGATATGAAGGCAATTGGTGCAACTCCAAGAAATGTTCCGGGAAATGCATTAGCATCAGTGAATATAGATGGTTTAGAACATTTACCAAAAAAAACCTCACTCACAAGAAATCTTGCTACACATAAGGAAACTTTTTCTTTACCGAATTCAGCTACAACTGATTTTATTAAACCCGAGAAGTTTCTTAATCTCATTTTATATGATACGGGAACTGATAATCCAGAAAGAATATTGGCAATCGGAAATAATGATCTTCTCTCACAACTACACAAGGATGTCATTTATGGAGACGGAACATTTGATAAAGCACCTAGCATGTTTTATAAGCTGTATACATGGCATGCTAAGATTGAAAATTCATATCCTCCATGTATATATTTTCTTTTACAAAAGAAGAATATGAGTACGTACAACAGGATGTTTGTAATATTAAAGGCATTGGTGCCCAACATGAATCCTCAAAAGATTCTACTGGATTTTGAAAAGCATGTATGTCTGCTGTTCAAGCTGCTTTTCTACAAGAGGAAATAAAAGGTTGCTACTTCCATCTCAGCCAAAGTGTAATTAGGAAAATCAACAGTGTTGGATTAAAGGCAGTTTATGAGTCTGATATAGACATAAAGTTGAAACTGAAGTCCTTAGTTGCTCTATCCTTTGATCCAATCTCGGATTTAAAAACCGTCTTTGACGTACTAGCTGCAACCTTTCCAGATGAGGATACCTACAATAAAATATTATCATATTTCTGCTCAACCTACATCGAAGGAGTTGCTGGGAGATCACCACTCTTTCCAATAAGAATATGGAACCATGGCTACTGCGGAGCGATGTCCCAAGACAACAAATTGTTGTGTTGTGTTTCCACCACGCATTAAATTCCATATTTCATTGTAGTCACCCAAGCATATGGAATTTATTGGATGGACTAAGACGAGATATGGCTTGTCAGCGATTAATACTAGCCAGTGTTCAGACAGGTCGCCAAGAATTGACAAAAAAAAGAACGAGGCCCTTGCTAAAGTGGCAGTAGTTATGCAGGAATACCACATTCACACTGACAAATTGAGATACTTACGCAGTATGGCCAACCTGCAGTAATGTTTAAAATAAGATTAGATGTAAAATAATGTAATGCAAAACATAAGCAATTCCTAAATGGTAAACAAAAATATATTTCATTCGCAAATATTTTTCAACTTTTTTTCCAAATGTTGTGTTTAATCACTGTTCTTTTTTATCACTGTTCTGTTATATCATTGTTCTGTTATATCATTGTTCTGTTTCATCATCGTTTTGTTTTATCGTGTTCTTTTTTATCAAGTTCTTTTTTATCTTGTTCTGTTTTTTCTTGTTCTGTTTTATCATGTTCTTTTTTGTCCGGTCACCATTTTTTTTATAGTTCAAAAATTTTTAAATAATGAAAAAAAAAAACAAAAAAAAAATAAAAGAAAAACAAAAACATTTTTTTGTTTAATTGGTGAGTGCATTGAGTGTTACTAGTAAAATTTGATGGCAACGAAATCGGTTTTTTGTGAATACAAAAATTACGAAACCGGTTTTAGTGAATATAGAATTTTCACCGATTACGTCAAAATTACGTCGAGAACTGTATACAATGCAACCTGTGATTACTTCTTTACAGGATTTTTAGATGTAGTGCATTTACTGTTGCATGATTTAGTACTCTTGATTAATTATTTCAATTTTAAATAATTTTTAAATTTATTCTCTTAATTTACTTATTTTTTAATGTTTTATATAATGAAATCCAAAGTTATTCGAAAGAAATATTAATTTGAAATAATAAAAGTATAAAAGTTTATATAATTTCATGTTTTTTAATGTTAGTTAAAACCATGAATGCTTTCATTAGCTTGTTATCACCAAATTTAATAATCAAAATATGCAATAAATGTATTTATAAAATACAATGACAAATTTAGATCTTTTCATATAATTAATTTAAATATAAAATTAAATTTTACAACTTAAGAATCGTACACAAGTTCTTAATTATATAATACCTATGGTAATAATTCAATAAAATATAGATATGATATAATAAAAATTAAAAACCAAAGAAAATGGTCGTTTATTAAACAAATATTTTGTTTTTAATCTATAAAATATAATACATAATATGTTTTATAATAAAACTCTTAGTCTTTTAAAAATATTGATACCAAATTTAATGTTTTAACTTCATTAGTTTTGGAATTATGCTTGTTTAGCTTAAATTTGATCAAAAACTTCTAGGATCCGAACCCATAGTCCGATCTCGACCGCATGCAGTCCTCGCCATAGTCTCATTACTAGTAACCTACACCACAAAATTCAGTAGTGCCATTAGTTGTTGAGTTATCCTTATTTTTTTTATATGTTCCTTGGCCCTTAGAACAATTAAAAAGTGCAGAATTCGAACACATGGGCCGTACTCTAAGTCCTAGTAACCTTCAGTTAAAATTTCATCAAGATACCTCCATTAGTTTTTGAGTTATCGTGCCTACGGACTGAATGACTTGGCTATATCGATTCAGGAGGTCACGCTGATCACAAATATATATACTTTTCCATATCTAGCTCAAACACCATATCAAAGTTAATATACCCTTTTCCTATTTCATAGATGAAGGGTATAATAAGCTGTGATAAAACGGTCATAAAAGGAATACCTAAAGCTTCAATTTTATTATTATATTAAAGATATTTGTAAATTAAATTTGGTAGGGATATTGCAATTGTATACGGACGATACGGCATTAAAATACGCCACGGTTAATGAAATACAGTTAAAGAGTGCAATAAATGCAGATCTCCAATTAATTAATGAATGGTTAAAGAACAACAAATTACTATTAAATATTAGCATAACAAAAATTTTATTATTTGACAACAAAAACTTTAATAATATTAATTTGAGTTTGAATAATATTAACATTGAAATTGTAAGTTCTTCTAATTACCTGGGTTTGTATATTGATAAAAATTTAAAGTGGTATGCACATATAAATTACTTAGTCAAGAAAATTTCCCTATATGTTTTCATTCTTTAACGACTACGATTTTTTTTTTATACAAAATACTATATTTGTTATTTGTTATTTATTCCTCATATATCTTGTCGAATATAACATATCCAAATCCACTATGGTGTACTTCGTCCTAATTATATTTAAACAAACTGAATATATTAAACAAAAAGGCAATAAAAGTAATACACAAACTTCCAATAAGATTCCAACCGAATCGCTTTATAGTGATAGATAATTAAGTTTTGAAAACATATGTAAAAGAGATAACTCAATTAATCATAATTTCATTGTTAATCGTATGGTTGACATTCACAATCACAATACAAGAAATAAATCTAACTACTACCTATAACTCTTTAGAACTGATATACAAAAAAAAATTGCATATACAATCGTCTTAAATTATTTAATGAATTACCGTCAGAAATATAAACACTAAATAATATAATTTTGTTTAAAAAGTTTATTGTCCAATATATTACATTATCTAATAATTCCCAGCAGTTATAATTTCCAAGAATTTTTTGCGTTAATTTTCAACTAAATATTTTGATACTTACGAGTAACTTGTTTTTCATATATATTATAGTGTTTATTCTTTTCTTTCTTTTTTTTTCTCATAAAGGTTTCTTTTTTCTTGCTTTAAATTTTTTTATATTTATTTTTTATTGAATTTTTAATTAAGAGTTGAAATAACTTTAAGTTTTGTAACAAATCATATAACTATAACGATTTAGTAAACTATTTATAATTATTGAGCGGTATTAGACCCATAACGCAAACCAGGGTCGTAAGCAAACAAATAATTTATATATACGAGTATATTGTAAATCTATTGTAAAAATTATTATTAGGATTTTGAAATAAAAAAAAAAACAAAACAGCATGATTTACACTATGAACAACATAGAAAAAGTAAATAATAGACAAAATGTAAAATATGGAGTGAGAAAAAATGTTTGGTTTTGTATGTGTTTATGTATTTGTAAAAACAAGACGAAAAAGACTAACGTTGATATCTTTTAAATCTTTTCTAAACGTGTCCAATTTAATGATTTTTGCATTATTTGTCTGTTTTTAACTTTTCGTCTTGTTTTGTTCATAGTAGGCGTTTTTATACCTTACACCTATGAAATAGGAAAAAGGTATATTAACTTTGGTATAGTGTTTGTAACCACCGAGTTAGATATGGGAAACTATATATATTTGTGATCAGCGTGACCTCCTGAGTCGATATAGCCATATCCGTCCGTCCGTAGGCACGATAACTCTATCTTGATGAAATTTTACCTGTAGGTTACTAGGACTTAAAGTACGTCGGGGATTGCATATGGGTGAAATCGGCCCATGGGTTCGGATTCTGCACCTTTTAACTGTTCTGAGGCCCGACGAACATATAAACAAAATATGCGGGGATTGCGTGTGGTCGAGATCGGAGCATGGGTCCGGATCCTAGAAGTTTTCTGATCGAATTTGGGCCAGACAAGCATAATTCCAAAATTAATGAAGATAGAAACTTCAGATGTGGTATCAGTGTGCCTCTTCCCATGTCCTTAGAGTCCTGGAAATTTAGGACTAATTGGAGTAGTGGGTCGGGGACCATCCACACAGTTCTGAAGATCTTAAAGCATATCATTGACATTAATAAAAAAAAGTAGCTTAAAATTAAGATAGAACGTTCCAATTGTGTACAAGGATTCTCTAGTATTGAAAGAATGGCGCAGACTGCATATAGGCGAAATCTGACCATGGGTTCGGATCCTGCAACTTTTTGATAGAATTTAAGCCAAACTAGTATAATTTCGAATCCAAAGAAGTTGGAACCTCCAAATTTGGTATCAGGATGTCCTTGGAGTATGTCAGTTGGAATAGTGGGTCGGGGACCATCCACATAGCGTCGAATACCTTTAAGCATATCTTCGAAAATAATTAAGATAGTAACTTAAAACAAATTCCAATTTGGCACAGGGATGTTCTTTACTATCTTTTACGTGTTCTCTTAGTTTATGATCAGTTGGAGTAGTGGTTCAGTTAGACCTCCCAAGGTTTGAAGGCTTATCATCGAAATTAATAAAAATAGTAACTTAAAATTAAGATAGACCGTTCCAATTGTGAACAAGAGTTAACTAGTATTGAAAGTATGACGGGGACTGCATATGGGGGAAATCATACCATGGTTTCGAGTTCTGGAACCTTTGAAAAGTTCAAGGGCTAACAAACAGATATTTGAAAACACCATAACTCAAAAAGTAAATACGCTATTTTGATGAAATTTAAATTCTAGGTTACTAGTAATGAAAGTACCATGGGAATTGGTTCTGGTCGAGTTCGGACAATGAGTTTGGATTCTAGAAGCTTTTGATCAAATTGAGGCCATACTAGTACAATTTGGAAAAAAAAAAAAGATAGAACCTTGTATTTGTGACACACGTGTTTCTTCTTATTTGTTTTGTGTACGTGAAATTTTGAATGAATTGGAATAGCGGTTTGCGTGCCAACCCCTTTACTCCCAAGACCTTAATGCATATATTCGAAACTAATAAAGATAGAAACTTCAAATTTGATACACTATTTCCTATTTCCGTTCTTATTTAACACTTTTATATTTTTAAGTATTTTTTATTTTTTTTTTTAATAATTTTTAATAATTAATCATTCAACAGTAAATGCACTACAGCTAAAAATTGTGAAAAAAAGTAATTGCTGCATGTGTGCAAAATTTTATTGAATTGGATAAAAAGTTTTTAATATGTAATTTTGTAATTGCATTTTACGAATCCATTTATCTCAAGTTTAATTGTTGTTTAATATTTTTAAATAAATAAATTAGTAAGAATTTTTAATATTTTTGAATTGATAAAATAAATAGAAAATGTTTTTAGTAATATAAAGGGCAAAACTTCCGCAAAGGGGTTGTGAGCTATCAAGATGACGTCATCACATAACGGTACTAAATATCTCAAAGTTTCCGAATATATATACCATTAGTGGCGATGGCGCCATCTAGTGGTCGAAAAATGCATTACAAAAATTTCCTAAGATTTTGTAGCATTTTAATTAAAATGCTATATTTTTCCTGTAAGGCCATAAACTAGAACCAACATCATAAAATATTGTAGAGAATGACATTGCCTTTCATATAAATCCGGTTTCATCTGAATCGGTGCTACCGTTTTTAAGATATTGCAATTTAAAGTGAAAATTTAAAAAAAAAAAAAATCAAACTTTCAAAAAAACTACTATAACTGTGAAATTTTCAAAAACACTCTGTATTTTATTATACCATTAGAAAGGTCTCTTAAAACTCTTTCCAACGGTATATAATAAGTATGGCATATGTTGACAAATAGCCCCACCAGAGAACATAAATGCAAAAATGACGCAAAAATTTTATTAAAAAATACATTTTCATACTTTATTTCTCATAAATTTAATTTGCCTTTTTGGCAAATTTAAAAATGTAAGAATGCATTTTAGGTTTGGATACAATATTGAGTTTGGTTCTGACAATTTGTTTTGAGGGATTTTGGAGGTGACAACCTCAAAGTTTTAAAATTTTTTTTATTTAAATATGTATGTAAAAATATTATTAGAAAGGCCCTTAGGCTACAAAATCAGAAGTAATTTTATTTGTGAAAATAGAAGCAATTTAATTTTCCAAACTTTTTTATTTAAATAGTTAGGAAGGAGTTTTAGAGTTGGTTTCAAAAGCAGGGTTTTACGCTTTTTCCAGAATATTTATATATGTGTATATGTGGGATTCTCAATTAGGAGGGATTTTAGAGTTGGATTCAAAAGCAGGATTGCCGCTTTTTCCAGAATATTTATATATGTGTATATGTGGGATTGTTAGTTGGATTCAAAAGCAGGGCTTTACGCTTTTTCCAGAATATTTATATATATGTGTATATGTGGGATTCTCAATTAGGAGGGATTTTGGAGTTGGATTCAAAAGCAGGATTGCCCCCTTTTCCAGAATATTTATATTTATTAATTAGGGTTGATTATTTTTTGTATGAAATAGCTATGCCGAATTCTCATACCATTCTTTTCATTGAATACCATTCCGTAATGAAAATATAATATTATTTAACATGTTTTATTACAGTGTATTAAAAAAATTAGAAACTTATTAATTTTTTTAATGAAATAGGTATCCGAATTCTTATACCATTCTTTTCATTTTAGTGTTGGATTCAAAATCTAGCTTCAATAATTGAGTTAGCGGGGGTTCGGGGGCGGCAGCCCCCGTAATGAAAATATAATATTCTTTAACATGTTTTATTACAGTGTATTAAAAAAATTAGAAACTTATTAATTTTTTTAATGAATTAGGTATCCGAATTCTTATACCATTCTTTTCATTTTAGTGTTGGATTCAAAATCTAGCTTCAATAATTGAGTTAGCGGGGGTTCGGGGGTGGCAGCCCCCGTAATGAAAATATAATATTATTTAACATGTTTTATTACAGTGTATTAAAAAAAATTAGGAACTTATTAATTTTTTGAATGAATTAGGTATTCGAATTCTTATACCATTCTTTTCATTTTAGTGTTGGATTCAAAATCTAGCTTCAATAATTGAGTTAGCGGGGGTTCGGGGGCGGCAGCCCCCGTAATGAAAATATAATATTATTTAACATGTTTTATTACAGTGTATTAAAAAAATTAGAAACTTATTAATTTTTTGAATGAATTAGGTATCCGAATTCTTATACCATTCTTTTCATTTTAGTGTTAGAATTTGTATCAATTTTACTATATGGCTTTATTTGGTAAAATTTTAGAAAATGATATGGCTTTATTTCGCATTCAAATGCGAAATAAAGCCATACGTAAAAAAATTCTCGATATGGCTTTATTTCGCATTTGAATGTTGTACAGGTTGTTGGAACAGTATAAGCGTAATTTTATATCCAACTCAAAACCCTGTCAATCTTCAAAATCTTAGTATATAAATATTCTGGAAAAAGCGTATAATTCTGACTTTATAACCAACTCTAAGGTCCTTTCTAATTATACTTTACATACATATAAATACCTCAAAAATCCTCTAAACAAAACCCAACTCAATATTGTATCAAACTATAAAGTACATTCTTAAATTTTAAAATAAATATTTCAAATGGAAAACAAAAAGGCAAAATAAATTTATGACAAATAAAGTATGAAAATGTATTTTTTAATAAAATTGTTGCGTCATTTTTGCATTTATGTTCTCTGGTGGGGCTATTTGTCAACATATGCCATACTTATTATATACCGTTGGAAAGAGTTTTAAGAGACCTTTCTAATGGTATAATAATAATATAGGGTGTTTTTGAAAATTTCACAGTTATAG
This sequence comes from Dolichopus griseipennis, assembly GCA_963082915.1. Taxonomy (NCBI): domain Eukaryota; kingdom Metazoa; phylum Arthropoda; class Insecta; order Diptera; family Dolichopodidae; genus Dolichopus; species Dolichopus griseipennis. Next base: position 89,244,353 of record OY720441.1, on the reverse strand, counting down.
TAGTTTTTTTGAAAGTTTGATTTTTTTTTTTTTTTTTTCTAAATTTTCACTTTAAATTGCAATATCTCAAAAATGGTAGCACCGATCCAGATGAAACAAGATGTTTATGAAAGACAATATCATGCCCTACAATAGTGTAAGTAGTTGGTTCCAGTTTATGGACTAACAGGAAAAATATAACATTTTAATAAAAATGCTACAAAATCTTAGGAACATTTTGTAATGCATTTTTCGACCACTAGATGGCGCCATCGCCACTAATGGTATATATATTCGAAAACTTTGAGATATTTAGTACCGTTATGTGATGACGTCATCATGATAGCTCACAACCCCTTTCCGGAAGTTTCACCATATAAAGTTAATTTCGCTACTTAGCTATGTCTTACGATTAAACTAATAAATGCTTTTATGGTTTTAAATTGACTTATAGATTTCCCATTAAATTTGAACCAAATAGGTGTAGGGTTAGTTCTAAGTCGGTTGCACCGACTGACTGTTTCTTTACTTTTTTTTTAAATCAGAGCGCGCTCTTCCTACTCAGTGGAAATATTTCGAGCACGGCTGAGCAAAATAAAATACAAAGACATTTGACGTTTGTTTAAGATTTTGCTTGTAAAATAAAAGTCAGAATGTTAAGTTTATTTTATGTTATCCATTTTTAATGTAATTTTAATAATTTAATTTAATTTGTTGAGAATTTAAAACGGAACAAAAATTACAGATTTTTCAAATCGTGTTTATTTTATTAAATCTAAATGCTCTAAGTGTACTCTGTTCATGCTCTGCTCAGAGCGTGCTTATTTTGTTGAGGGTGTGCCCAGATCTATGCTCAGATTAAAAACAGACGCCTTGTATTAGAGTTTTTCCGGAGTCGAATTGATTGACACTCACAATCTGATTACTTTTCAAAAAAAGTATTTAAACGGTTTTTTATAAACTACTACAAAGCTAAAATTATACATAATATATAGATAAAGCAAATAGAACAAAAAATCTCTCACGATATTTTGTGAAATCCAATGCCCCAAGAAAGAGAAAAAACTCATCCTACACATTGTTTTATATTATTATTATTTTCTTAAAAAAATAGTAAAAAAAAGTTTAGAGTTGGTTTATTCATTTTATTTTTTAATGAGTTTGTGTGTTTCAATGTAATACTGATAAAACCAAATACCAAGTAAATATACATATATTTAACTACTGGCTTAATTTAATCAAATATAAATAATACACTATATTATGTATGTATGTACCTATAAATATTTATTTTTCTAATTTTCAATAAAATTAATATAGAAATAATAAGAGCAGACAAACGAATTTGTTTTTTGCTTTCAAATGAATTTTTTAGAATAGACTAAATTTAGGAATTTAAACAGAATGAAAATTGGATATTTAGTGTGTACAATTAAAATTCCGTACATCGTATATAAAATAGAATACTTCTTGAGAAATAAAATTAAATAGATGAGATGGGAAAAGTAAAATAATATCTGAAAAATTTGGTTTAATTAAAAAATAAAAACACAATCAATTTAAAAATTCAATTTTAATTTTATATTTTTAGAAAAGGGAAAAAGCCGAATTGAAGTTATATAATAAATAAAATGAATAATGTTTAATTCGGCATAAAAAACCCTTTAAAAAAATGAAATTAAAAAAATTATAAACATGTAGCTACTATGTTGCATAAAACCATAAGAATAAAACAAACGTAAAACTATAATTCTAGTAAAATATAACCAAATTAATATGTAATAAAATAAACAAAAATAAATTATTTATTATTTTTTATTGTTTAACAAAAGCTGATCCACCTGTTCCACTTCAAGATTCAATGCTCCGGTGACAAGTTGAAGAGTGTAGAAAAAAAAGATAAATTAGAAATTTTTAAACATTTTAAATGAATAAAAAGATAAATTAGAGTAAAATTTTAATTTTATGGCTCTGTATAAAGTATTGAAAACCTAATCTACTAAAAATTTGTTGAGAAATTAATAATAATAATAAAAGTTAAAATTTATATAAATAAAACGACAACTTACCGCTTAAATTTGAATTTTTCTTTTATAATTTTTTGGCTTTAACTTTTTAACCCCTTTGAAACTAGCAACCGCAATTTAATAGATAATTTCACAATGAAGCGACAAGCCACCAAGGGTTAAAATATAAAATCCCAGCCATTGAAAATAATACTATGAAAAAATTACCTACACCATCTTCTAGTGTTTTTTTTTTAAACATAAAATCATATTAAAATATAAACACATATGTAAATGAACAAAAACATACATTTCAAATTTCAATACATTTGACTTGATCAACACGTCTATTCATCATATTGTACATTAAAGCTTATATAGTTTCTTGTGTTACCACATTGAAAGACTAATGACCCTGATTTTTCAACATGTAAGATTTTAACAAATGTAAAAGTTATGTAAGATTTGGAATTTATTTTTGAATATATAAAATATTTAAAATATAAATTTTAATATATTATAATTTAATTATAATTCATATTATAATATAACTTATATTATATAAATATATAATTTAAAATATAAAATGTTAATACAACAACAAAAATTATTTGTTAAGATTCTTAAAACCACTAATCAGTTATACATTTATTAAATATATTTTTAATTTTATTTTATGATTTACAGCGTTTTGGTAAAATATTTAATTTTTTTCGAATAGTTTCCTTTAATTTAACCAAATTAGCTTAACTTAACAGATACGCGTATTTCGTTTTAATTTCTGATTTCGTGTACTACTTGCAAACTTCTTTAGTGTTTGTACTCGAATGACTAATCAGTTTTAAATTTCTAAAAAATTAAATTTTAATTTTTTTTTTAAATATTGAAGTTTTTAAAACTTAAATTAAAAAAAAATAAATTTTTTAATCATGCAAATGATATGGCAATATTGTATTAATTTACATACACATCTACATTAAAAAAAAAAAATTTAATTCAAATATTGTATTGTAGTTTGATACTTGGTTAAATGGTTTGATACAGTCGGCAAATTTAAAATTTTATTCTAGTAAATAAGTTTATCCTTTGACACAACAAATTGTAATTTAAATAAATTGGCAACATATTTGAAAACATTAGTCCCAGTGGTATATAAATAACTCATAGATATTAAGAATTCATTACAGCATTTCTCACTTTAGCTTGATGATGTGTGCAAAGACAATGTCTCATTAAGAAAAGAAAATGTAAAACTATCAAAATGCTTAGCTGTTGCACAATGTCTAAAGACAGCTATTATTACACCCATATTCAAAAATGGAAATACAATGAATCCATCTAATTTTCGTCCAATATCTGTTTTAAGTTCATCGTCCAAAATATTTGAAACGGTAATTAAGAATAGATTAAATATTTTTATGTCAAACAACTCGATTTTGCATCCGGAACAATATGGATTCGAAAAGAAATCAAATACAATAGCCTCATGCCTAAGTTTAACTGATTTCATTACAAAGAACATTGATGAGAAAAAATATGTCGCTTGTCTCTTTCTTGATCTGCAAAAGGCCTTCGACTGTGTAGATCACGAAATACTCCTCTACAAACTGTTTAAATTAAATCTCGATAGACATCAAATACAATTTTTTAAATCTTATTTAAGCAATCGACAACAAAAAGTAAAAATTGGTAATTGCTCAAGCAGTTTAAAAACTATTAGCAAAGGGGTACCACAAGGGTCAATTCTTGGGCCAGATCTTTTTAAGATCTATATAGACGACATAGCAAAACTTAGGCTAATACGGTCCATACAATATGCAGATGCAGATGATGCAGTGGTGAAATATGCGGATGATAATGAAGTAGAACTAAAAAATTCGGTGGACCATTATCTTAAAATAATTGATGAATGGTTAGAACATCATCGTCTCCTACTAAATTTCAATAAAATTAAAATATTAATTTTCGGAAATAAAAACATTGGATATAATCATCGTTAATGTTTGTCTCCATCGTATAGATCATAATAGATCTAACTTTTATCTTTCATTATTTCAGAACTTCCTGATGAATTAAAAATTATAACAAATTTAGGTATTTTTAAAAAAAGAATTAAAGAATTTATATGCACTTCTAATAATTAGGAAAATTACTAGTATGAAATTGCAATAAAATAACTTATAAATTAACTGTCAAAATTTTGTATGAAAATGATTAGGCCACATAGCTAAGGCTTAAAGGAAATAATTTTTATAATTCACATATGTAAATAATATTATTGTACAATAGTTTATGTTAAAAAAAAAAGAAAAAAAAAAAAAAAAAAAGAAATATTTATAAATTTAACTAAAACTGGAATCAACTTGTTCGCAAATTTTTTAATAAATTAAGATGGTTACCATGTCCAGTGGCAGCGGAGGATTTACGGGTATCAATAGCTGAATTAACTTCATCTGTTGTAGTTGTACACAGATTAAAAGTTACTGAAATTAAATTATAGTGAAAAAAATTAAAATATTCCTAATTTACAGGCTCTTTTCAAATATTCAACTTGTTAGTTACATTTATGAAAAACTCATTCATAGAGTCGGCAATTTGCTGTTCATTTTTGCTGGTACTATTTTCAAGGTCAATTGCTTTAATGCAATTATACTCCTTAGGTCATCATTGTATAGCATACAGGGACCACAACTTTTTGCCATTAGAGATTTTTGTTATTACGTTGAAACAACGATTTTTTTTTGCCTGAACAATTAATTTGGACACTTTAGTTCTATAACACTTGCACAAATTTTCAATGCGAATATCATTAGGGTATTTCTTTTTGAATTTTAAGTAAGAGTCACAGATTTTCATATTATGTTGTATTTCATCAGTTATCCAAATGTTTTTATTATTTTTAAATTTTAAAGGAAAAGTTTGAGTATTTGCTTGAATTAGCATACTAAGTTAAAGAAATATTTCATCGAAGGATGTTATAAAATTCAATTCTACGTTTCTTTTCTGGCAATTCATAGTTCAAAATAATTTTATGATTACTGACTTTTTCTTTAGTAGGTTAGAAATAAATACTAATGGAAAACGTTTGATGATCATACAAACTTGTATTTAGCACGTGAAAATTGTATTTTATTTCAATCATGTCAGAAATAAGATGATCGATGCTCGTTCTAGAATTATTGCCTATTCTTGTTGCGAAATTTGAGTAATTTTTGTTCAAAATAATAAACTATATTATTATATCATATAATAGTCGACTATATAGTCATACGGGTATAATAAATTTTACAACTTAAGTATCGTACACAATTTCTTAATTATATATTACCTATGATAATAGTTCAATAAAATATAGATATGATATAATAAAAATTAAAAAAATATTTAGTTTTTAATTTATAAAATACTAGCAGATTTACTCGGCGTTGCCCGGAAGCTTGCAAATTGTAAAAATTTTTTGAGATACTACTTTGCCTATAAATGCCACAAAAAATATTTGTGGAGTTCCGTTAACCCATCGTGGCCCAACAGCTTTTTATAGGTTTTTTCGTTGCTTTGCTATATATTAGAAATGATTTAACAGATTAACTTCAAATTTCGTATATGTGTTCTTCTTGGAAATTAAAGTTCTATTTACTAACAGACTTGAAGGTTGTTAACCCCTGCCGACCCGACGATTGTTCAAAAAAAAATTTGTAAGTAAATTACGTCCAATTTTTGAAAGTAGGTACAACTTCTTTGAATTAGAGGAATACTTAAAAAAAAGGTTTGTCGAGTTCTTTTAATCGATTGCGAAACAAAAACTTTAAAAAACAGTTTGCAAAACAATTTGAACGATTATCTCCAATTTTTCTATACATGGTGCTTCTTGACAATTTGGTGTTCCTTGACGATATAGTTGAGGATGGTAGGTTTCCGGTGAACAATGTTAACTGAATTAAAATGACTATAGGTCAAAAGGAGATTTTCTTGAATTGCCAACGCTTGAATAAAATATAGTCGATGGTTTAGAAAAGGTTTAAGAATTCGCTTTTGAACTTATATTTTGTTTAGTCCTGAAAGTTGTAATACGCTCTTCCTCGTTTTTTTATGATTTTATGGGAGAAATGTAGGCTTATTTTTTGGAAAAACTGTTTTAAAATACTATTTATTTAAGCATTATACATAACAAATTGAATTTTTTGATTTTTAGATTTCATTTGAAGAAAACTGAAAATTTCATTGAATCTTTGTTCAAAACGCACAAACAGGTCAAAACCAAATTAACCCTGTGGGTTTTAATTAAAATGCTGGTACAAAATTTTCAATAAAATACTTTTAATCGTATAAGAAAATAAAATATATAGAAAACTTCATAGCGTCGTCGTGGAAAATGGGTTAATCGAACTTAACTAAAACTTTTTGCAGCCTCTCTTTTAGACTACAAAATCAACCTGTAAAATTGGACACAAATCGAAAACACAAAATTTTTTGAAAGTCCGCCAGGCCGAAATGGGTTAATTTATTCCAACCAAATTTATACAACTAAATGCGGTTGCTAAGAGGAACATTTGTGCAAAATTTCAAGTCAATCGGTCAAACAGTTTTGACTCGACATCAAAAACATTGAAAAAGCTTCTTTGCACCCTCGTGCCCAAACGGGTTAACCGAACTCAACAAAAATTTGTGCCAGACTTTATTTTCGACTGCGAAACCACCTTGTAAAATTTGACACAAATCGGAAACACAAAATTTTTTGGAAGCCCGCCGGGCCGAAAGGGGTTAATTTATTCCAACCAGCTTTATACCATTAATTCCATGTAATAAGAAGAACATTCGTGCAAAATTTCAAGTGAATCGGTCAAACCGTTTCGACTCGACATCAAAAAAACGAAAAAGCTTAAAACGGCTCTGGAGCCGCAACCTGCTGACTTATAAAAATGCGACATAGCCTATGTCACCCCCCGGACTCCCAAAATTATTCTTCTAAAATTTGGTGTCAATCGGACCAGTGGTTTTCACGTGAATCCTGGACAAACAAACAAACAAACAAATAAACAAACAAATAAACAAACAAATTTTCTTCTTTATATATTAGATAATACATAATATATTTAATAGTAAAACTCTTAGCCTTTTAAAAATATAAAACTGTTAAATATGAACGGAAATAGGAAATTGTATATCAAATTTGATTTTTTTATCTTTATTAATTTCGAATATATTATGCTTTATACTTGGGAGTAGTGGGGGTATATAAATTTCATCAAAATAGCGTAATTAGTTTCTGAGTTTTGGTGTTTTTAAGATATACGTTTGTTAGCTTTTGAACTTTTCAAAGGTTCCAGAACCTGAAAGCATGGTACGATTTCGCCCATATGCAGTCCCAGTCATACTTTCAATACTAATTAACCCTTGTACACAATTGGAACATTCTATATTAATTTTAAGTTACTATTTTTATTAATTTGGATGACAAGCCTTTCAACCTTTAGAGGTCTAAGAGAGTTACCTGAACCACCACTCCAATTGATCACATTAAGGGAACACGTAGGAAATAGTAAAGAACAGCATTGTACCAAATTTGAAGTTCTACATTTTTTTGAAGTTAATATCTCTATTATTTTCGAAAATATGCTTTCAGGTCTTCGAAACTATGTGGATAGTCCCCGACCCACTATTTCAATTGGTTCCAATTTTCGAGGACACATAGGGAATAGAAAGGGACACCCTGATACCAAATTTGGAGGTTCTAACATATTTGAATTCGGAATCATGCTCGTTTGGTTTAAAGTCGATGAAAAAGTCCCAGGATCCGAACCCATGGTCGGATTTCGGCTATATGCAGTCCGTACCGTTCTTTCAATTCTATTGATCCCTTGTACACAATTGGAACGTTCTATCTTAATTTTATGCTATTTATTTTAATAATATCAATGATATGCTTTAAGGTTTTCAACTGTGTGGATGGTCGCCGACCCACTACTCCAATTGGTCCTAAATTTCCAGGACTCTAAGGACATAGGAAGAGGCACACTGATACCAAATTTGAATGTTTTATCTTCATTAGTTTCGGGATTATGCTTGTTTGGCCTAAATTCGATCCAAAACTTCTATGATCCGAATCTATAGTCCGAACTCGTTCGTACGCAGTCCCCGTCATAGTCTCATTACTGTTAACCTACATCATAAAATTCATGACGCCATTAGTTATTAAGTTATCCTAATTTTTTTTATATGTTCCTTGGCCCTTAGAACAATTAAAAGGTCCAGAATCCGAACCCATGGACCGATTTATCCCATTTGCAATCCCCGCCGTACTTTCAGTACTAGTAACCTACAGTTAAAATTTCATCAAGATAGCTCCATTATTTTTTGAGTTATCGTGCCTACGGACGGACGGACGGACATGGCTATATCGACTCAGGATGTCACGCTGATCAAAAATATATATACTTTTCCACATCTAGCTCGCTTCCTTTAGGTGGTTACAAACACCATACTAAAGGTAATATACCCCTTTAGCTATTCTATAGGTGTAGGGTATAAAAAGACGTTTTGATTTGTTTATTTAGAATAGTTCTGGTTTATTTAACAAAATATCAATGCTTATATACTATTTTGGATTTCTCCAAATCAATACAATTTATCAAAGTCAATAAATTATAATAATTTATTGCTTTATTTCTAAGAACTAAATATGGGTTAAAAGTAATGTACTGCACTGACCTAGTTTTATTTCCATGTGCATTTGTTATTATCTTCAAAATATTATTATGAACAATTATATTTCATACAAGAATACAAAACAAATCATAACGTAAAAATTTAGAATGAAGATGTAATTTGATCTTCTTCTTTAAAAAATTTGTTTTGGTTTATTTTTGTATGTTACCGAAAATAAACATATGTACGTAATTGATCATACATGACCACACAAAGTGTTTGATCAGCAAAATTATCTAATTTAATGAATTTGTATTTACAGTCATGGAAATAATTTTGTAAACAGTTCAAGATATTTTGTAAGAGTTCAAGAATTTTGAAAATATGTTTTTAAAAACCCTTGGTTTTTTTTATCACTTGTTTATTATTTTAAAGAACTATAATTATATTATTTCTTTTAGAATGGAAACCTATGGAAAAGTTCGAATGTTTGACAGGAACATATTCTAGGTTTGCAATATTCAAAATACCTGTTTGAAATTTTATAAAAAGATCTTAGAAAATATTCTTGAATCTTGATTAATGACTCTTGATTATGATTATTAGTTATGATTACCAATAATATTTGTAAAATTATGAACAAAGATTATCTATTAGAATTTAATAGACAATCTTTTATTATGAATGTACGTTCTTTTACCTCTTCACATAAACTTAATCATTTTTTTTATATGAATCAATGTTAACTCTTATCGCCCTGTCTTATACATCATGTTTCGCGTATATTTACTTTTTACATTTTATTGTTGTGAAAATATGGTAATATATTAACTATTTATATTTAATGTATATATTAACTGTCGAGTGCGTCGTTGTGCTCATTGTATGTATATTTTGATGTGTGTATTAGAGATTTGCACAAATATATTCCTTTATTAAAGTTATCGAATGTATTCAAATACTGTATTCTAATTCTATACATTCGTTCTAAAAGCTTTAAATATATTGTATACCATAACCTACACTAATTCAAAAGGCCTGGACATCTAAAGAAAAAAAGCTCAAAATGGGACGTGCAAATGAAATTAACACGTAGTCTTATGGGAAAACGGGGGAGTCCTCCTAAAAATGTTAAAATAACTCAAAAACTACTGATTTTTTTTAATTATGTTATAAGAGTAAACTGAAATATCATCTTTTTTACATCATTTAGTAACAAAACAAAATTTTAACTTTAATTTTTTCATTCATAAGTATGGATTTCAAAAAATTGCTTCCAAAAAAAATTTTAATAGGAAAAAGCTTCTTAGAAACTTTTAAAAAGATTATTAATGTCGTACATTAATGGTCAAAAAAAAATTTGCGTTCAGTGGGAATTTGAATGAGTTTAATTATTTTATTAGAAAATTAAAAATTGAAAAATATAAATAATAAATAAATGGAAATAAAAATAAGTAATTAAATAAAAAAAATTAATATATATATATAATGGATATTTAATAATTCTCGTTTCAACACCACCGTAGAGGTAGAGAATATGGCTCGTTTTTTTTAAAGTGGTATCCCCAGGAGGCCTAATCCACTTAAACTAAAAATTAAATAAAAAAAAAACATATTAATATATGTACTAAAATATAAATAAAAAAAAACAAAAATTTAATGAAAAAAAACAATTCATTTATGTAAAAAAAAACATTCATAGAATTAAAAAAAACAATTCATTAAGTAAAAACATTCATAAAATAATAAAAAAAAAAAAAAAATCCATTATGTAAAAAAAAACATTCATAAAATAACAAAAAAAAATCATTCAATTAAAAAACATTCATAAAATAAAAAAATAAAAAAAAAAATTCATTTATGTAATATCACAAAATTATATCACAAAATTTAAAATGTTGCCTTTTTTAATTAAATTTACTTAATTTTCTATTTTCCTTGTCGCTTCTTAAAACGTCATTTTTATTTTTGACGAAATTATTAAGTAATATATTTGAAAAAAATTTACCAATTTTGAAAAATATATCGCGACTACGCGTACCACATATACACGTCGATTGCAAATCTATGTCATACTTACCTATTCCAAGACTTACAAATGTCAGTTTAATTAATAATCCTTTTTGATTTATGGTTTCGAAACATTTTCCTTTTAGGTCATAGTTCCGTAAAATTTCTTGAAAAATAGCAGTTATATGGAAAAGAAGATAAAGCACCTGATCAGTCGGTAAAGAAAGACCCCCTCTGTCTAGTTCGTCAAAATAATCTGAGCCCGATTCAGTTCCCCTTTCTTTCAAGAATATTGATTTGCAATTGACGCATTTAATATATTTTTTTAGTGATTTTGAAGCATAGCCTCCCACATACAAATTAGATTCGTGATCAAAATCTGCTTCACATAAATAGTCGGTCCGGAAATTTATAAGTTGTAACATATATCGTGCTACTGCTATAATTGGATTTACATCCAACAACCGAGCATTTACGACCCAATAAATTGATAACTGTATAAATAACTGAATAATTAAATAAATTATTAAAAAAGGCAATATAAGGCACTTAATAATTGAATTAACTTTGTTAAATTTAAAATATAATATTTTAGAAAGTTAATTCAATTAAAAAACTTAAATTAGAAATTTGATAACTAAACTACAAGTACCTTTGTATTGTATATAAAATAAAATATTATTGAAGTGTATTTAAAAAAAAAAAATCGTTTATTCATAAATATTATTTTATTTTATTAAGGTACTTGTAAAATACTACTCTACACAATTTTACACTACGCAACTACTTTTTATTTGAAACTGTACTTATTAGAATAAAACTTTCTCACCCAGAATGGGGTACTTCTTTTCCAATTCTTGCTTGGAAATGTGCTGAAAAAAATGATTTCATGAATTTAATTTTTTTACGAGTGAAAAGAGAGTTCTTTAAGCTTTATTTATATATAAATTTCATAATTATTTATTAAATTTATATATATTAAAACTTAGATTGAATTTGAACTACTTACCGAAATCGTTTAAAAAATTTAAAATTATAGCTTTCACTAAAAAACATGATAAATGTCTATTCAAATATTTTTTGAGAGTTTTAAAATGGCGGTGATTTTTAATACTAAAAAAATCATTGAATATATTTTTCTGTAAATATATTAAAAATTTCGAGTTGAAAGCTGATATGTTACAGAAAAAATTTCAAATTTTATTTTAATATAAAAATTAAAATATTTGGAAAATTATTTCATAGGTAAAACTCTAAAAGAAAATTGACGAAAATTTTAATTTTACCTAAAAAATAACATAAACATAAAAGTACAAAAAATTTTTTAAGAAACGTCATTTGGAAGAGCTTTTTCTCACACACTTTAAAAATGTGTACTAATACATTCAAATATTTTCGATGTCCAGGCCTTCTGAAAGAATTAATGTAGGTTCTGTGTATACTCAAACTACAACTTAACTATATTTATTCTATTCGTTTTATTTCAAATAAGAAATTGAAATACTTTTTTTTTATAAATACTTTGATGTCTTGAAAATCAAATTTGAATTCTTCTAAATCTTTTAAAATACACCAAGTATACCGAGTACTCTAAATATAATGAAAAAGAAAAAAAGATAACAAAAAGAATATAAAAAACAAACAAAGCAATGACAAAACAAACAAAGCTACATATTGATATAGTACATACGGTTATACGTACTACATATTACAATTTTTATACCCGCGCATACATATATGACATCGGGTATTTTAAAATTGCTCCTCCGTTTGTAACGCATCGATCTAGACGAGCTAGATATAGTGTCAAGGGTACGTATTGGCTCAGAATCGAAAAATGAGTCGATCTAGCTATGTGTGTCTGTCCGTCCGTCCGTCCGTGTGTCAGCACGATAACTCAAAAACTAAATGAGCTACAGTTTTGAAATTTTCACAAAATATTTTTCAAACAATTTCTAGGTTCCCTATTTTTTTTGTTTAAGATCGGACCAAAACTTCGGGTACCTCTCGAACAAAAAACTTTTTTAACTCCAATATTTTCATATAAAAATTTGAAATTTTGTGGTACATCTTGTATTAACATGAATTTATGAATTTTGATTTTTGTTTTTTTTTGGTTATTTTTTTGTAGATAAAAAATCTTTCGAGTTACGATTTCATATGATTTAAATATTGCAATCGGCCCATGGGTTCGGATTCTGGACCTTTTAATCGGTCCAAGGGCTAACGAAGATTATAGTTGCCCTTGTCAACTTTTAGATACCCGTGCATACCCACTATGGTGTATAAAATAAACCATAATTTACTTCCCTTATACATTTAACTCATTACCCCATAATTTTGACGTAAAAAAAAAAAAAATAAAATTAACAAAAAAAAAAAAATAAAATTAAAAAAAAAAAAATAAAAAATCACAAAACAAAAAACAAAATTTTCATTGATTGTCCCATAACTTTAGGTTAAAAAAAAAAAAAAAAAAAAAAATTACAAAAAAAAATTAACAAAATTTCATTCATTGTCCCATAACTTTAGCTTAAAAAAAAAAAAAAAAAAAAAAACCAAAAAAAAAAAAATTGGCCGTCCGTAAAAGTCCGATGGTCCGAGTGATGTCCAACTTTGCCAAGTAACTTGCCCTATTACTTTACCTGCCCAATTTTAATTTTAACCTTGTAGCTTCATTAGATTCACAGTTATTGAATCGAAAACTTTGTATGGCAGCCCCCCAAAAATGGGGCCGTAACATTTTGAAACTTCATATAAGTACTCGATTCATTATATAAATAACCGTGTGTAATTTTTATCGTCGTAGTATAATTAGTTTTGAAGAAATTTATATTGGTGCAAATAAGTTGTATGGCAGTCCCCCCGAAAATGGGGCCCTAACAATTTGAAACTTCATATAAGTGCTCGATTCATTATATAACTAACCGTGTGTAATTTTCAGCCTCGTAGTATAATTAGTTTTCAGGAAATTCATATTGGTGCAAAGAAGTTGTAGGGCAGCCCCCGAAAATGGGGCCCTAACATTTTGAAACTTCATATAAGTGCTCGATTCATTATATAACTAACCGTGTGTAATTTTCATCCGCGTAGTATAATTAGTTTTGAAGAAATTCATATTGGTGCAAAGAAGTTGCATGGCAGCCCCCCGAAAATGGAGCCCTAACATTTTGAAACTTCATATAAGTGCTCGATTCATTATATAACTAACCGTGTATAATTTTCATCCGCGTAGTATAATTAGTTTTGAAGAAATTCATATTCGTGCAAAGAAGTTGTATGACAGTCCCCCGAAAACGGGGCCCTAACATTTTGAAACTTCATATAAGTGCCGGAGTCATTATAAAACTAACCGTGTGTAATTTTCATATTGGAAAATTAGAGAAATTGAGAAATTCATATTGGTGCAAACAAGTTGTATGGCAGCTCCCCGAAGCCTTGGTCCGATTTTAACCAAAAACAATAGGGAACCTAGAAATTGTCTAAAAATGACTTTGTGTGAATTTCAAGACTCCAGCCCTTTTAGTTTTTGAGTTATCGTGCTGACACACGGACGGACGGACAGACACACATAGCTAGATCGACTAATTTTTCGATTCTGAGCCGATACGTACCCTTGACACTATATCTAGCTCGTCTAGATCGATGCGTTACAAACGGAGGAGCAATTTTAATATACCCGATGTCATATATGTATGCACGATAACTCAACAACTAATGACGCTATCTTCATCATATTTGTGCTGTAGGTTACTAGTAATGAGACTAAGGCGGGGATTGCGTACGATCGAGATTGGACCATGGGTTCGGAACCTAGAACTTTTTGATCGAATTTAGACCAAATTGGCATAATTCCGAAACCAATGAAGATAGAACCTCCAAATTTGGTATCAGGGTGTCCCTTCCTATTTCCTTAGTGTCCTTGTAATTTGGGCCCCATTGGATTAGTGAGTCGGGGACCAGCCACACATTTCTGAAGACCTTAAAGCATATCTTTAAAATTAATGAAGATAGCAACTTGAAAACATGTAGAAGCTTCAAATTTGGCACAAGGTTGTTCTTTACTATTTCTTGTGTGTCCCCCTAATTTGGGATCTATTGGAGTGGTGGTTCAGTAACCATCTTAGACCCCGAAGGTTTAAAAGCTTATAATCGAAATTACTAAAAATAGTAACTTAAAATTAATATAGAACGTTCGACTTGTGTATAAGGGTTAACTAGTATTTAAAGTACAGCGCGGACTGCATATGGATGAAATCGGCCCAAGGGTTCGGGTTCTGGACCTTTTAACCGTTTCTAAGGGCTAACAAACATATAGAATAAATCACGATAACTTAACAACTAATGACGCTATCTTTATAAAATTTGTGTTGTAGGGTACTGATAATGAAACTACAGCGGTGATTTCGTACGGAGGGGAATGGACAATTGGTTTGAAACTTAGAACTTTTTGATCGAACTTAGGCCAAACAAGCATAATTCCAAAACCAATGAAGATAGAACCTCCAAATTTGGTATCAGGGTGTCTCTTTCTTTTTCCTAAGTGTCCTTGTGTGTCCCCCTAATTTGGGACCAATTGGAGTAGTGGGGTGAGGACCAGCCACACAGTTCCGAAAACCTTAAAGCATATATTCGAAATTAATAAAGATAGTAACTTCAAAAAAATTTAGAAGTTTCAAATTTGGTACATGGGTGCTCTTTACTATTTCCTGTGCGGTTCCTCTAATTTTGGATCAATCAGAGTGGTGGTTCAATACCCCTCTTAGACCCCCCAAGGTTTAGAAGCTTATCATCAAAATTAATGAAAATAGTAACTTAAAATTAATATAGAACGTTCCGATGGTGTATAAGAGTTAACTATATAGTATTGAAAGTATAACGGGGACTACATATGGGCAAAATCGTACCATGGTTTCGGGTTCTGGAACCTTTGAAAAGTTCAAGGGCTAAAGAACATATATCTTAAAAACAGCATAACTCAAAAAATAATGCCGCTATTTTGATGAAATTTAAACTCTACGTTACTAGTAATGAAAGCACCATGGGAATTGGTTCTGGTCGATTTCGGACAATGAGTTCGGATTCTAGAAGCCTTTGATCGATCTGAGGCCAAACGAGCATAATTACAAAGCCAAAGAATATATTTCCTATTTCCTATGTATCCCCGAAATTTAGACTTAATTGTAGTCGTGGTTCAGGTGGCTCCTAAGAAATCCCAAAATTAAAAAGCTTATCTTCGAAATTCATGAAGATAGAAACTTTAAATTTGATACACGAGGGTTCTTTCCTATTTCCGTTTTTATTTAACACTTTTATATTTTTAAAAGGCTAAGAATTTTACCATAAAACATAATATTTAGTATAATATTTTATAAATTAAAAATCATAGGTGATATATAATTAAGACATCGTGTACAATACTTAAGCTATATTCAGAGGTACTTGCTGCATTTATGTAAAATTTATTGTTATATTTAAATGAACTATATGAAAAGTTCTATATTTTAGAAATACATTTATTGCATATTTTGCGTTTATAAGCTTTTCTAATAGGTACATAAACTATCAATTTAAAATAATTGCAATTTTGAAAAATTTTAATTACTAAACATATTATGCTTGGATTAGCTTTTTACCACAAAATTTAATAATTCAAATTTTTTCACTTTAGTAATTGAATCAAGTTTTTTTGTTTTTTAATATTTTTAAATAGATAAATTAGTAAGAATTTGTAAAAAAATTGGAAAAGTAATTAGAAAATGTTTTAGTATTATAAAGAAAATTCTCTCGAAAAAATTAAAGGAAAAAGCTGAGCTAATATTGGATGAATATCAGTGTGGATTTAGACCAAACCGGTCAACAACTAATCAAGTGTTCCTACTAAAGCAAACTATAGATAAATGCTATGAATTCAACACAGATTTACACCTACTGTTTTTGGATTTTAAACAGGCGTTCGACTGCATTGAAAGAAGCAAAATTCCAAACTCTTTGCATAACTTGGGTATACCGACAAAACTAATAAATCTCACCATGATGACACTAAACAATACCATGAGTAAGGTCTTATTACAGCGAAATATATCCGAGTCTTTTAGAATTAAATCAGGAGTAAGACAGGGAGATACACTATCGACAACAATCTTCAACTTGATGCTACATCATGCGGTCAGAGATCTATATAGAGGAGGTCACATATTCTGCAGATCAGAATTGTTTTATGCGTATGCTGATGATATAATAATAATATCAAAAAACAAGAACGATATGATGCGCATGTTCACATCCATAGAAGGAGCTGCAAAAGCTATTGGACTGCGAATAAACCAACCAAAAACACAATATCTGAAGGTATCAAGAAGGGAAAGCAGAAGACAACCCGAAAGCATTACCATCGGGGAGTACCAATTTCAAGGTACTGCAAGTTTTAAGTATTTGGGTGTGATAATAAAAAATGACAACAGTATGCAAGATTGTATAACTGACAGATTAGTGGCTGCAAACAAATGCTACTACGCGCATCTCAAATTATTTAAATCCAGATTACTCACCAGAAAATCCAAGCTCAGTATATACAAAACAACCGTGCGACCAGTACTTAGTTACGGTTGTGAAGCTTGGACCCCTACGGTCACTGAAGAGAAAAGTTTGCGGGTATTTGAACGCAAAATATTAAGAAAAATCTACGGGCATAGAATAACAGAGGACGGGGAATATTTGCAAAGGTCAAATGAAGAGCTGGACCGTATAATCGAGGGGAAAGATGTAGTCAGGTTCTACAAAGCGCAACGCATTCGGTGGGCTGGACATATAATGAGGATGGAAGAAACACGGCCCCAGAAACAAATACTTCAGTATCGCCCACTTATAAATCGACCACAGGGAAGACCTCGTCTGAGATGGCTGGACAGTGTAGAAAAGGATTTACTAACACTAAATGTACAAAACTGGAAGATAAAAGCAAGAGACAGAAATATCTGGAGACTAGTTGTGCAAGAGGCTCAAGCTCACCCCGAGCTGTAACGCCAGTTGATGATGATGATGATAAAGTTAATTTGGTTAGCTACCGTCTTACGATCAAACTAATAACAGCTTTTATGGTATTAAAATGACTTATGGACTTCCCATTAAATTTGAACCAAATAGGTGTAGGGTATTTCTAAGTCGGTTGCACCGACTGACTGTTTCTTTACTTGTTTTTTTTTTTTTATATGGTTTTTATTTTAAGCAAAAATTATGTGATAATGAGTTAAATTTTTTTTTAAGCAGGTATTTTACTTTTTTATATTTTTTTTTGTATCTAATATATATAATAGCAAGGGGAATATATAACAGGTAGTGGGTATGCACGGGTATCTAAAAGGTGACAAGGGCAACTATAATCTTGCTCGAAACTATAATCTCGTTTTTATTATATTTGGTGTACTCGGTATATAAATACAAATACTATAAATATTCTATTTTCGTGTACACATAATAAATCAAATAAATATTTATTTATTAGTTAAAATAAGTTAGATCTTTGAGAAATTTGGCAACCTTCCCCATTGAAGGGCTATCACAACTTTAAAATAACAAATTTACTGTTAGCAGTAAATTTTCTAAGTATGCAGTAAATATTTGCAAGTAAATATTTCCAAAGTTAAACTCAGCATGTAATACAATATAATTTTGAAAATGTGCTTTTTTAAAACCCTTGGTTTTTTTTCATCACTTGTTTTATTAAAAAGTTTATAAATTATTAACGTAAAGTTTTTAAAGTTTGGTTTTAACATAAAATTATTAAATTTAAAACATTTTGAAAAATTAAAAAAAAATCAAAATGTGGTTTGAATTCAAAGCTAATAAAGCTTGTCCTTTATGTTTGAAAATTAAGCTGTCAACTAATATTTTAAACTTGGAAAGCTTAAACAACCAATGAAATTTTTTTTGTTTGACTATTAACTTAACTAAAGAATTTTTAAATAAATGAAACAAATAAACGTTTGAAATTATATCAATAATATAAGGTGTGATCATGAAATACAAATTGACAACGTGATCAAGCTCAAGTTAAAGGTAAACTTTTTATTTAATTGTGAACTTGACTAAAAAAGTTTTAAAACAAATTTTCATATTTCTATAAATAATAAAATATTCTATAAAATATTTCAATAAAGAACTTTTGTTATCTTTAGCATAATCTGGGTTACAAAATTAAGGGTTAAATTATTTTAAAACTTTGGTTTTATATAATTATAGTGAAAATTATACATTAAAATTTTAGACTGGTCTAAAATTGTGTTTCCTATATAAATCGGTTTGTTATAATGTATTATAGATTTCTTTTACTATATAGGCACTAGATTAGACTCAAAAACTGAGACACTGTTAAAATTAGGTTTTGCTATTAGAGCTCTAGCTCCTAAATTTCTTCCTTTGTTTTCCCATGAATTAACTATTTTAATTATTTTTCTATTATCAACATTTTCCTTTGTTTTATTAAACACGGAATTATTCATTAATTTAAAAAAGTTTCAAAGAAATTTTTAGCAATTTTTCTATATTATGCATTTAAATCAAAATACTTCTTTAATCAATTACCCTGTTTAAATTTTGGAAACTCTGTGAATTTTTTAGAACCAACATCCGAATTAAAAGCTATTTCTAAAACGTTGATTGAGTTAA
This sequence comes from Dolichopus griseipennis, assembly GCA_963082915.1. Taxonomy (NCBI): domain Eukaryota; kingdom Metazoa; phylum Arthropoda; class Insecta; order Diptera; family Dolichopodidae; genus Dolichopus; species Dolichopus griseipennis. The sequence goes on along the minus strand of OY720441.1, from coordinate 89,225,046 downwards.
TAACCCACTCAAAATCTTTATATGGTATGGCTTGGAACATAGCCCAACCGTACAAATTATTTTCATCTTCATAAATTATTATTTATTGACTGATTCCTCCACGTATTCCTGATTTTATAAAATTGTATATGTTTGTATTTGTAAATAATTGTAGCTCTATTTCTGTGTATTTAACCATTGTTTGCTAAGAGAGACCTGGAGCAGTGTAAAATTTTGCAGGGTCTAAATTATAAATATTTCTTCATATTTTTCTAAAATTTTCAAAAACGCCGGCCTATATTAAAACATCCGTTTTTAAATACAATTTTAAATAATCTAATAAATTTTGACAATTAAAAGAATTCCGTACGGTGATAGCATGGTTATAATGTTTTACCGAACAATGAGTGTTCGTAATTTTATTATAAAACTCTGTTTGCGGTGGTAAATTTTTTTCAAATAATCATATGGAAAAACTTCTTTTTTAAGCAGAAGATCAGAATTATTACCAAATGAATGTAAAATGTTTTGCATATTATTTATATCTATATTTTTAGTAAAACTGTCTAAACTAGCGGTTAAAAACGAAAACTATCTAAATCAATAAAAAAAAATCTAATATCAAAAGTGTCAAAAGTGTTTATCTTTTACAATCTAAGAACAATGCAAGAAAAAACGCTAGTTAAAAACAATAGCGAAGATATCAAACTACATAAACCTAATTTATATGTTCTTACCTCAAAATGTCGTCATTGCAAAAAAGAAGAGAAATTAAATTTTTGATCTAAATGTCTAAATACCCAAAAAATGTTACGGATTGGCAGACAATCAATCAAAAATTACTCTTTAATGGATTATTTGGGAAGAGGATCGAAAAAGATTAATATTCAACGTGCGGCAAGAAAAAAATATAAAAAATATAAAAGTAGATGGTTTTTGTTCAGAAACAAAACAAATTTTTCAATTCCATGGGTGCTATTTTCATGACCTTCTTAAATGTACAAGGGAAAAAACAGGGGCGTCATGGTTTTGGCCCATAGTTGACCTCAATACGTTTTTCACTCTCGCCAATACGCTAAAGAACCGTTCTGCTTGATTACACTAATTATAGATTACTAATGGGTTAATACTATAAAGTATCAAAAACAATTCGAGTATATGTATAATATGAGATGAATATAATAATATATAGGTTTTGTAAATTGTAATAGATAAATCGTATGAGTAGCATACATGCCACTTGAGCGTGGGAAAATATTTATGCAAATGAGGTACCATCCCAAGTTCAATGACTTAAACCGGCATACCGGCATCATGATACCGGCATAATTAATTTCCGGAAAAAGTTTCCCAAATTCAATTACTTAACCTAGTATCGTGATACCGGCATAATTAATTTTCCGGAAAACACTTTTGTAAATAATAGACAAGGTCAACTAGATAATGTACAACAAGTAAGTGCAATGATCTTGTTGTGATAGTATAGTAACATAGATTATTGTAAATAATAAAAGTTTTATTTAGTTTTCACGATCAACCAGTTATTGTAACAAATAAAATGCAGATATTCAACTTGTTATTTGTATTTTAGTTTAAAGTAATTTTAAATGTAAAATAATTGGAGGTGTGTTATTAGGTGTGTTATACTCTGCAAAAAATTAATAAATATTTTGTAAAAATAAAACAAATAAGTTAAGTTTCATATAATATCATTTTTATTATTTGGGGGAGGTACAATAGTTAGGAAAAAAAAGTGATTTATGTTTAACTGAAATATATTTTGAAAAAATTTGTTCGTGTAAATTACTTTGTATAATATGCGGTAGAAAATGAAAGTAGTTTAAAATAGACTTATTCTACTTAGGTGTAGCCAGTCACGAGTTTTATTTTTTAGTATTAATATATGCGTCAGATGGAATTTCAAATAAACTTTTTTAAACAACAATGTCAATTAATATTTTTATGCTTGTTGTAAATTACTTTGTATAATGCAAAAAAAATTAATAAAGACTTGTAAAAATAAAACAAATAAATTAAGTTTCATATAATATCATTTTTATTTATCCAAGAATTGTGATCTTTATCAAAACCTATAAACACTTAACTATAATGGAGATAACTTTGATTTAATTTAAATGAAAAGTAATTTGAGGGAGGTATAATCGTGAGAAAAAAAGTTATATTTAGTTGATTTATTCTATTTTAGGTGCATTTCCAGACAGTCACTTTTTTTTTAGTATAGATATATGCATTAGATGGAATTTCATACAACTCTTTTTTCAAGGAAGAGGTTTTAATTAAATTGTTAAATTTAATTCTGGGTTATATTACTTTGTATAATGCAAATTAATAAAAAAATATTAAATAGACCTATTTCTAGAAAATTTATAGAGATGGAACAAATATTAATTTTGTATATAAAGTATGAGTATATTGTATTTTTTAACAAAGTAAATTTGAACATTATAAGACTATAATATCAAAATGAAAGATTGTGGTAGAATCCAACATAACATAGGGTTCATTAAAATGTTTTTGTGGGATATTCCCTTCTTAATCGCTGGTAAGTAAAAAAAAAAAAAAAAAACAAACCAAAATATTCTTTAATTTTAATTCGTGTAATTATAAATACATTTTTTTTATTTTTTTCTAGGTGGCTTTTCTGCATACGTTGCAGAGGCAACCACCGAATATTACGAAATCGATTTTTTTGTTGATGAACAAAATAATGATATCGTATTATTCAAAAAATTTATAGAGAGGCTAAAAAATTGTGACATCAATTTCCAAATGGCAATACCTTTTTATTCAACGGAGGAGGCGACATATAGGATCGTATACGTGAGACAGGGACAACATAAATTTAAGCTGAACTTTACGTTTGATCTTCCAAATCTTCTGCTGTCCTTCGAATTTGATGTACTAAAATTTCTTATATATCCGTTAGGAAAATTAGAAGAAAATAAATATAATATAGAGTATTGCGGAAATGGAAAACTGTCAATAATGACAAGACACAGGTCAAATAGTCGTATCACCTGTTTGGAAAAGAGAAACCAAAAAATTGATTATAGAGTTTTTCGTCAAAATTATAGAAATGTTCCAGAGACAATAAAAAACAAAATATTTGTAAAATTTTAGAAAAAATAAAATATAATAATAAAAATTAACCATAATTTTTTTATTTTATAATTTAAGAGGTTTTTACAGGGATTTTTTTTTTGACTTTACAGATTTTTTTTTTTTTTTTTAATTTACAGAGTTTTAAATTTACAGTTTCAAAAATAATAAAAAACTTTTACAGATTTTTTAAATCTTTTTTCTCTTTTATAAAACCGAAAGGTACAGAAGAATAATTTTCATTAAATTTTCTTTTTTCAGCTTTTATTTTGTATGTTTTTATTTCAGGTACAGTGATAACTTGGTGTTCTGCTGTTCTTCTAAAATTTTTTGATAAAATGCATACACCATCCTTGTCATTAGTTAAAATCATTTCCTTAATTCTTTCAAAATTTATTATTTTTGAAGAATCGTAATTTAGTCTTATTCCTTTTACTTTACAAACAGCCGATTCAGTCCAAATTTTCCCCAAAATGAATTTAATATAATTTTTGCAAACTGTCGTAAACCTGAGTTTTTACAGATTTTTTCTGCATTTAGTTGAATATTTTCTTGTTCAAAAAACTCTTTTATGTATTCTTGTTTTGAATGTTGGCAATCGCAATCTTTAGGCCAACCTGAAGCTTCTTGTTTTATTTTTAGAAATTTATCCATCATTTCAGTAAATAATCATGTTTTGTTTAAATTTTTATCATATTGCTGTACCTTATAACTCCAGATTTAAACAAAGTGTTAACATTAATTTATTATTTTGTTTTACGGGAAGAACTGGATGAAACAAATCATATGGTGGAAGAATGTCACACTTAATTAATCCTTCGATTTTTTTCAAATCAAGTTCGGAGCATTTTTCGTGTCCAACAAAAACTTCTGGATGTCCTATTGGGAATTTACCATATTTGCACACAAAGGGATATAACGAGCAAATATCAATATATTTTATTTTTTCTCCTTCTTTAGCTTTATAGTGTAAAACTGTATTTCCTGTTCGTCCTCCATATAATGCATCCCTAGGATTTAAAGGAATATTCTTTAAAAGTGGATGACTTAATAAATATGACATATCTTCTTTTTCATTTATTTGTTGTCGAAAATCACATTCCCACATTTCAATTACCTCATATCCAGATGATTTTAGTCGCTCTGATTTTGCTACAGTAGATTCAAATCTAGCATCCATTGTATCAATTCAGTTTTACTTATCGGCTCGTTACGCCTATAACGAAAACATTTTGGGTGACCATGATAGTAGCATCCATGAAATTCAAAAATTTGTTTTGTTTCCAAACACAACCCATCTACTTTTAATCCATTTACAATTGCTTCTCGTTGTTTGCCAGCGTGACGAATATTAATGCATCTCTGATCTTCTTCCCAAATTAAACATTGAAGAGCTATTTTTGATTGTATATCTGTAAGTCTATAGCCATTTTTTTTAGATGAAGTTAGATCTTTGAGAAATTTGGCAACCTTCCCAATTGAAGGGCTATAACAACTTTAAAATAACAAATTTACTGTTAGCAGTAAATTTTCTAAGTATGCAGTAAATATTTGCAAGTAAATATTTCCAAAGTTAAACTCAGCATGTAATACAATATAATTTTGAAAATGTGCTTTTTTAAAACCCTTGGTTTTTTTTCATCACTTGTTTTATTAAAAAGTTTATAAATTATTAACGTAAAGTTTTTAAAGTTTGGTTTTAACATAAAATTATTAAATTTAAAACATTTTGAAAAATTAAAAAAAAATCAAAATGTGGTTTGAATTCAAAGCTAATAAAGCTTGTCCTTTATGTTTGAAAATTAAGCTGTCAACTAATATTTTAAACTTGGAAAGCTTAAACAACCAATGAAATTTTTTTTGTTTGACTATTAAAAACGAAAACTATCTAAATCAATAAAAAAAAATCTAATATCAAAAGTGTCAAAAGTGTTTATCTTTTACAATCTAAGAACAATGCAAGAAAAAACGCTAGTTAAAAACAATAGCGAAGATATCAAACATGTTCTTACCTCAAAATGTCGTCATTGCAAAAAAGAAGAGAAATTAAATTTTTGATCTAAATGTCTAAATACCCAAAAAATGTTACGGATTGGCAGACAATCAATCAAAAATTACTCTTTAATGGATTATTTGGGAAGAGGATCGAAAAAGATTAATATTCAACATGCGGCAAGAAAAAAATATAAAAAATATAAAAGTAGATGGTTTTTGTTCAGAAACAAAACAAATTTTTCAATTCCATGGGTGCTATTTTCATGGCCTTCTTAAATGTACAAGGGAAAAAACAGGGGCGTCATGGTTTTGGCCAATAGTTGACCTCAATACGTTTTTCACTCTCGCCAACACGCTAAAGAACCGTTCTGCTTGATTACACTAATTATAGATCACTAATGGGTTAATACTATAAAGTATCAAAAACAATTCGAGTATATGTATAATATGAGATGATTATAATAATATATAGGTTTTGTAAATTGTAATAGATAAATCGTATGAGTAGTATACATGCCACTTGAGCGTGGGAAAATATTTATGCAAATGAGGTACCATCCCAAGTTCAATGACTTAAACCGGCATACCGGCATCATGATACCGGCATAATTAATTTCCGGAAAAAGTTTCCCAAGTTCAATTACTTAACCTAGTATCGTGATACCGGCATAATTAATTTTCCGGAAAACACTTTTGTAAATAATAGACAAGGTCAACTAGATAATGTACAACAAGTAAGTGCAATGATCTTGTTGTGATAGTATAGTAACATAGATTATTGTAAATAATAAAAGTTTTATTTAGTTTTCACGATCAACCAGTTATTGTAACAAATAAAATGCAGATATTGAACTTGTTATTTGTATTTTAGTTTAAAGTAATTTTAAATGTAAAATAATTGGAGGTGTGTTATTAGGTGTGTTATACTCTGCAAAAAATTAATAAATATTTTGTAAAAATAAAACAAATATGTTAAGTTTCATATAATATCATTTTTATTATTTGGGGGAGGTACAATAGTTAGGAAAAAAAAGTGATTTATGTTTAACTGAAATATATTTTGAAAAAATTTGTTCGTGTAAATTACTTTGTATAATATGCGGTAGAAAATGAAAGTAGTTTAAAATAGACTTATTCTACTTAGGTGTAGCCAGTCACGAGTTTTATTTTTTAGTATTAATATATGCGTCAGATGGAATTTCAAATAAACTTTTTTAAACAACTATGTCAATTAATATTTTTATGCTTGTTGTAAATTACTTTGTATAATGCAAAAAAAATTAATAAAGACTTGTAAAAATAAAACAAATAAATTAAGTTTCATATAATATCATTTTTATTTATCCAAGAATTGTGATCTTTATCAAAACCTATAAACACTTAACTATAATGGAGATAACTTTGATTTAATTTAAATGAAAAGTAATTTGAGGGAGGTATAATCGTGAGAAAAAAGTTATATTTAGTTGATTTATTCTATTTTAGGTGCATTTCCAGACAGTCACTTTTTTTTTTAGTATAGATATATGCATTAGATGGAATTTCACACAACTCTTTTTTCAAGGAAGAGGTTTTAATTAAATTGTTAAATTTAATTCTGGGTTATATTACTTTGTATAATGCAAATTAATAAAAAAATATTAAATAGACCTATTTCTAGAAAATTTATAGAGATGGAACAAATATTAATTTTGTATATAAAGTATGAGTATATTGTATTTTTTAACAAAGTAAATTTGTACATTATAAGACTATAATATCAAAATGAAAGATTGTGGTAGAATCCAACAAACATAGGGTTCATTAAAATGTTTTTGTGGGATATTCCCTTCTTAATCGCTGGTAAGTAAAAAAAAAAAAAAAAAACAAACCAAAATATTCTTTAATTTTCATTCGTGTAATTATAAATACATTTCTTTTATTTTTTTCTAGGTGGCTTTTCTGCATACGTTGCAGAGGCAACCACCGAATATTACGAAATCGATTTTTTTGTTGATGAACAAAATAATGATATCGTATTATTCAAAAAATTTATAGAGAGGCTAAAAAATTGTGACATCAATTTCCAAATGGCAATACCTTTTTATTCAACGGAGGAGGCGACATATAGGATCGTATACGTGAGACAGGGACAACATAAATTTAAGCTGAACTTTACGTTTGATCTTCCAAATCTTCTGCTGTCCTTCGAATTTGATGTACTAAAATTTCTTATATATCCGTTAGGAAAATTAGAAGAAAATAAATATAATATAGAGTATTGCGGAAATGGAAAACTGTCAATAATGACAAGACACAGGTCAAATAGTCGTATCACCTGTGTGGAAAAGAGAAACCAAAAAATTGATTATAGAGTTTTTCGTCAAAATTATAGAAATGTTCCAGAGACAATAAAAAACAAAATATTTGTAAAATTTTAGAAAAAATAAAATATAATAATAAAAATTAACCATAATTTTTTTATTTTATAATTTAAGAGGTTTTTACAGGGATTTTTTTTTGACTTTACAGATTTTTTTTTTTTTTTTTTTAATTTACAGAGTTTTAAATTTACAGTTTCAAAAATAATAAAAAACTTTTACAGATTTTTTAAATCTTTTTTCTCTTTTATAAAACCGAAAGGTACAGAAGAATAATTTAATAACTTTTATTTTGTATGTTTTTATTTCAGGTACAGTGATAACTTGGTGTTCTGCTGTTCTTCTAAAATTTTTTGATAAAATGCATACACCATCCATGTCATTAGTTAAAATCATTTCCTTAATTCTTTCAAAATTTATTATTTTTGAAGAATCGTAATTTGGTCTTATTCCTTTTACTTTACAAACAGCCGATTCAGTTTGAGTTTTGGTAGAAAATATCTTATAGCTATAATTTTTAGGTCCTCCACTTACAAATTCTGTAATGTAGCTTCCAACTCCAAAAGACTCAAGCTCATCTGTCATATCTCCAATAAAGTTTCCCGTAGGAGGTTCATACTCGCCATCTTTTGAAATATATATTACCGAGTCTGTATCGTAATATAAAACACGTTCTTCTAATTTTTCAAGGAAACTATATAATTTTAATCGAGCTTGTGCTGTTGTATAACAAGCTATACATACGTTGACAGTAGAAAGCGAATCTACATCCTCATTTTTGTATTTCCAATTTACCAAAAGTGTTTCTGTGTTAATAATCATTACATGTACAACATCTTTACTAGGATCTGTTATCAAATTATAAAATTCGGAGGGATTACTAACTATTAGTGTTTGTGTTTGATTTTCTTTCTGTCCAAATTTTCCCCAAAATGAATTTAATATAATTTTTGCAAACTGTCGTAAACCTGAGTTTTTACAGATTTTTTCTGCATTTAGTTGAATATTTTCTTGTTCAAAAAACTCTTTTATGTATTTTTGTTTTGAATGTTGGCAATCGCAATCTTTAGGCCAACCTGAAGCTTCTTGTTTTATTTTTAGAAATTTATCCATCATTTCAGTAAATAATCATGTTTTGTTTAAATTTTTATCATATTGCTGTACCTTATAACTCCAGATTAAAACAAAGTGTTAACATTAATTTATTATTTTGTTTTACGGGAAGAACTGGATGAAACAAATCATATGGTGGAAGAATGTCACACTTAATTAATCCTTCGATTTTTTTCAAATCAAGTTCGGAGCATTTTTCGTGTCCAACAAAAACTTCTGGATGTCCTATTGGGAATTTACCATATTTGCACACAAAGGGATATAACGAGCAAATATCAATATATTTTATTTGTTCGTCCTCCATATAATGCATCCCTAGGATTTAAAGGAATATTCTTTAAAAGTGGATGACTTAATAAATATGACATATCTTCTTTTTCATTTATTTGTTGTCGAAAATCACATTCCCACATTTCAATTACCTCATATCCAGATGATTTTACTGATCGGCTCGTTACGCCTATAACGAAAACATTTTGGGTGACCATGATAGTAGCATCCATGAAATTCAAAAATTTGTTTTGTTTCCAAGCACAACCCATCTACTTTTAATCCATTTACAATTGGTTCTCGTTGTTTGCCAGCGTGACGAATATTGATGCATCTCTGATCTTCTTCCCAAATTAACCATTGAAGAACTATTTTTGATTGTATATCTGTAAGTCTATAGCCATTTTTTTTAGATGAAGTTAGATCTTTGAGAAATTTGGCAACCTTCCCCATTGAAGGGCTATAACAACTTTAAAATAACAAATTTACTGTTAGCAGTAAATTTTCTAAGTATGCAGTAAATATTTGCAAGTAAATATTTCCAAAGTTAAACTCAGCATGTAATACAATATAATTTTGAAAATGTGCTTTTTTAAAACCCTTGGTTTTTTTTCATCACTTGTTTTATTAAAAAGTTTATAAATTATTAACGTAAAGTTTTTAAAGTTTGGTTTTAACATAAAATTATTAAATTTAAAACATTTTGAAAAATTAAAAAAAAATCAAAATGTGGTTTGAATTCAAAGCTAATAAAGCTTGTCCTTTATGTTTGAAAATTAAGCTGTCAACTAATATTTTAAACTTGGAAAGCTTAAACAACCAATGAAATTTTTTTTGTTTGACTATTAACTTAACTAAAGAATTTTTAAATAAATGAAACAAATAAACGTTTGAAATTATATCAATAATATAAGGTGTGATAATGAAATACAAATTGACAACGTGATCAAGTTCAAGTTAAAGGTAAACTTTTTATTTAATTGTGAACTTGACTAAAAAAGTTTTAAAACAAATTTTCATATTTCTATAAATAATAAAATATTCTATAAAATATTTCAGTAAAGAACTTTTGTAATCCTCAATATTTAGGTCATTAACAACATATTTTTAACCCCTTTTGCCGTTTAAATACTTTCATTTTCTAAAGTCGGAAGAAAATATATTTTGGCCTTTAAACATGTAAATTCAGTAATTCAGGGAAAATTCCCATCCATTTCATCTAAATGTCTATTTAATTTTATATTATTTTTTCTCTGAGGAAAAATACATGGGTTATCTTTAGCATAATTTGGGTTACAAAATTAAGGGTTAAATTATTTTAAAACTTTGGTTTCATATAATTATAGTGAAAATTATACATTAAAATTTTAGACTGGTCTAAAATTGTGTTTCCTATATAAATCGGTTTGTTATAATGTATTCTAGATTTCTTTTACTATATAGGCACTTGATTAGACTCAAAAACTGAGACACTGTTAAAATTAGGTTTTGCTATTAGATTTGTTTTCCCATGAATTAACTATTTTAGTTATTTTTCTAATTTAAAACATTTTCCTTTGTTTTATTAAACACGGAATTATTCATTAATTTAAAAAAGTTTCAAAGAAATTTTTAGCAATTTTTCTATATTATGCATTTAAATCAAAATACTTCTTTAATCAATTACCCTGTTTAAATTTTGGAAACTCTGTGAATTTTTTAGAACCAACATCCGAATTAAAAGCTATTTCTAAAACGTTGATTGAGTTAATAACCCACTCAAAATCTTTATATGGTATGGCTTGGAACATAGCCCAACTGTACAAATTATAAGAACCGTTCTGCTTGATTACACTAATTATAGATCACTAATGGGTTTAACAGCTGGGTGGCACAGTGGTTAGAGTGCCGACTTTCATGCGAGAGGCCCTGGGTTCGAATCCCAGTGAAAGTGAAAAAACTTTTATCTGATTTTCAACTCGACTCAGCTACCATTCGCCTTTGGGTTCAAATTAATGGCTTAATTAATAATTAATAATTATATATTTTTAATAATAAATAAATAAATATTACAATAAAAACAAATACAAAATGTAAACAAATACTTCAATTAAATAATATAACTCACTGATATAGAATACCATATAACTGAAGTACAAAATTATTACAATATAAACAAAAATAGAACTGTATTTATTGAAAATCTAAGACATTTATACATGTTATAAGGCGTAGTACTATCTCATGTTTAAATTGTATGTGGAATTCATTTGATCAGTTCTAATATATGAATATATCTCCCCTGTTCCGACATGCACATATATAGTCAGGCTGTTTAGCCTATCACAGTGAACAGTTAGCACTTTGAGGTGCCAGCAAAAAAAAAAAAAAAAAAAAAAAAAACTATAAAGTATCAAAAACAATTCGATTATATGTATAATATGAGATGATTATAATAATATATAGGTTTTGTAAATTGTAATAGATAAATCGTATGAGTAGTATACATGCCACTTGAGCGTGGGAAAATATTTATGCAAATGAGGTATCATCCCAAGTTCAATGACTTAAACCGGCATACCGGCATCGTGATACCGGCATAATTAATTTCCGGAAAAAGTTTCCCAAGTTCAATTACTTAACCTAGTATCGTGATACCGGGCATAATTAATTTTCCGGAAAACACTTTTGTAAATAATAGACAAGGTCAACTAGATAATGTACAACAAGTAAGTGCAATAATCTTGTTGTGATAGTATAGTAACATAGATTATTGTAAATAATAAAAGTTTTATTTAGTTTTGACGATCAACCAGTTATTGTAACAAATAAAATGCAGATATTCAACTTGTTATTTGTATTTTAGTTTAAAGTAATTTTAAATGAAAAATAATTGGAGGTGTGTTATTAGGTGTGTTATACTCTGCAAAAAATTAATAAATATTTTGTAAAAATAAAACAAATAAGTTAAGTTTCATATAATATCATTTTTATTATTTGGGGGAGGTACAATAGTTAGGAAAAAAAAGTGATTT